>CM044447.1:113781876-113791878 GCA_024363595.1 Xenopus borealis | reverse complement strand
CTCCCCATACACACACACTGGCACCTGCGCTTCTGGCATTGAGGCAAATGCAGCAGATTTCATACCCACTGTCAGGAGCCTTACACTTTTTATATATGATGTGCTGCAGATTACAGCCCTATGGGATCAGGGAGCTCTTGTTTGCAGCCCCCCTGCTCTTGTGAAATGATATATAAATATCACTGCCCCATGCTGGGACTGGCTATACCACAACAGCTGGATGGCTGGAGGTCTCCCTTCTCTGCTCTGTTCACCCTTTATGATTTCATTTCAACAGTCTAGAAAGAACTGGTATATTGAGTGCAAAATGCATGTATGGGCCAGGCACCTGCAATCCTTCCTAAATCAAGTTAAGAGGGGCCACACCAAGAGTCCTATTCAGTGGAAAAGTAAAGAAAATCATCATACACTGGAGATCAATTGTATCTCTTTATGGCAACTATGGGATAGTGTGAATAGTAAGTAGGGCTGCCACCTTTTCTGGGGAACAATACCGGCCTTCCTATATGTTTATCTCTTTTCCCTATTAATAACATTGGGCTCAACCATCATTTTTACCGGCCAGGTGGCAACCCTAATAGTAAGGCAATGAGATCCAGCCCTGGACTGGGATTCAAAATAGGCCCTGGCATCAACTACACAGAGGCCCAAACAGTCCCCACCAGCCCAATAAATAGTGAAAGTCTACGGCATCTTACAGCATTTGCCAGAAATCACAGTTTGCCACAGTGTCGGACTGGCCCACTCCCGGTGGGCCCAGGTGTCAGTGGTCCCTCTTGCTTCTAACAATTTGGCCTATTTCGTGTTCATTCCCTATTTCCTTATGTGGAAAAAGAGGCTTAATAATGGAAGAATAGAGTATAGTAAGTAGATCTAAAAGAATAGGAGAATAAAGAGGTTAAGTGAGGAGAGAAGGAATTATAGTTTGGAAAGTTGGGCCCCTGGTCTAAGGTTTTCTGGTGGGCCCCTGGCATCCCAGTGCGACACTGGTTTGCCAGCCCAGGCCTGATGAGATCAATTTCATCCAAAAACCAGTGAAACAGGTTATTCAACTCTAAAATAACTACTAGTATAAAGTAGAGTGTGGCAGGGTCGGACTGGGGTGGCCTGGGGCCCACCGGGACTACTGTCTAGGGCCCTCCTTTGACCCCCCACCCCCTACTGTGACACGCATAGCGCACCTGTGTAGGTTGTAGGGATGCACCAAATCCAGGATTCGGTTCGGGATTCGGCCGAATCCTTCTGCCTGGCCGAACCGAATCCTGCATATGCAATTAGGGCCAGGGGAAATCACATGACTTTTTGACACAATACAATATTTTCCCCTTTCCACCCACGGCAGATTCGGTTCGATTTTCAGCCTAATCTTTCAGGAAGGATTTGGGGGTTCTGCCGAATCCAAAATAGTGGATTTGGTGCATCCCTAGTAGATGGCGCTACGTGCATGCAAAGATTGCGATCGGGCGAGGGCTCTGGCCTATCGGGGGCCCATTAAGGATCAGGGCCCACTGTGTTTTTTCCCGGTGTCCCGCTGGCCAGTCCGACACTGGAGTGTGGTATTCTGAGATAATTTGCCATTGGTTTAAATTTCTTATTATTTGTAGCTTTTGAATTTTTATTTAGCAGCTCTCCAGTTTGCAATGTCTGCAATCTGGTTGCTAGGGTCCAAATGATCCTAGCAACCATGCATTGAAGAAAAAAAAACCTACGGTTTCGCAATAGTTCCACTGTTGCCTTCGTCCTCATTCATCATCCTCGGTAGTAGGATAAATGAAATTCGATGTGGATGTGTAATAATAGATGTTTATAGAATAGAAAGTATTGTATACAATGTATAAATCCATTGAGTTTTAGCATTTGATTCTGTCAAAAAACACACAAAAGTTACAAAAAAATAAAATAGGCGTAGGAGAGGACTGAATAGAAAGATGAGTAAAAAAGAGTAATAACAATATATTTGTAGCCTTACAGAGTATTTGTTTTTTAGAGGGGGTCAGCGATCCCCAGTTTCAAAGCTGGAAAGAATCAGAAAACAAACAAGACAAAAAATGTAAAAAAAAACAAAAAAAAATAGAAAGGGAAAATGAAGACCAACTGAAAAGTTGCTTCAAATTGGTCATTCTAAAAGAAACTAAAAGGTAACTTAAAGGCGAACCACCCCATTAATCTTCAATATGGGAGTGAATCTACTAAAACACAGGAAGAACAAATAAAACTCCCAGAACCCATCAGTAATTCTAACCCCTCTGCAATATTGGGCTTACTATATGCACATGCTAGTGCTTAGGCTCTTATTATACCTCAACCCAAGTCATCATTGGAGTGAGATCTTCACTCTGATATCAGTATATCATTCATCTGTTTGTCCACCAGCCCTATTAGACTAGATGAATCCCTATAAACAGTAGACTGCCGCCAATTGCATCGCTGAGATAAAGGAAGTTCTTCAGCAGCTGGGAGACTGCAGAAAATGTGCTGGTGCCATATTAGCAAACAAATTGGGCTGAGCGCTGACAATATATTTCATGCATAGGTATCCATACCCCTTTGCTAGGCTTGTATTGTATAGCAACTCCTTGTATAATTGTCTTGCTGTGGGCTTTGCTGAAGCCATAGACTACCTGCCACCAGGCCTAGACCAGCATTCTGTGGGTTCTAGAAAATATCAGAAGGGCTACCATAAGATGCCATAGATAGTCATTAATTATTTATTTATTAGGCTGGTTTTGGCCTCTGGGTACTTGGAATGCCGGGGCCTATTTTGACTCCCAGTCCAGACCTGCCTTCCACAGGGGTGTAAAAATACGAGCAGCAGACCCAAAGGCTGCTACATGGGACCCAGGAGTATAGAGGTCCCTGTTGGAGCACTGACTTGTCTTCATACCAAGAGTGGAGCTAGAGACTCATGGATCCCAATAGGCCCGGACTGGAAATCTGTGGGTTCTGGGAAATGCCAGATGGGCTGCTGTAAGGTCCCATAGACAGACACTATTTAGTGGGCTAGTGGAGGACTATTTGGGCCTCTGAGTACTTGAAATACCAGGTCCTATTTTGACTCCCACTCCAGACCTAGATCTCAATCCAAAGTTTGGCAAAGGGCACCTTATTTCTATCTCCCCAATGCCTGTGTCGACTAATAATCATCAGTTTTTTTCCCTTTCATACTTCTCTACCTGTGATGTTCGAATCTGTCCCGTTTATAATTCTAATTTGCGAAATGTCGGAAAACGTTGCGAAACGCATCAAAGTCAATCAGCGCCAAACTCATTTCGACGCAAGGTGCAAGCAACTACGTGCAACTATTTTGTCCAAATGCATTAAAGTCAATGGGCATCTGAATACATTTTTATATGTGACAAATTTGTTGTGGTGGATTTTTCGGCACCGAATTTCCAACTCAGTTTTGCCAAAAACATTTGCAGTGGCGAAACACGGAAATTCACTACGAATCCGTGTGTGGCGAATTTATTAGCCCATCACTATTCTCTATCCCTCATCCAGGGCCGGGTTTACCTAGCGGGTGCCCCTAGGCCTGCTGTCTTTGTCGCCCCTGTCCCATTTATTTGCGCAAATTTTCATCATCAGGACAGAGCAATAGGCATTGGCACACAGGAAATTTAAATTTCTGCCGCCCCATAAAATCCTGTCGCCCTAGGCCCGGGCCTAGGTGGCCTCTCCACAAATCCAGGCCTGCCCTCATCCCAGGCATGTGGTAATAACAATTGGTTCCTTTGGGTTTAGTAGGGAAGACCGATGTCTGACCTAAACCTAAAAAGTATAAGCTTTGGCTGCTGCAACCAGCAAACCAAAAACAAACAAAAAAAAAACCCACTACAATGTGACACACAAGATGGACTAGAAGAGAAAATTGGAACCCACAACCCAAACAACTCCCCAGCAAAGTGGCCACATATTTGGAAATTCATGGCATTTCTGCTTCTAACCCAAATGCTTTGTGGGTATCCCATCAGTACCAACCCATTGCAGGACAATTGAAAAGGTCAAGTTCTTCCGTTTGCAGTTTCAGCTAGGATCCAAATGAACCTAGCAACTATACACTGATTTCAGTAGGAGACTGGAATATGGGCCTGAATAGGAAGAAAAAGTAATAAAAAAGTAGCAATAACAATACATTTGTAGCGTTGCAGAGGATTTGTTTTTAGATGGATTCAGCAACCCCCATTTGAAAACTGGAAAGCTGGAATCAGAAGAATAATTAAAAAATAAAATAAAATAATGAAGACCAATTAAAACATTGCTTATAATTAACCATTCTATAACATTAAAAGTTAACTTAAAGGTTAACCCGCCAAACATACCTTTTACATACTTTTTTATTGATAGACCTAGATATCAGGAACAGCTCTTATACATGTAATCTCCCTTCTGCGCTCTAGGGGCTCATTGACTAACACCAGGTCCCAGGGCAGTAACCCCCTAGCAACCAATCAGGACTTTGCTTTTATTATTTTACTTGCAGCTATCTGATCAAAGCTATTTGTTGATTGGTTGCTCCGGGGCAAATGTTGCGCAGCATTAGGAAATGAGTAGAAATATTAAAGGGGTGGTTCACCTTCAAATTAACTTTTAGTATATTGTAGAAGGGCCAATTCTAAGAAACTTTTCAATTGGTCTTCATTATTTATTTTTCATAGTTTTTTAATGATTTGCAATTTCCTTCAGTTTCTTTGCAGCTTTCAAATGGTGGTCACTGACCCCATCTAAAAACAAATGCTCTGTAAGGCTACAAATGTATTGTTATTGCCATTTTTTATTACTTATCATTCTATTCAGCCCCTCTCCTATTCATATTCCAGTCTCTTATTCAAATCAATGCAGGGTTGCTAGGGTAATTTGTACCCTAGAAACCAAATTGCTGACACTGCAAAATAGAGAGCTGCTGAGTAAAAAGTTAAATAATTATAAAACCACAAACAATAAAAACTGAAAACCAATTGCAAATTGTCTCAGAATATCACTCTCTACATTATACTAAAAGTTAACTCAGAGGTGAACAACCCCTTTAAAGCCCCATGGTGTTAAAGATATGGAGGCTGATAAAAAACCTTGAAATCTGATTTTTTCTTTTTGGCGTGGACGGTGGAAGCTTGTAGAGAAAACATAGAAGGAACAGCAAGGAAAGCCTATCAATATCAGACAGAGGATCATGTGTGTGCGTCTTTGTGCCGGGAGGAGAAACTGTGCGTGTTTATTTCTGCGCCTTTTTCTTAAGTAGAGCTGTCAGTCAGTCTGATTCCCTGAAAGGGCACTTGGCTTTATGAAGCAGAACAGTGATTGACATCCCTTCTTTCCTATGGGCTGGAGAGCGGTGGAATATTGCTCCAGAAGAAGGTGAATGTTTCCTCCCATGACAGCTCATATTAGAACCTTCTCTGAGGCTTTAGGGCTAGCTGACCTCTGCCTGTTTGATTTACACATATAAGAAAAGCGTCATGTTTATCTCTTGCTCCCTAGACTATTGGTAGAGCAGCCTGAGGGTGCAGATCCACTGTCTAGCATTGTCTGTGCAAGGGTCATTGCATCGGCCACAGAGCTAAAGGTTAGAGGCTCAGTAACTAGTGTTAGTTGATTTTTACTGGTTCATTATGAGTGAGCTCTTGGGAATGCCAAGTTCAATAGAGGGCTGTCATCTGATGTGTATATCATGTCACTATCTGTCCAGCTCTTTATGCGCTGTGCTTTCAGGCTGCACAACTTACGTCAAGTTGGCTTCGAAAGAGAGAATAAGAAATGAGAAAAATAAATCATTAAAAATATAGACCTCCAGTAAAACTCTCTATTTGTGCTTCCCCATCTCTCCAGAATTTAATAAACAAGCAAACTTCCATAAATCTAACCCATTAGCATCAGCTAGTTCTCCAAAGTAGGGTCCAAAGCTTAGTTATAATCCAACTTTCCCTAAATCTCTTCCATTTGCCTCTTACTTCTCAGGTGTAGTCTCCTAAACTTCATAATGACCTAAACTTCCCTAAATATATTCATTTTGCACCCACTTCCTCTTGAGATTAAGGTCCCAAACTGAATAAAGATCCAACCTTCCCTAAATTTGCACCTCCTTATTCTCTAGAATAGGGCCCCACACTTAACAATGATCCAACCTTCTCTAAATGTCTTCTATTTGCACCCCCATGTTCTTCAGAGTAGGGCCCCAAACTTAATAACGGTCCAACCTTTCATAAAACTCTTCCACTTAAATCCCTAGCTCACTAGATTAGGGTCCCACGCTTAAAAATGATCCAACCTTTTCTAAAGCTCTCCTGTTTGCACCCCCTTGTTCTCCAGAATAGGGCCCACAAACTTAAGAATA
Source organism: Xenopus borealis (assembly GCA_024363595.1). Taxonomy (NCBI): domain Eukaryota; kingdom Metazoa; phylum Chordata; class Amphibia; order Anura; family Pipidae; genus Xenopus; species Xenopus borealis. The sequence continues at coordinate 113,785,550 of CM044447.1, read as the reverse complement.
GTCCAGTCTTTCATAAAACATTTTTACTTATACCCCCTAGTTCTCTAGAGTTGGGTCCCAATCGTAATGAAGATCCAACCTTTCATAAAACTCTTCCATTTACACCCCTAGTTCTCTAGAGTAGGGCCCCACAAACTTAATAATGGCCCAGCCTTTCCTAAAATTCTTTTACTTATACCCCCTAGTTTTCTAGAGTTGGGTCCCAAACTTAATGATGATCCACCCTTCTCTAAATCACTCCTATGTTCACCACCTTGTTCTCCAGAGTAGGGCCCCAAATGTAATATTGGCTCAACCTTTCATAATACTCTTCAGGATAAATTTACTAAGTTGTGAAATTTCGCCAGCGATGGCTTCACCACCATTGTGACACTTTCACTGGGACAATGCAAATTTACTAAAATGCAAAGTTGCATCCAAGGCCCCGAATGATGGAGAAGTTTCGCTAGCATTACTTCGGCAAGCAAAGCGAAGTTGTGCTAGAGTTGCCTAATTTGCATACGGCGGGAAGTTAAAGTTGAATGGACATATATGTTACAGCGAATACATTATATTACACAAGCCCAGGGAACCTTAATAAAATAAAATAGAGTTGTTATATTGCCCAACACATGAGCCCAATGTTTAGTTTATGTGCCATAAGTTAGGAAATGTAGGGGGGAACCTGGTTACCCCAAAACATTTTTACGTTCTTTTGCAGGCTATCCACCTGAAAAAAATGAAAAGACACCAGTGTTTTTTGGGACTAAGAAAAATTTTCAACAAAAATTTGAGGAAGTCCTATCCACTCCATCGCCTGGTCTGAAGTGGCGAAGGCAAGTCTGGAGATAGAGGTAACATTCAGTAAAACCCTGCATTTTACTGAATTTGCCCAATAATTGCATCTGTCTCCTCCGCTAGTGAAGTGACCCCTGCGGCCATTAGTAAATCTGCGAAGTTCCGAAATGACGTCACGTTGGTAAATTTTTCCCTGCATTAGTCACTACGTCCTTTAGTAAATGTGCCCCTTCAACTTGCACCCTCTATTTCTTACCCAACCTTCTCTTAATCTCACCTATTTGAGACACCTTGTTCTTCAGAGTAGGGTCCCAAACTTAATACCTTTCATAAAACTCTTCAACTTACACTCCTAGTTCTCTAGAGTAAGGTCCCACACTTATTTCTCTAGAGTCATACCCCAAACTTAATAATGATCTAACCTTTCATAAAACTCTTCCACTTACACTCCTAGTTCTCTAGAGTAGGGTCCCACACTTAATGATCCAACCTTCTCTAAATCTCTCCTATTTGTGCCACCTTGTTCTCCAGAGTTGGACCCCAAACTTAATACTGTAATGGTCCAACCTTCATAAAACTCTTCCACTTACACCCCCTAGATCTCTAGAGTTGGGTCCAAAATGTCCCCTAATAATGATCCAACCTTTCATAAAACTCTTCCACTTACACCCCCTAATTCTTCAGAGTAGGGTCCCAAACTTAATGACCCTTTCATAAAACTCACCTAACGCCTTTCACTTCCTAACTCAGTTAGATCTAATACTTATTTAAGATGATTCTCCAACAGGAATCATCCTTACTAGTGCTACATCAGTTATCTTTTTGTCATCTAACATATTGCTACTCTATACAAATGTTGTTTTAATGCTTTTTGGAATCACTTGAATGAATCCAACAAAAGTGTTAAGAGCAAACAGAGTGGGAGGAACTTCTTGCAACACCTGGACTGCTGCCAAGGCCAAGTAGGCCTTATGTTTCACTTCCAATTCATACTGGGCCAATAAACAACAGATTCAAAATGGTCCATTTAAGCTGCCAACAAAGGCAGTTTTATAAATGGCTGCGATATTGGCTACCATTATCAGGGTTTGCTTGAGATAATAAAGAAACAAGAAAGTTTAAAGGGATTCTGTCATGGTAAAATCATGTTTTTACAAAATGCATAATTTAATAGCGCTCATTCAGCAGAATCTTGCATTGAAATCTGTTTTTCAAAAGAGCAAACAGATTTTTTTTAATATTTAAGTTTGAAATCTGACATGAGGCTAGATATGTTGCTAGTTTTGCAGGTGCCCCAGTCATGTGACTTGTGCTCTGATAAACTTCAGTCACTCTTTACAGCTGCACTGCAGGTTAAAGTGATATCACCCTCCCCCCCCCCATCAGCAGAAGGTAACCAAATAACAACTACATTATACATACTTTTCTAGTGATAGATATGAGACCAACGCTCAATAGTAAAAATCCAAGTCCTGCTAGCCTGAGTCACATCTCCTTCAGTTACATTGAGTAGGAGAAACAATAGCTTATCTGAGAGCAGTTCCATTGTGAAGTACTGGCTCTTTCTGAAAGCACAGGACAGGGCACAATCACCTAAGATGGCTGCCTACACATCAATATTATAACTGAACAAAATGCGTTTGTTGGTTCAAGAATATAATTTTAAATGCTAGACTGAATTATTTGCAATATAGACAGTGTAATTTAGTAATGGAAATTATACCATGAAAATCCCTTTAAGAATTCCTTAAGGAACAAATACATGGCTAGTTAAAAATTACATTTATAGAACCTTTACAAATGTGGGGGATAAATCACTTATTATTATTATGAGGTGCATTATCAACACTGGACAACCCAAGATATATACATAAATAACTGAATTATCTGTGTTTCCCTTTACACATGGATGCACCATGGTTGCTAGCCTTTGACAATAATTAGCTCTAAACATCCTGAAATCGTGGTCACTTCAACCAATTGCCTTGCTCAAAAGTCAGTAATAACATGGATGTTTAGCTGTAATTGTTGTTAAGGTCTCCTTATATTCACACATTGTGTGTGGTGGTAGAACCAAAGAATACTGGTATCTCCATGAGGGCAAATTAAAGATGTGCCAACAGGACACATTTGAACGATTTTGTCACATTGAGCTCCAGCGATCCAGAACACAGAGCAATTATCTACCCTTTTAAAGTTACATCAGATAAAGTTCTGCCTATAAGCAGCAATTTAATATTAAGGTCAGGCAACATTAGCTTGGCAATGAGGCTGAGGACTCTGCAGCAAGTTGGGAGACACAGGTTGTCCATACTCTATTAAGGGTTGGATTGGGACAACAATGGATCTCCCAGATGGTTCCAGTTATCAGTGGTCACTGTTAGCCACCAACTAACATGATATCTCCTCTCTGGCTTCACTGTCATGCATTAACCTTAGTAAGGACTTGGGGCACAGTGAGCTTCATCCAAGAAAACTCATATTGTATGGTGGAAAATGATATACACTGTATGGCTAAAAATATCTGTACACTCAGTGTAAAATATCCTTGGTTGAATCACTCTCTTCATAATGTCCAACTGTTCCTATTTGTAGGAATTGTGAGGTTCTTATGGGTGATAAGAAGCTTTGACTTCACCATGTGCAAAGCTAAACATCGGCTGGTAGAAAGGCCACCAATTATTCATGCTTCATGCTAGGGTCCCTGGTTCCATTGAAGAGAAACCCTATTGACATTCTTGACAATTCCATGTTCCCAGTTGGTGGTAACAGTTTGGGAAAAGCTCTTTCTTGTTCCAGCTCAATATTACCTCCATGCACAATGCAAGGTCCAGGCAGAATGGGTTTGCTGAGATGGGAGTGGAAGAACCTGACTGGCCTGCACAGAGCTCTGGCCT
>CM044447.1:113757459-113772200 GCA_024363595.1 Xenopus borealis | reverse complement strand
AGCCCCATGTTATAATATCACATGTTCCGCTACGATTAATGCAGGCAATATGCTCTAATACTCTATCCTTGAGTCTCCTGCTTGTTTTCCCTACATATTGTACCCCACATCTACACGTGGCTAGATACACCACATTCATAGTCCGATCATTAATGTATGTATCACATTTGTATTGTTTGATCCTGGTCATGCTAACAACCTCTTTTGATACATTAATATATCTGCAAGATTTACATACAGTCGCTCCACACCTATACGTGCCAGTGTATCTAAGCCACTCACTATGACCTGATCCTCTCCTATCTTTTAGCAAGCTGGGTGATAGTCTATCCCAGTGGTCCCCAACCAGTAGCTCGTGGGCAACATGTTGCTCTCCAACCCCTTAGATGTTGCTCCCAGTGACCTAAAAACAGGATCTTATTTTTGAATTCCAGGTTTGTACAAAAAGCAGATTTCCTGCCAAACAGAGCCTCAGTGTAGTTTGACAATCCACATAGGGGCTACCAAATGGCCAATCACAGCACTTCTTTGGCACCCCAAGAACATTTTTCATGCTAGTGTTGCTCCCCAACGCCTTTTACTTCTGAATGTTGCTCACGGGTTCAAAAGATTGGGGATTCCTCGTCTATCCCTAATGTTTCTGGATCTCCTATATACAATTTGTGGTCTCTGAAGATGTAAACTGGAGAGTATGGGATCATGTTGCAATACTTTCCATTGTTTATATATAATCTGTTTAATCTGTTTTGCTTCCATGCTTTCTTATCCTTAAAACCAGATTTAGGACCCTTGTCTGCTATGTACATTTTATTGTATTTATATCTTTTAGTATCAATTTCATCCTTCTTATGCAGTGTATAGAGAAGTTCTATCACTCAACGCCGCTCTTTCGTAGGCTTTTTTTATATTCTCTGTATGGTAGCCTCTTCACTAGTCAATCCCACAAATCCATGGCCTTATTCTGGAAGGCATCCCAAGTGGAACAATTCCGGTTGAGGCATAGGAAATGACCGCAGGAGAGGCAACAGATATCCATTAGTCCTCTGAAGTAAAGAGTTCCTACTAATAGACTTTCTGTACACATCTGTCTGTATTTTGGTACCCATATGTGAAAACATTCTGTCCAAAAGTTCTATACTGGCGTCACTCCATTTGTATGTAAATCTAATGTTGTTCTGGTTACAAGTACAATGCTCTACAAATGCTTCTAGGTCTTGAACAGACCCACTCCACATCAGTATGAGGTCATCAATATATCTATGGTATGTGACAATATGTCTGTCATACAGTCTGTCCCCTCCAAAGATGTGTATGTTCTCCAACCAATCCATGAAGAGGTTGGCATAGGAGGGCGAGAATCGCTCCTCCATTGCCTCCCCACATCTCTGGAGGTAAAATTTAAATCTAAATAGAAAAAAATGGGACATTATCGAATTAGAGATGGTCCAGAGAAGGGCAACGAAGTAGGTATTTCCAGCTGACACAAGGTCACCCATTCAGATTAGTAGAAAGAGGTTCTGGCTAAATATTCAGAAGGGGTTAGCCCATCTGTGAAGATGTGCAATTCTCTCCCTGAATCAGTTATTCTGGCTGATACATTAGATAACTTTAAGAAGAGGTTCAATGGCTTTTTAGCAAGCGAGGGAATACAGGGTTATGGAAGATAGCTCATAGTACAAGTTGATCTAGGGACTGGCCTGATTGCCAATTTCCTCTGAGGAAAATTGGAGAGCCTTCAAATGTTTTCTTTTTGCCTTCCTCTGGATCAACTAGCAGTTAGGCAAGTTATATACAGCCGTTGAACTTGATGGACGCATGCCTTATTTTCAACCTAACTTACTATGTTACTATGCATTTAGAACCTGGCATACCCTGGATTTAAGCGCCTACTAAGTGAGCTCTGAAGGGTGAAAAAACCCTTATTCCAATAGAAGTAAAACAAAAGTCTTTATTAGCTTTTCATTAAAAACAGGCAAGATGAACATAGCTTTCTGTGTTTCTGGCTCTTATACCCTTATTCAAAGGCAAACCAGAGGCCCTTAATCATAGTTAAATAACCTCTATTGTCTGTAACGCTGGCTGACCACAACTTTCCAATGCCTCACATATTCCTCCAATTATTCTGTATGTCCCTAACAAGAAGCCAGTTTGGAAACAGCCTAGTAGTTCACATCTTATGGTCAAATGGGCATAGCTGAACAGTGTATTGCCTAGGAGCCCAAGTGGCAAGACTAATAACACTTGGGGTAGGGTGGGGCCAGCTGACGAAGATAAAAAAATAGCTTACAGGGAGAAATAACATAAAGCTATGTTGACTTGAAATCTCCTTTTGCACAAAGTTTGAGGATATTCCCTTTAATTGATCATAACAAGATCAGGCATCAGGCAGCTGTTGCTTCCAAAGAGCCCAATCTTCTCTTCTATCCGAACACAGCCCTGTCCACACTGACCTTTTAATAAAAATGAACACTGCGCTACCGAAAGAACACAGCTAAAGAACATACTCTCCCCATGGATTTGGAAACACAACTCACATCACAAACAGTCAATCACCCTGACCAACGTTCCATGTGCACACAAGCAATCTGATTGCAACTTTGCAATGTCACGCACACGGGGACACTTTAAGGAAAAAGAAAAAAAAACCCCTACAGTGCAATAAACAAAACACCTAGGGTATGACCAAGAAAAGAAATCAATCGAATGAAATTGTTCCATGTAAAAGAAATGAAAATGTAATCAGTGAAAGGCTCCATGAAGGATAATATGTTTGGATAACATATTAATTTGCTAGAAATCCTTACAAAATGTTTTGGTTAACCTTTATAATGCTCAACAGGACCCCTTCTTTTAATTACTTCTATGGGGGTCAACATAACCCCAGTGCAGTGATTGGTAATCAGTAATAGTAGAGAATGATGATTTACATTGAAAGGGAAAAAAATCAGACCAGGTTTTGAGTTATTAAAAGTCCTCACTGATTTGAGTTTCTTCCCATCCAAATAACATAGTGGGGTCATATTGACCCCCATGCAGCCAATTATGTTAAATCCTTCTGTGCTGTGCCGTGCAGTTTGTAAGTGGCGCACAAAGCTAAGAACATTGCATCAAATTATAGAGAAGCTTGTAGAAAACAAACGAAACTCTACAGAAGAAATCAAACGCTACCCAAGTTTGCTCTCCTCTTTTGTTTTGTGCTGGAATTAATAATTTATAGAACTTTCCTTACATTACAGAGAAGGCGCAGCCAAGTTGCGTGTTGGAGGCGCTGATTTGTACACAGAATAATCCCTCGCTGGAAGCGGTGGGTTGATACAGGCTGACAGCCTCAGGATATAGGAGGTGGGGATTTATTGATCCATCTGAACTGTGAAACACAATAATGCCGTGATTAGCTTGGGAGAACCCTTCACAGTGACCTTGTTATTGTAAGAGCCAGAGCATTCCAGGAGAGATCATTCTGCACTGACAGGAGACAGAATTCCCCAAATTGCAGTTAAAACATACTCTAGGCAAGTGGAACTGTGGAACTGTACATAACTACTGCAGCACACTGGACAAATAGTAGTGCTCAAAAGGGATTTATTGGCTCAAAAGGATATACATCTGATTGGAAAGATTTTGGGCCCCATTAGATGTAAGTTATGTGGCATGCACACTAGCCTTTTATGCCCAAAGTCATGACATGCATCCTCTGATCAGGACAGACCCTTAACCTTCATCATACATAATTGAAATTAGAGGTTGCAGCTGCTGGGACAAGGAACAGACCTGGCTTGACTCTGGTGTAACCTATTAGGGAAGACCCATGAGATCTTAGCTAAACCTAGTCCTAGTATGGTAAGTTGCACCCAGCTACTCCAGGACAGTCAGTTAAAGGCTGAGACTCTGGGTCAGTCAAAAAAGGAAATGTAGACGGTAAACTCAAAAGTCCCCATCAATGAGTGATGCTGAGGGAAATTTTTCATTTTCAAGAAAACTACCATTTAATAATATGATTTCCACCATTGACCTGGTGCGGGACAAAGAGGAATGGCAAAAATGTCTTCTGGATATATTAAAAGGTTTAATCCCAGTAAACCAATATCCATCTACTGAATCTTATGGCTTCAAGTACAATGGGAAACCATACACACTCATTTAAAAACAATGGGCAAATTTGCACCTGGGCTGTAATTAATGGCAACCAATGAGATGATTGCTTCCATTAGTCTATCTAAAGGTGGCAGTTGGGTTACTGCCCAGGTGCATATTAACCAGGAATTGACAAATGAGCCCAAAAGTATGCAGACACTTGCCTATCCAACATCTTATTTCCAAGCTAAGGCTATTAATATAATAATATAATAATAAATACCCTTTACCCTCTACTCTTCTGAGAAGTCTTTCCTCTAGAAGAGTGATCCCCAACCAGTGGCTCTTGAGCAACATGTTGCTCATCAAACACTTGAATGTTGTTCCCAGTTGCCTCAAAACAGGTGCTTATTTTTGGTTGCATAAAAACCAAGTGTACTGCCAAATAGAGCCTTTTTCATGCTTGTGTTGCTCCCCAACTATTTTTATATTTGAATGTGGCTCATGAGTCATGGGTGAAAAACATTGGGGACCCCTGTTAAGATGTTGGAATATTGTTGATGAGTTTAGGTTCCACTGATGTTGGGGGATCAATCCTGATTCACAGTTCACCTTCCACATGATTCATTTGGGTTGAGGTGAATGTTCTGTGTAGGCCAGTTATGTTCTTTTGCTCCCATGTCAGCAAACCCATTTTGTATGACCTGGCATTGTGTTTGGCAGTAGTATTGTTAGAACAGGAAAGAGCCTTCCTCAAACTGTTACAATAAAGCAGGAAGCACGTAATTGTGATGGGTGTGACCTAAATAACCAAATATCATAAGGGTTTCATATGATTTTGACTATATTTTCTCTGGTATTTATAATTGCATATTTTAGTGCTATAGAGAAAGAAAACTGAATCAGCCAACAGTAACATGTTGGACTTTATAATATATGTAGTAAGGATGCACCAAATCTATTATTTTAGGATTCGGACAAATACTGAATCCTTTGTGAAAGATTTGGCCAAATACGGAAGAGAATCCAAACCGAGATGGAAAGAGAACTGCACAATACTTGTGTAGTTGATAAACCCTTTTTACTCCTTTGTTTGTCTGATGAAAATTCACGTGAATTTTTGGGTTTTTATTCGGTTCATCCAGGTACTTGGATTTGGCTGAATCTGAATCCTGCCGGAAATGTCTGAATCTTGGCTGAATCCTGAGCCAAATCCGGAGAACAACACTTCGGTTTCACTGAAGAGCCCAGGTAAACCCTGGGACATAAGGTGGGACAGCGATCTCAAAGTCACTGCTTCAGAGTCCATAGTCGACATAGTTGACTGGTGATGCTGGAAACAGAACTTCACAAGTACCATGATATGATAAACATGAGCATATAGCAGCTATAGCAAAACCTGTTGTGATACTTTTATTTATGCTGGGGCCTGACATTTATCAGAACTTGGACTGACAGTTTGACTTCCCAATAGGCACGGTAGAATCCATACATATTACTGTTATGACATCTGTGATGAGGATTTGAGCTTCTGCTGGGACAAAGCTTATGCTTAAAACTACTGCTCATGTGGCAATTTGCAATTCATCTTGCCCAAGTCAGCGGATCTGCCTGGCACCTTTTACTGTTTGGATTCACAGCACACAGGCACTTTTCCATCTCCTATTTATGCAAAAACTAGAAGTGGTTCTGTGCACCAAGGCCCTTTGCTGCTTTGTGTTCCATTTCATAATAATCATTAATCAACATAGATCCAACCTTGCACCCAGTGGTGTAATTTTAAAAAACATTTTATTTCCAATAACAAGAATAATACATAAAAAGAGGAATATACTCCTTCCTGTCATGTGTGTCATGCGATTTCTGTGGCACAGAAAAGCACACAGTTCCTAGGTTGCGCCTGTGAGAAACTGAAGCCACTCTTCCACCCCTGGATCCTACAGAACAGCAACAAATGAAGGACATGGGGCAGAAGGGGACTATTGGATTGGGGAACAGTCAGCCTGAAGCAGGGGGTGGTACATCTCATACTTTTGCACCCAATGTAAATATTATTAGACCCTATTTCTGTGATATTCTGATTCTCAAGGATATGGCCCTCACAAATTAGATCTTTTCCCTGGGTCAATTAGTGCCTTACAGTAGCCCTGATTCCATGTTTACAATTGCATACAAGTGATATGAAAAAGAAGAGGAAGGATGCCTTGCTAAGACAGTCTAGAAGAGTAATATGTGCTGCAACTGGAATTGTTTGAGGCATTGCCTAATAAGTGCAAAAAAGGGTGTGTGTGGGAGCATTTTAATATAAAATATACAAGTGCAACTGATCTGGCCAAATTAAACACATACATGTAAAGAACTTGTAGTGATCAGTCCCCTCTCTCGTGTATGCCTGTAGCCAGGCCTGGACTGAGAATTAAAATAGGCCCTGGCACATCAGCCCACACAGAGGCCCAAACAGCCCACACAGAGGCCCAAACAGCCCCCACCAGCCCACTAAATACTGACTTTCTATGGCACCTTATAGCAGCCCCTCTGGCATTTTCCAGAACCCACAGATTGCCAGCCTGCCTGTAGCTAATAAACACAATAGATAGAATTGAATGTTATGATGATGCTCTAAGAAAGAGCGCCTGCCATGCCCTACATTTTACAAGAGATTACAGTGGGTAAATGGATAAAAAGCAGATAATGTATAACTGCAGATATCAAACTGGGCCTCTTGGGGACCTGATAACCTGACATCCATTGTTTACTCTCACAATAATTAGACAGAAACAGTACCAAATGGTGTATAGGTTATATATGTATGCTCATGGTTAAAATATAAATGGCCATGGTCCAGCGTTGGACTGTGGGTCCAGGACCCACTGGGGTTTCTGAGTTAGGGGCCCCTGAACCCCTCCTAGCCCCCCACCCCAGGTGCAACCCCTCTGTTCGTCTCTCCACCCCAGCTGCAACCCCTTTCCTTCAGCCTCCACCCTGTTATTAACTTCTTTATCTTCTTGATGCCACGCAGTTGGGGCCAGTAGGGGAGGTCAGGATGCAGTGCAGGGAATGGGTCTAGGTCAGTGGGGCACACAAGTCCTGGGGCCAACTATCCCAGTCTGAGGCCTGGCATGGTTCCAGACTCGGGCCGACAGGGTTATAATATGGTGCATTGGCAGGCCGTCTGATCCTAGGAACAATCAGAGAACCTGCCATTTAGGGCCCACTCTCACAATAATTAGATGAAGACAGTGCCACATGGTATAGAATTCATTTAGGCTAATGTTGAAAATAAAATCAAGTATGGTCCCAGATCCTCTGTTGCTGTGGCAGGTTGGTCTGATCCTGTTTATTTTAATCACTGCCTAGTTACTAGGTTAAGTGGGACACCACTGAAAGTGAAAACCAATCTTGTTGGATTTCAGCTGCCTTTTACCGAATCATTTGCCTTTTTCGCTTGTTTCCTTTAGCTGACAAAACTGCAAAGAAGTCATTATCACATTCCAATATGTAAACCATCTGAAATATTTTGTGCAATGGAACCTGTCATCAGTTGCTGTCAGCTACAAAATCATAGGAAGAACATGGCGTCAGCAGCACTAAATCTACCCAGCCGAGGTTTCCTAGAGGTGTAGCTGCACAGTACGACCAGGGCTTTTGAGGATAACAGAAATAACTAAATTCTATGGGCAGTTTAATCAAAATGACTCTTTTAATTGGTGCACTGGTGTGTGATCAGGCAATAATTTTATTGAGAGAATAAAATTCTGTGTTTGCAGATTCCCTTTGACTTGGATGGATTCTGTTCTCAAGGTAGTCTTGATCACTAGTACCCCGGCCTTGAGGCTTGTGCTTGGCACAGTTCTTTGCATTTCTGTGCTCCTTTTTACTGTATACTGGCACAATTTTCATGGTATCTCCACCCAAAAGCAAAACTGTAACACCCCCCACAGTACAGTATATCTAAAAACAAATTAAAAAAACCCACAGCATGGTTTCAGAGCAGAAATGTAATTGCATTTATTAGAAATTGTATTAACCGTGCAATGAAATGATCTTGAGCAGACTCTCATCTGCTTTGCAGGCCAATTAATAGTAGGAAATCAGAATGCATTACATTTTGCATTTCCATACAGACACACTGGTTTTTGTATAGCCCCACTGATTTCAATTCAAGTAATTTATACAATAAAACGGTTGTGCCTGTCCTTGCCATGTGAATTTGGTCCCAGATTTAAAGCACCTGTTTGGCAAAGGGTTGTGAAGATAAAGCTATATTTCATAGTTGGTGGCCTTGTTGGCTTGATTTTCTTGTGTGGGTAGAAGATTACATAATTTGCTATCTGCTATTAATGACTGTGACTTCACAAAGCTATTGCCTTAGTCGCCCATACACCTAAGCAGTTTAAAGGACAATAGAACCATAATGCAATTTGCTCAGCTTCACAAAGACACACATGTAAAATGTTGCCTACTGTGAAATGTTGTGTATGTGGTTTACCAACTGTAGAGGAATTATATTTTTCTCTGCAATATTCACTTCTGCACTCCACAGGTTGTAATCTACTTTGGAAATAAATATTAAGAAGGGAATAAAATAATAGCCATCCATTCTCTTTTTGAATTTAAATTATTGTGTGAAGCTCTTTCAAGTCTTGGTCAGATTTGTTCGAAATGAACTTCATGTGGGCTGTATCAAAGAGAAACAGGAGTTAAAGTACTTTTATGCCTGTCACATATTTTATTATAAGAGACTAAAGGGAAATGTTACCTGTTATTGCACCTACGGGGTTCTAAAGAAACGGATGTAGTTATGAATATTTGGGTGAAGGAAAGCAGCTTGATGCTGAAAAATTGGGGTATGAAATTGAAGCGAAAAGAAAAAAATTGAAGGAATAAAAGGATGAAGTTTGAAAGATATGGTAGGGAAAAATGATCTTGATAAGAGAAGAAAATAAAGGGAAGCATGATGAAATAAAATATGGTGAAGGAAAATAGGGTGTTGAGAAACAAGATGAGGTGGAGAATGTAGAATAAGAGTAGGAAAAGAGATGGATAGCACAGATAAAGTGAAAGTAAAGATTTTCACATGAGCAACAGAGCATGGAGTTATTGGCAGATTTATTCAATTTGTGTGAATAATTGAAATAGAAAAAAATTCAAATTTCAAATTTTTTTGGGCTACTTCGAAAAGCCCTTTATTCGATTCGAATTGTCCAAATTCGGAAATTCGAATTTGGCCCTTTAAAAAAAAATTCGATATAACAATTTGGTAGATTGAGCCTACCGAATTGCTATATAACCCTATGGGAAGCTTTTTTTGATTGAATGGTTAAAATAATTCTAATTGTTCGATTCGAAGGATTTTATCGATTGATTGAATTTTTTTAATTTGATCTTTCCATTTGTCGATTTTGCGCTAAGACCCTTGGAATTCGAAGGGTTAAAATTCTGTACAAGGCAAAGTATATAGAAATAATAGAAGGGAGAGATAAAAAAGAATAAGTATATCCATACATATGATAAAAGAAAGGATCTTAGCATGGAAGAGAATAAAATAAGCATATGAGATAAGGTAAAAAGGGTAGAATTAGGGTATGAAAAGAGTTTGAGAATGTGGAGCAGGAAAATACTATGAAAGAAAAGATATTGACAACAGGAACATAGAGCAGATAGTGTAGAGAGGACAATGTCTAGAGAAAAAAGGTGAAGAGAGAATATAAATTAAAATTAAGGATAGGGGGAAAGGGCGTACTGTGGCTCATACAGTGCAAAAAAGGATCATAATGTGATAGTAATGGGGAGAGTACAGGTTAGGTGGTCAAATAACAGGGAGAAAGAAGAGGGTGAGGTAAAGAAGAATATGGAGAGGATGAGGCTGGGAGATACAGCCAAGAGAGTGATCCTAACATTAAAAAATTTAGTCTAAAATGGGAGGATAAAACAAGGAGGAAAAAGAATAGGCAGAATGATGACTAAGAGCTTAGAGAGGGAAAAGAGAAAAATAGGAGAATTAAAGAATGGGCCAGATAAGGAAATATAACTTGGTGGTGTAGCTGAAGGCAACTAGAGGTCACATATTTTTCATATACCCATACACATGGACGGACAAATATTTTTGGCCAACCAAGCAGATATGAAAAAAGGTGGATCGAGCTATTGCCGGTCTCACTTCCAGATCTGCCGATGCCATATAAACATGCAGAGCAGGAGAATCAGCAAAGCAGAAAAGGTCAACTGCAATTTGGGTCAGAAAACACTCTTTCCAGACTACCTCATAGTTACTCGTATATGCAATGTCTTGTCACATTGATGTCATTTATGGCTACTGTAAGATGGGCACAAGTCGAGTCAAGTGGAAAAAAAAGAATCAAGGCAGAGAACCTACTGTACTTTAATGGAAACTGTGACTATTTGTTTTCCCTCTTTGAATGAAGAGGAAATTAATTTATCCGTCATCCCCATCATGTGCAATTACTTTAAAATTATGGTGACCCATACCTATCTTCTGTCCTTCATCTTCTTGTCTGACTCTTGAAGACCATGCCTGTTGTAGACCCTATCATCTGACTGATGTCATCTTTTCTGTCTACTCTGTCTATTGCTAACCTATGTCTATCATCTTACTTTTTACTTTCTGTATTCCACTTTTAAGGTGTACTGTATCTATCCCTCGACCACCCTGTCTGTCTTTTGTTAACCAATGCCAATATATTCTTACCATTTACTTCCTATGTCCTGTTGTTGAGCAGTTCTTTACCATTTTCTTCTGCCTGTCGTGTGTTTACATTTGTCTGACTATTCTACCAAACTGTCGTTGGATACTAACATTATTTATAGTAATGCACTACCAACCCCTATATGGACCCCTAGATATCGCTTTACTTCTACTCATACCTACAACTTGTTTCAGTATCTGTTCTGGCTCCATTATCACAAGATCATAAAGAGCCGTAACATCTGGAAAATGACACATAAGAATTTCAAAGATGATGTTGTTCCTTGTTTCCTCCTTGGCTTGCAAGTGCCAGGCAGTCTTAAAGTGTCAGCTTCCGTATGAGATCTGTCAGTACTGGATTTGAAGAAATTATGTACACCTAGATACAGTATCTCAAAAAGTTGGAAGCAAGAATGACAAGGTGAAAAAAAGATAGATACTTGCCATTAGGATTTGTCCAGACTTGTAATAAATCACATTTTCTAAAAAACTTTTACTGCGTCCATGCTGTGAAGGTCACCTGCTTAACACTTCCAGCTGAAACCTGTTACCTGCAATGACTTAACTGTACCATATTTAGCAGGTATATGATGGCCTTTTCGTGCATGCTATTTTCCTGTGACTAAGCTAGTGCTAAAAATATCGGTGTTGTAATTGGGAAAATCATTAATAATTCAGAATATTGTAATCAATAGATATCCTCACCTCTCCAAACTCAGTTTCATTTTACCAGAACATGGGACATGTGTTTTCAACATTCCGTGAAACATTGGTCATTCTAGAGAAGAGATTCCTCGTGGAAGGGGGGGGCAGTCTAAAAGCCAACCGGCAAGATTTGGGGTGAATGTTTATTGGCCGTCTTAGATATTTCTGGAAGCCATGTCTGGGCAAATTATAATAAGAAATGGAATGATCAAAGCCCTCGTCCATCATGAAGATCTGCCAACATCAAACAAGCTAGCCATACATTTGTTTTCTTTCAGTTCTTCAGGTTAAAAACACAAGGAAAAAGTACAATGCTTTTCTTCAGGAATAGTTTACATCATTGGCTTTAATACAGACTAAAGCTAAATGCATAGAGAAATACTTGACAATAATGCCAGACAATCACTACCTTCTTGGTCCCTTAGGATGCAGCTTTGAGAGGTTCTTCTGCAACCACATTGGGTCAGTCCAGACAGAAATCTGATTTATCAGAACCTCTC
This sequence comes from Xenopus borealis, assembly GCA_024363595.1. Classification (NCBI taxonomy): domain Eukaryota; kingdom Metazoa; phylum Chordata; class Amphibia; order Anura; family Pipidae; genus Xenopus; species Xenopus borealis. The sequence continues at coordinate 113,760,215 of CM044447.1, read as the reverse complement.
ATTAGTACATCTGTTGACCCATCAACCATCCAAGGTTACACTAAAATCCTAAAATATCTAGTCACATAAACCACACATTGAAGTCTGTGCAGCTTTCTATGCATTCATTGGTAGACTCTGCTTGATGAAATGGATAATTGATGTGGACGCACATGCTAAAGCTGATCACTTACGGGGGCTATCCTGAAGCTGAATGTTGATGTTGGGTCAAAAATCCAGCACATAAAACATTAAAGCTAAGTTCCTTATGTTTTTTTTTATACAGGCTTGTTTTCCCCTGTGGTACAAGCCTTGCTATTTTTGTTTGAAGCTGTCACCTTCCCCCAGATAAACACAGATTAAACAGAATGATTAAGTAAGGTGAGTTACTTTGGAACGGAGGCTAGCTACATGTCAATGAGTAGAAGCCCGTCTGATGAAAAGTATTAGCCAGTCCCACCAGCAAAGCATACACAAACAGGGACGGATGCTTTAAAAGTAGGCTCTTTCCGAATGGAAAGGAGGCACTTCCGACGTTCTAGCTTTTGTGAAAATACTGAGAGATTCAGCTGATGGCACATGCAGACAGTTGTGACTTTCTGAGCACTGTTATTATTTTCCTGCTCGAAACGCATTTGTGGTTTCACATGATTCTCACTGACGCAAGTGGAAAGCGAGTTGTTGTGTTTTGTATCCTGACTGCAGCATTCTAAATATACTAACCTCATTAATTCTGTATTTGATCATACACAAAACATACATCTTTTGTCAGCATTGCTAGAAGATAAACTAGACAAGCAAAATAAAATTGTGTCCCATTAGGAGAAATATAATAAATATATTGTGTCACCCCCTGAATGGATGGGACTTACCTATTGATCAAGCACATTCTATATTCTGTATCAGTTTATTGTACCAGGGAAGTGACTGTTCATTTCTTTTTTATTTGTTACCTTCATCCTGAAATGTTTGCTTCTTCAGCCTCTGTTTTATGCCTAATTTGTTGTTTTTGTGCCACAGTTTTTATAGAAATAAAAACATTCCAATTGAAATTGAAGCTCTTCTATGTTTGGTCCTTTAGACTTCAGTAATTAGATTACCCCTATAACACTTCCCTTTTGTTATGACTGTTTTGGTAGCAGGAGTCCATAATGCTTCTACGAACCCAACTGTAAATGTGTAAACTGTACATGGCAGCTCTGAAACCAGTGCAATTTACATGAGAACATAATAATCCTATTTCCTGTAGCAATAGGCAAACCTAATTTTGGTCTTGATGATCTGCAACAACCTCTTAGCTTCTAAACAATTGCCCAAAGCCCACTGAGCATGTGCAGTGTCACTGACACTCCTAACAGAAGTCAAGATTTGAAGGCCTGGATCATTAATGTTATAGATATGCTGAACCTTTAGGCTTGTTCAGTAAGTTTAGTATATTTTTTCTAGCCACCTTTCTTTTCATGGTTTACTTCCCCCTTAATTAAAGTTAGATATGCCTCATAGCCCAACATCATTGCCATAACCTATTGTGAATCATCGACAATATTCCCACATTTAAAAGAAAGCCTTCCCAGATGAGCAGAGGAAAGAAAGGTCCAACTTAATAATAATAACACCCTCGGTTTTGGAATAAGATGCTGTACAGACAGGTGTCCACCTAATTTTAACCATATGTCTGTGCTGTTCAGCTCATCAGCAAGTCTACAGGTCACAAAGTAGTCTTCTCCTCCTTCTCCCCACGCTCTGGATGACATCACCAATTATTTGATGAAGGAGTCACTTTTGTTTTTGAGGATGGGCAGTGGTGAATTGGGTTGTGAATAATTTCACTCTTGGTCAGGCTGGGTAGTGGCTCCATGGGGGTATAAATGCAGATGAGGGTCATGTGCTAAACGTTGCATTGATTTTTCCTCTTCTTGCATCTGTGCGCAACTGGATACAGCAACATTAGCAACAGAAAGCATAAGGCCTTGTGTTTGTTGTCTGCATGTTGAGTTTAAAGCCACTCACTGAGCCATCAGCAGAGCGACTAAGCAGTAGGTATCTCTGTACTTTCTCATGAGGCAGACAAGCTTGTAAGTCGTTAGCACAAGTGATAAATCTAACAAGATACCCCTGTTTATAATTTGCTTCATTTTCCGAGCAATAAACTACCTTGTTTTTAATGCAGCAATGTAAATGCAACCGCTCAGCTGTAGAAGAAGGCCAGGCAGGTTACATATACTTTCATAGCAATAATTAGTTACACTCAGTGGCAAGATTCCAAACATGGCTAATTTACAGCTACAGGATCTATTATCCAGAAAGCTATTATATAGAAAGCTCCAAAATGCATATCATTTTCTCTGCAATAAGAAGAGAATACCTGAGCTTGTATGACATAAGCTTATAAGGCAAGAAAACTCTACTGGCTTTTTTTTAATGTTTTTGTAGTTCTGAAAAAGCTCAAGTCTCGCAAACTCCAGATAACAGATCCCATACTTACACTTCATTAGGGAAAAGAGTTCTCAAATGACCTTGCTGACGGTCCTTCAGATGATATTGAATCATCCTTCCCGAGTCCTACGCAAAGTCATGGACTCCAATGCTCAAGTGCCCAGGCCTGGCAGAAGGACAGCATGACAAGGGTCCACCTTCGCCAAAGCTTGGGTAAGCCCCACCATGGTTAGGTGTTGTTTGGACTCCCCTTTGCCTTGTGGCTAGGGCGAGTATCGTCTACCCTGGGTTCTGCCGAAGCTTCCCCCAGGGCGTAAGTCATGGCCTAGTGTGGTGTTTAT
>CM044447.1:113704621-113717301 GCA_024363595.1 Xenopus borealis | reverse complement strand
GGGGGGGGGGAGAGAATAGTCACTGCTTGCCATACAATAAAAAAACTGCCTCCTAGCCTTGCAATTGTCATATGGTTAATTGTTGCATTTGAGTGCCTTCTTTGAAATCTGCATAATGTGTATAGTTGATAAGTGATAAATCTCGGGGGTTATCCCACGCTGTTATCTCTGTAGCCATAGCTGATTTCATTGAGTAATTTAGATGGCCCAAGATCGCCTACATTCCTATTTGGATTAATGGAGTCTTCATTTGGCAAGGCTACGGCAAGGAATGGAAAGGAAATATGCAACTGAAGCTGGCCATAGACGTGACCATTACGATCTTTCTTGGAAAAAGATCTTTTCAAGAAAGATTGTTTGTTACAATACACACACATGGCGCTGAATCGTCAGATATACAGGTAGAAACAATCGAATTCTACCTGTAGCTGATGATTCAGCTATAAACAGTGTTTTTTTGCGAAATGACGAAAAATTCGCGAAATGCCACCGCTTCTCATTTCTCGGTGTCCGTTTTTGGATGCGCGCAACCGTGTTTTGACGCTGCCCACATCCAAAACGAGACAGCGGTGAAATTTTGCCAGCGTTTCACAAATTTATTGGCCTGTGGCGAATTGCGGGAACTAGCTGTGAATTTGCCGCAGGCGAATAAATTTGCCCATCACTATGGGCGACGTTTGGTTGCCTTGAAAGGCAACAGATCCAAACTTTTTGTCCAGCCCGATCAACGATCCAACTGATATCCAAGTCAATATCGTCTCGTTTCCCACCATACTGCACTGAATATAGCAACAAAAATTTGTATTGTACGATATTATCGGTGCGTCTATGGCCACCTTAAGGAGTGCAAAAGTGTCAGCATTATGAAAGACTGATGTCCCCTGTAATGTAGTAACATTTACCATTAGGATAGTTGAGAAACTTTATCAGGACAAGATGGTGGTGTTTCACCCAGGGGCCTCATAGCAAAGTTTGGTCTGATGGGGAAGACGGTCAAACAGTCTCCAATGGGGACAGGGAGAAGGCAAGGTTTAGATCAGTGATCCCCAACCAGTAGCTTGTGAGCAACATGTTGCTCTCCAACCCCTTGGATGTTGCTCCCAGTGGCCTCAAAGCAGGAGCTGATTCTTGAATTCCAGCCTTGGAGGAAAGTTTTGGTTGTATAAGAACCAGGTGTACTGCTAAACAGAGCCTCAATACAGGTTGCCAATCCACATAGGGGCTACTAAATGCCCAATCACAGCACTTATTTGGTACCCCAAGAACATTTTTAATTCTAGTGTTGCTCCCCAACTCCTTTTACTCCTGAATGTTGCTCACGAGTTCAAAAGGTTAGGGGTCTCTGGTTTAGAGAGAAAATTGTAGGCGTGTTCATAGGGCATAATCAGGGCTGGATTTCTTTTTAAAACTCCCAGATGCTGCCCCAGCCGATGTCCCCCCTCCGATTGTGCGCATGTGCAACCTTATATTTGCTGCAGGGAAATGTGCAAATGTGTGACTGGGTGGCATTGCTTTGCCACAAAATTGGGGGTGTGCAGACATCATCTTCCCCATGTTTGTTTGGAGTCTACTGAATTTAAAGGGGGATGTAAACCCAACCCTAATGCCATTACACTGTTCCCCATAGTTTTCTATAAAAATTGCTAAGAAACATTATAGATGCAAGAAAATTAATCAGTGAGAATTCTACTGATCAAATACTTCATTATAAATAAAAAAAACTGACCAATAAGAATGTTGAATCCCAGCACCATGTCAGGTATCTTACAAAGAGAAATAATTCACATAATTTCCCCCCCCCTTCGTTATATATAAAACTGGAATCCTGGGGATAAAGGACAGACTTGTTCAATGTAGTTGCAACTACAGGACAGGTATGGGGGGGGGGGCAGGAGGGGAGTTGTGACCGAGGCAGGGGGGTCAGGGCCCTTGTGGTGGAAGTTCTGGTGAGTCTCTATCCTACCAGTCCGACGCTGCCCCCAGTAGTCTCAGTCCAAATCCTGGGGGGGTAAGTGGGGGTCTGAATTGGATCTGTTTCATTTAGGTATTGATTGTTCTCGATGTGTCTGTAAGTATTATGATGCCATAAAGTGCAGAGCTTTCCCCTGACTATAAACACAGTCAGGCAGGTGCTGCTTTTGATACCATCCTGTCTTACTATTCATAGGTCTAGAGGAAACATGCACTTAAAGTCACTTGTATTCTGATAAATATTCTGATAAAATATACTGTATTTTATCCCCCCGTGGACATCTTGGACGTACAAAAACAGCAATATCCTATAATGCTTAGGGTCTGAACAACACCAGCTGGCACAGGAGTCTATCTTCACAGTTTCATAATCTTCCCAGGCTACAGTTTTCTTTTTTGTGCCTCATCAGTCCCTTTCAAAGGCACTATCAGTAAATATTCCCATCGTGGCCTCACAAGCAGGCTCTCCCATCCCTCTTAGCTCTTTATTACCTTTCAATGACTTAAACCTCAGCACCAAATAACTTCATCAAGGTGTCAGGTTAAACAGATTTGTCCCTCTAATGGTGCCTCTCACAGGTTCCTAATGAAAATTATTGATTGCTCCAGATTAGCTGCAGATTTATGAGCTAGGAGCTGATGTGGCTGCCGCCTGGTTTCATTGCAGTCTGAGAGAGAGAGAGGAAGCCAGTCCTGGGGCAGGATCAGCAGAGAAGTCTGTGCATTGACTTTCATTCTGGTGTAGGAGAAACCGTGATCTTGCTGTAAATGTCAGGTTCAAGTAAAGCAAGCTATTCAAACTGTATTTCCAAGGTTTCTTCTAAGGACGTTGCCCAAGGTCGTTTCTAGGCTCAATGTTTGTGAAACACAATAACAAAGGTAAATGTACATCCATTGTATGCACATCTCATTTCATGGTACACTTATATAAGATGAGGAGTTTTGCCACTGCACAAGGTGGTTCCTGTGAGCCTTTCGTGGGTGCTGACATTTTCAACAGCAGGAGAAGGTGCAGTCTGATTGAAGTCCTGCGGATATTAAAACAGATATCAACGGGGGTTGACCCTGAACCTGCAGTGACCTGCTGGTTTATCACTAATTGGGAGGGTTTGGGTTGATGTTTGGCCAACCATTGGGGGTCAGGGATGGGTGTGAGAGTGGGAAAGTACACTTGTCCATTGCTACTGAAGATTGCCTGTCTTAGAACCAGAGGCATGCACAGAAGTACTGTCCAGCGTAAGAAGACACAGGTACAAGTTGGGCAAAGGGCCTACAATGGCAACATTTTGTTTGTTAGGGTTGGGTGTGGGTTAAGGTATTGTGGGTTAGGTGCAGGTACGGTGGGAGAAGTCTTCCAGGTGCCCTAGGCAACCCAGCCGGCCACCCATCTCCCTTCGCCGTGTGTGTGTGCCCAAACATGACCGCACAGCAACATGACGGGAGGGAAGTGTGATAAAGAGGAGGGGAGGGCTAAAGAGAGGAGGGGAGAGTGACGGAGGGGAGACAGGGGAGAGTGACTGAGGGTAGGAGAGACAAGGGAGAGTGACTGAGGGAAGGGAGGCGAGAGTGACGGAGAGGAGAGACAGAGGGCAGGACTAGGGGTAGGCAGAAAAGGTACCTGCCCAGTGCCACCCTATCATTGTGCCCTAGTCTGGTGCCTCTTCTGCTTACCTCTAGCTCCGGTCCCAAGGAATTGTGGTTTAGGGTCAGGTGTGGGTTGAATCCTTCCTGACCCGCACATCACTAGTTACAACAAGCTCATTTTTATTGTCTGATTGCAAATGAATAATGTGGAGCCAATACCATTGTGGGACAATTAATGGGCATTGAATATTCTTATTTCTAACCCATAATGATGTGAAGCAGAAAGTGGAATGACCAGTAGGGTAGAAGGGAAGTAACAGGTGCAAAATGCAAAAAAAGGATGCTTGTGACCTTTTTTTTTGCATGCTGCGCTAGTTTTTGTAACAGAGGCCTTTTAACTGCAGAGGAAGCAGACCATGCAGCTGCAGCTGGGCTCATAAGGCCCTTATTAATGAGTCATTTTAACATATTTGGTAAAACAGGATAACCTTCAATATTTTGGGCACTAAAATTATTTTACTTTGGGGGCAGTAACATCTATTTACTCCACTGTCTATAGATTCTCAGCTAGTGCCTTCAATTCTTTTTTTAGCCTGAAACTGTTTTGTGCCAAAATGTTCCTTTTTTTGCCCTCAGCAAACATTTTTGCTAGAATTTCACCAAAAACAGACACATCTTTTGTGTAGCCCATTGACGCCAATGGATTATATGATGAATATGGGGTTTGTTATTGAACATTCCCAACACTCCCCTATATCCAACAGTAATGAAAATGGGTGGGCCTTTGGATAGTTACAGTACGTCTACTTGTAGCTCCCAAGAGACAGCTTTAAAGTCATGGTGATAAATTGATCATAAAATTTAATGCATCTTCACTGTGTTCATTGACTATTCAGCTTGTATGTACTATTCCTGGGATAAATCAGGTCCATTTCTTTCACATTAGTTCTGAAAGCGGAGACACTTGTGCTGCTAATTCCCAAAGGCTCCTCACTGCTGCTTTCTGCAAGACAGTACTCAGGCCATTGTCCTAATTACATTAGCTTGTGTTCATAGGGAACAACAGCATAGACCATAGGTGAAGGCTAGATTCATTTAAAATGTACACCGACAGATTGTTTTCTCACTCATTGCATATTTGTATCGCTGTAAAGCCATTATATCAGAATCTTGCCTCTTTAGTGCCCAGAGACATAGCAGAAAATGTGAGAAAAAGACCCATAAGCCCACCCTTGGGATTTGAAGTCAGTGCAGAAGAATGACGCATTACTGTACATTAACCAATTGGCTGGGCTGCTAGCAAAGCAAGACATATTTCCATTGTCACGCTTGCCCATCTAAGTTATCATCTTTATAAAATAAAGACAACGTGGGAAAGGTTTAGTGCCTTAAATTAGTATCTCAAAGCTATCAGCTCTTTAATTTTATGTTGCCCATAGCAGTAGTCATTGAATTATTGATTGGTTGCTACTGGCAACAGCACTGCTACAGTTTAGTACCTATGTAAGTAAATCAAACACAGTGGTGCTCATTTATAAACACTGGGCAAATTTTCCCCTGGGCAGAAACCAATCAAATGCATGCATTTAACCTGCAGCCGGCTGAAAAAAAAAAGCCAATCACTCATTGGTTGATATGGGTTACTGCCCATGGGCAAAGTTGCCCAGCTTTTAGAAAGGAGCCCCGTTGTCTTTATTATCAGAATGGAGAAAAAAGTTTTCAGATTCCAAAAAAATGTCTGTGACTCTCCATATGCAAACAACCACGGCCTTGGATTTAATGACGTTTCCTTGCAGAAATGAAGAGGCTATCTTGACGCTGTGATGTCTGGTGGATAGTATGACATTTTAATGGTCCTCATCTATATTAAGCATTAAAAAATGTTTTTCTTGGTTCTTTAAGCCATTAAGGAGTTCATTAAATCTATCCATAAGTTTAGAAAGATGGATTATCATGAGCAATACTGTTAAACAAAAAAAAAAGGATGCAATATATATTTTTTGCATCTTCTGAATTGTGTTTTAGTGAAGAAATGTGAGTTGGTTGGGTAATTAGGATGTCCCCAATAAATAATGACTCCTTCTCAAGACCTTGGACCATTCATTTCCATTACCTTTGATCTACAGTCCATTGGTAAGCCTGCATCCAGGCACAAGCTACATTATCCCATATCAAAACTGCAGCAACAAACACATGGAAGACCCAAACATCGAACCTGGGTGCAGTAATGAATTCAGTGGCTCTCTCAGACATCTTGCTGTGAGTGAACAGAAACATACCCTGTTATCAAAATGGTTATCAATAGATTTAAGTCCATTTGGTTACCCAGCAGAACTGAGTAATGATTGGTTGCCCGCTTCTCTGCTTTACCTATTAGCTTGATGAATGCTGCGTAACTGTAGAAGAAAGAGACATTGCTATTACTGAGGGGCCCAGGAGGTATAGGGTTCACTGACTTGGATTTAGTTGGTGTGTTCAAACACTTGAAGGGTACACAGACACATACTGTAAAAGACTGAAGATCTCATACTGAATTGTAGCGATAATAGTTGTTGAATGGAAAAAAAGTCTGTAACATTTCAACGGGAAGATGGCCACTGAATGCTCTAGATTAGGGATCCCCAACCTTTTGAACCTGTGAGCAACATTCAGAAGTAAAGGGATTTGGAGAGCAAAACTAGCATGAAAAATGTTCTTGGGGTGCCAAAATAAGAACTCTGATTGGCCATTTGGTAGCCCCTATGTGGATTGTCAACCTCTGTTTGGCAGTACACCAGGTTTTTATATAACCAGAACTTGCCTCCAAGCCTGAAATGTAAAAATAAGCACCTGCTTTGAGGCCACTGGGACCAACATCCATGGGGTGGGAGAAAAATATGTTGCTCACAAGCTACTGGTTGGGGATCAATGCTCTAGATATTGGTGGCAGTGATTATGCATACTAATCGAGACTCAAACAACCAACTTTGAGTCTAGAGGAGCCTTGTGCCAGGTTTTGGCCTACTCCTTCAACTTCTTGATAGTGTCACAATCATAACCTTTAAATTGAGCAATAAAGCAAAGAACAATGCCCTATCAGCATGTATTTACTGTACATTCAACACATGTTTTTTTTAGACAGTTTGGTATCATTAAGTATGCCAGCAATACCCGCAAGAAATGATGAATTCTCTAGGGCGGTCCTTAATCAGATCATAAAATAAAGAACATCCAGTTTCAGGAGACAAATCCTTTAATAATAGCAATTTCATTGTTTCCTCTTTCACACTGAAATATTTGTTACAGCAAACTGATGAAAAGAAGAAGCTTCGGTATGACCAAAACCAAGGGTATTAATGTGAATTTGGCCATACCTTTGCTCCTCTATAAGCCTCTTCTCTCTGCTCTTCTGGGAAGGTGTTCCATTAAATGTTCCTCCAGGAACCTGTATTTTAGTTACATGTCTGCTCCACCCCTTTGCCATGGCACAGGTCTATAAATATAGGTCACTTGCTGTAGTGATATGCGAGCCAAACCGATGCCCATAGGACCTGTGGGTTTGGTTTGACCTCGCTGTGCTGTTTGCAACTTTACACTGATGGCTTTTGGCTTCTGGTTTAATAGGCGCTTGCCTGCCCTGCCCCTTTTGTGATATAAAAAAGGCGCATGTCTATAAATGAAGGTGGAAGTTGGGTGCAGGTTCTAGTCCGCACATCACTAACTTGCTGGGCTGGGTTGGTATTGGCCAGATCAGGGTTGGGAGCAGGTTGAAAAGATAGCCCCACACATTATTAGTCTCCAGCTATAGTGACCTACAGATGTTTGCTTTCAAACAGCAAACCAGTATACAGTATGTCAACCACTGGTTATGATAGATTACCAGAGATGGAGCAAATCCAGCCTATTGGATTTATTTCCCTACTTGGGTACTTACTACAAAATATGGAGATAGGACCCCCCTGTCAAATATCAAAGCATCAAACTTAGTCCTGCCCACTGCTGGGTGTATCAGGTCGGCATTTTCAGTCCCCAGCCCTAATGTGGCATGCAGTGTCACACATGTCATCACACTAACATTCACGCACAAAACATGTATGCTCTCATGAATTTAAATCACATGAATTTAAATAGGAAAGGCTGCTTCCAGCTATTGCAATTTATTTTATAGTTAGTTTGGGTGAAATACACTTTTTCTCATTTTTTCCCATTTACTAATTCATTTTTCACTTTTCCGGCTCAGTTTCCCCCTACCCCACCCCCCCGTAAATTGTTTGCCTGCCCTGAGGTGTCGAAATCTATTAGACGCCATGGCAACATTGTTGCTGTTCTTCCAGCATTCTATTGAAATATAGATTTCAGATGTCCCAAAATTGTTTTGTGCTGTGATGTTTTTGCTTATAATAAATGTCTAAGGGAAGGTCGCCTTCGCAAGGAAATGCACAGAGAACTGAAACATTTTTCAGAAAGTTACTTTCAGCACTAAAAGAAGATTTGCGTTGTTTCAAGTTAGAGAAAAAGTATCTGGGATTAATAAAAGACTTCAAAATAGGATTTTTTTGTGTCATAGGAAGCCCACAGAGGCAATGTCTCCATATAGGCCTTTATACTGAATTCCCTAGTAAAGCTCAAGTGCAGGGCATGTTGCACCCTCAGCACAGGTCTTTGTGCTCTAGAATGGAGTGCATGGCATGGCCACTTATACCCTTCATGGGATTGCATCCAAAATGGGAAAGGAAATTGGAGTCCTATAATAAACTTGGCTCTAGCAAGCAATGCCAGTCAGCAGGGCAAAGAAGGTCTTGAGCTGTATTAAAAGGGGTATCGATTCACGGGACGAGGGGTTATTCTTCCACTGTACAGAGCACTGATAAGACTCTAGATCTAGAATAACAAGATATTATTAAATTAGAGAGGGTCCAGAGAAGGGCAACTAAGCTAAAAAAAGGTATGGAAAAGTTAGTGTTCACGTTGGAGAAAAGGCACTTGAGGGGTGATATTATAACTATGTATGAATATATAAGGGCAGGGCCTGGAACTAGGGGCAGGCAGAGTAGGCACATGCCTAGGGAGCAAAGCTGGGGGGGGGGTGCCAGGCAGGTACTTGCTCTGTTGCTGTTTGATCTCATCTCTCACCTACTACGGCTGATATTTTTTGTGTCATGCATGCACGCGCACTCGAGGGCAGTTTCATGCATGCGCAATCAAGTGCGCACCCTCTCTGTGTTCCCCCCTCTGAGGCAAATTGGAGAGGCTTCAAACTGGATTTTTCCTTCCTCTGGATCAACTAACAGTTAGGCAAGTTAAATATAGACTTAAAAAGTTGAACTTGATGGATGCGTGTCTTTTTTAAACCTAATGTATTATGTTACTATAAAAATGTTGTGTAAATGAGCACTAACAGTAACATGCATGATTTGCACCTATTAATATTCTTGTGTGGTAGGGATTTGGTTCACAGCATCAGACTGGGTGGTCTGGGGCACACCAGAGCTCAACCAGACACAAAGCACTACAAGGCTCATTTACTAGCCCAAGTGAAGCACTCCCATGTGAGTACTTGCGGGAAGAACCATCCCTACCTCATGAATAGTGCACACACTGATGCTAGGGAACCTTGGAATTACCAGTCAGCTGGAGGTGGCATTAGGCCTAGGGTTCCATTAGTAGTTAGTGTCAGTACTTGTTACAAGCCTTTTTAGCGCTTATGGAGTTAAAAAACTGACTTGTGGACTTCACAACTTGCGTTTGATTTGGAGCCACCACGCAAACTGCAGCCTGTTGCTAAACTCCCACAGTTCCATGTGCCCCGTGGAAGGGTTCTAAGGGACACAACGATGCAATTTGCTCCTCTCAAGGTTCGGTACTTGCATCCATGGGAATTGTTAATAAAGTCTTCGGTGCGTATGTATATACCGTGTATATGAATATATATACAGGTATGGGACCTATTATCCAGAATGCTTGGGACCTGGAGTTTTCTGTATAACAGATCTGTCCATAATTTACATCTTCATACCTTAAGTCTGCTAGAAAATCATGTGAACATTAAATAAATCCAATAGGCTGGATTTGCTTCCAATAAGGATGAATTATATCTTAGGTTGGTTCAAGTACATGGTACTGTTTTATTATTAAAGAGTTAAAGGAAATATTTATGAAAAATGGGACTCAATTTGGCTAAAATGGAGTCAATGGGAGACAACCTTAATTCAGAGCTTTCTGGATAATGGGTTTCCAGATAATGGATACCATACTTGTACCCCTACTACTACTCTACCCCAGACTGCATATTCATCCTGCCCTATGCATCCTTACTGTTGATTGAGCAGATAAGCACAAGTAGACCCCATACAATCACACAGACAGAGACAGGCAGAGCCCCCTAAATGATACAGTTGGGTACACCAGGGACTGTGCCAGTGTACCAAGCATTCTCATCTATGGTGCCCTGCTGTTGTTCAACTACAATTTAGTTCAACTACTAAATTCGCGAAACGCCAGCAAAAATTCGCCAAAAAAACCGAGTCACACGACGTTTTTGACACGACGAAAACAACACAACGCGCCAAAAACGACGTGACGCATGTCAAAAACATTTGTCATTTGTCATTTCGCTATTTTTTTCACCAATTCGCGAATTTCGCTGGAAAATTTTTTTCTGCAAAGCGAAACGGGGTAGATTCGCCCATCACTATGTATAATTAAACATTTGCCAACAGCTCAGACTTCTCTTTTAAAGCATAAACAAAGACAGAGGAACGATATAACAAATTCCTCATGCTAGTTTCTTCTTTTCCCAGTAACTTTGTTATAAGATGATTATTATGAGGGATAATCTTGAACTTACATTGGTTACTGGCAATATCTTGACATGGGGGTGATTGCTACTGCTGGCTCTTGTCATGTTTAAGAGCTTCTTCCAATCATTCTGCTCTCCACTATAATACATGAACATTTGGTGATTATTACACTAAATCATATATTTTTGCTTGATTCACAGATGTTGCCCAACATTCAATAACAGGATAGAATAGGATATATATATATATATATATATATATATATATATACAGTATATATATGTATATATAAAAAGAGAGAGAGAATTGACTTTCACCCCGTTATAAAGTGAAACAGGAATTAAAGATTTTCTGTGTTGCTATGATCATCCTTGACAAAGGTCCCAAAAGGGCCTGAAAATTCAGATATGATAAATATTTCATTCTTTCACTTTATCAGTCCTGTATATAAAGCTAATTTACGACTACAAGTAAAGAATGTAAATGCAGTATATATAATATACTGTGTATATAATGTATGTATATAATATCATATAGAAAAGGAACATAATCTTCCTGATTCCATATGACATCTTGCTCGTGTGAACATTTGACAGTTATATTTAGAATAGCAGCTAAGATGCTTTCGGAGACAGCAGGGTGGGTTATGACCCCTTTGTATTATTCATGGGAAGCAGGGGAGAAGCATCACAATATATTAAGAGGATGCCTCCAAATGATGCCTCCAAACAAAATAATCTGACTGGATATGTGAATGTATTGATTCTACTGTATTGTGTTTTGCTTTCTCCCCTTCTCTTTATTGGTCTGAAGGCATCTCTCTCTTGTGCTCACTCACAGCAGCCAAGTTTTTGGGGTAATAATGTGAATGCATTTGTGTTCAAATCAGAATTTAGCCAATGGGGTCCAATTTTTTAAACCTGGTCCTAACCCAGACCCACAACCAACATTTTTACACACTTGGACCCGATACCTGACCCGCAACTGCCTTAAACACATCTGAACACTATTCAAGGAGTTGTACATATTTACTAATACTATGACGTAGAGCGGTGATCCACAACCAGTGTAACATGTTGCTCTCCAACCACTTGGATGTTGCTCCCAGTGTCCTCAAAGCAGGTGTTTATTTAGAATTCCTGGCTTGGAGACAAGTCTTGGTTGTAGGCAGCTGTAGGCTGCCAGTCCACGTAGGGACTACCAAATAGCCAATCTCAGCCCTTATTTTGCATCACCCAGTGTAAATGTTTAAGCTTGGGTTGCTCCCCATTTGAAGTTGCTCACCGGCAAAAAAAAGTTGGGGACCCCCGACGCAGATAGTGATATTCTGAGACAATTGGCATTTGGTTTCCATGTTTTAGTGTAAAATACAAGAACTAAAATAAAGAAAAAAAGAACAGAAAAAGTCCTGCCTTTTGGTGACTCTGTTGGGGAGTCCCGTTAGGCTTGCACCTCACACTTGGGTGTGCACTTTCTGACCCCTTTTGGTTTTTGAGTTATTTGGCTTTTTATTGAGCAGCGCTCTAGTTTGCAATTTCTGGTAGTTTGGGTCCAAATTACCGTAGAAGGAAAAAAGCAAATGATTAAAAAAAATATATATAAAGAATAAATAATGACCAGTTGAAAAGTTGCTTAGAATTGACCATTCTATAACATACTTAATGTGAACTACCCCTTTAAATGTTCTCATAGACTAGGGTACTGTTTATGTTTGTCCACATTGTCCTGTCCCCAAGTGCACCATCACTCATTGAGCTCGCTAGAAAAGAATAGCAGCCCTAGGGTTATGTAGGTATAGTAACATGTTGATGTGAATACCTGCTACCCCAGGCTGTGGCACCTCTGCTTCAAATAACCCACCAGACACAGGCAGTATTTCCTTCTGTTCTATCATACGTTTCCTGCACTACCTCTGGTATGGTGTATGTGCAGTACAGAAATCTTGGGAAAAGTTCTGTACTGCCCATGTACTCACTTAGGCAACTGGAAGACCATAGAAAGATGGTGGTACTAAGCAAACAGTGCTGTCAGCGGGTTGGTTTTTAAGAAGATTGCCAGCCTGGGTCATCAACTAAGTGACAGGAGGTCCCTAACAACTTGTCACACCCTGTGATTTTTACCTTTCCTTCTCCTTTAAGGATGTGGTCATGCAACAAGGTGGACCAAGTTGGCTTAATCTACTGTAGCTTCTCCAGTTAAGAGATGGTTCTACCAGCACACATTTATTGTGCTGAGTGTAGACATGGAAAGCAATAATCACAGCACTGATACCATCAGCTGAAACACGCTCATGTCAAACCCTAACCTCCTTCAAACTATACAGTCACATTCTATAGTGCCATGTTT
>CM044447.1:113677682-113688895 GCA_024363595.1 Xenopus borealis | reverse complement strand
TTTCATTATGAGCCAATTTAACGGCTTGTATATTTGTTTCCATACTTTGTTTTTATTGACTGTTGCCTTCAGCTCCAAACGCGTGGTTCTGGCAGTGCTTATCAAGAATGACATTGCCATTTTAACTTGATGCAGGTTCCTAAGGATTTTAGAAGAGAATTAAACAACAGTTAATTTCTTTGTAGCTGCTTCATCTCACACATGAAAAACTAAAATAATTACATTTAAATGGTCTTAAAAGTGGTAGGTCACCATTAAATTAACATTTAGTATGATGTAGAGAGTGAAATCCTGAGACAATCCTGAGGCTATTTAGCTTTTTATTCAGCAGCTCTCCAGTTTGTAATTTGAACATGTAAGCCCAATAGCGGAGTGCAACACTTTTCAGCAGCAAGATAATCACATCCAGGTGATCACAGGTGGCTTACATCCAAGTTATCACACAGTTTCCATGTAGACTTACTGTTCAGGCAGCTTCACTGACAGGTACGTAGTACATTCCACTAGTTCAATAAAAACCCCAGTTCCCATGGATATACATTCCTTTCCAGGGCTTTGCCCACCTTCTGGTCCTAGAAGCTCGGCGTGTGCTCCAGTGACTTTTTGCTTTACTTCAGATATTTCCAAATTTGTCACCTCCTGGTCCTAACAGTCCAGTGTTCCTTCAATACCCCTCTGCCCAACTCTGCATAGACATTTCCTTGTGCCTGCTTCAGAATGTAGCCATCGGCCCTGCACTACCTCCGTCCGATCTCGGGCTTAGCAACTAGTGATATACGGGTCAGCCCACGAGTTTACTCAGTCTTGCACAAAATCTTCAGGTCAACCTAGCACTTCCGCCTTCCTACTGCTAAATTTATAGACTCGCGCCTGCCCCCATCCAGCCCCTTTTGTGACATCACTGCGGGGCGGGTGCTGGTCTATAAATAGAAGGGGAACATTGGGTTGGGCCAAGTGAGGTTTGGGAGGTGGTGGTTCAGGGTCGGGTGTAGGTTGAGAATTTCTTGACTTTCACACCACTATTAGCTACGGCCTCTAGACCACTACCTCCTTGTTGGGGCCTGAGCTAACCATACTAGCTATCCTGTCTAACTGAAGTACCTAGTAGTTCTCACTAGGAGACTCTCTCTCTCTACCTGTACCTGTCCAGCAGATATCAGGAAGAAGATGAACCCTGCCCTGGTTATGTCCTCCTTTTTACCCTTTTCACTCTAGTTTCTGAATTATGAACTACAGTCATACTCAAACGCTATTACCTAGTGGCCAGTTTAACACATTACAACTATTCCCAACTATTTGTTTTAACCAAAGATATCTTAAAACTAAGATTACTTAAGGTTACTTTACTTTACTTAGGCTTTACTTCACATAATTTTCACACACATTCACCAATTACCTGGTCTTCTTCCTTACAAGCAATCTGGTTGCAAATTACCCTAGCAAACATGCATTAATTTCAATAAGAGACTGGATTATGAATAGGAGACGGCCTGAATAAAAAGGCAAGTAAACGTAGCAATTACCATAAATGCACAGGCAGCCTTACAGAGCAGCCTTTCCGTTTTTAGATGGAAAGAATCAGAAGAAGAAAGACAATAATTCACCAACATGCTGCTAATTTGGCCAAGTTCCTGACCATTACCTATTTCTAGAGGCTAAATAGATGTCATAATAGATTATAGTATGTAAAGAAAATACACTAGGAGAATAGAGGTTGAATGAGTAGAGAAGGATAATAGTACTGAGAGTGGGCGCCTGGTCTGAGATTTTTTGTGGGCCCCTAGTGTAAGGTTTTTGGGTGGGCCCCTGATGTCCCAGTCCCACACTGACTCCACTGGAGAATGCGTCAGCATTCCCTAGCTTGTATTGCTTATCTATGGTCTGCAAAACAGAGCAACTCTATTTTGCCTTTGTTGCCTCAGCAACTCTCCTTCCTTGTATTCTGATTGGTAGTTTCCTGGTTCAATGGGCTACTTTGTCTAAAATATTTTGGGGAAGACCTCCTTGTAGCACATTGGATCAGTCTCTGGGCACCTGTACAGGTAGGAAATACTTAGGAAACTCATCTCCTTTAGATAAACCCAGGGCTATTGATTTAAACAATAAATTTACTTGATTGATAAATTTAATACAACATTTTCCAAGGCAGAATCTGATAGATGATCTCTATATACTCTCCCTAAAGCAAGGACAGATAGCAATTTATAGTAAAATAGGACAAGTCTTTTTACATTATAAGTTCAGGCTTCTTCTCCTATATTTTTTTTTTTACGGCTGTCTGCAGGGCAAATTCATCAAAGTCTCCTGTTTGCTGTAGAAATGTTTCGGATTCATCCCAGGGAAGCAACCAATGACATTTTATTGATTCAATTTTTCTTTTGTGAAAGAGAGACGCCGGTTTATTTCTCCTGGAAAAAAAGAAAAAAGTATATAAGTTTGGAATCTCTAATAAAGATTTTCTTTTACGTGATCTGTGAGATTGATCCTAGTGTGGGCTCTTTATCCCAGCTATAAGGCTGTGTAATGCCCTGTGACATACAGACCTGATACAGGTATTTTAAACCTTCATGTCTTCAAAAACCCAATAAAGAAAACCCATCATCCGATTGACTGTCATGTAAAGATACTTATGGGGGTACTTTGGCCCTTGACATACCAACCTGATACAGGTATTTTGACCACCAATCTTCTCAAGCTACAAAACCCAATAAATAAACCCCACTGATGATCATGTAAACATACTTGTGGGGTATTTTTTCCCTTGACATTCCTACCTGATACAGGTATTTAGCTCACCAATCTTCTCAAGATAAAACCCCAATAAATAAACTCCATAATTCCATTGATGATCATGTAAACATACTTGTAGGGTATTTTGGTCCTTGACATTCCAACCTGATACAGGTATTTAGCCCACCAATCTTCTCAAGCTAAAAACCCAATAAATAAACTCCATCGTCCCATTGATGAAAAAGTGAACATTGCAGGGCTAATTTGGCCTGTGGCATACCGATCTGGTACATGTATTTTGCCCATAATGTCAAGCTAAAATCCAATAAATATACCCCATTGTCCTCTTGATTTGGCCCTTGTCATACCAACCTGATTTTACCCCTCAATGTCTTCTAAAACATTAAAACCCAATAAATAAACCCCATCATTCAATTGATGACCATGTAAACATACTTGTGGGGGTATTTTGGCCCTTGACATGCCAACCTGATATTTTGTCCACTAATCTTCTCAAGATAAAAACCCAATAAATAAAACCCATTATCCCATTGATGACCATGTAAACATACTTGAGGGTATTTTGGCCTTTGACATTCCAACCTGATAAAGGCGAACATACTTGAAAGGCTAATTTGGCCCCATGGCATACAGATCTGGTACAGGTATTTTGCTCACCAAGTCTTCTCAAACCAAAATCCCAATATATAAACACCTCCGGTCTCTTTATTACCTTGTGAACATACTTGCTGGGATGCTTTGGCCCTTTGCATACCAACCTGATATAGGTTGCCCACCAAGTCTTTTCAAGCTAAAATCCCAATACACAAACACCATTATTCTTGCGGATTGATGTGGCAATCAGAAGCTTACTAAATGATAACTCTCAATATCCTTGAGTTCAACAATAACTAGGGGCCAAATAACTTTGTCATCAAAGGACAATCCAGAGTTCACATGTAAGTACAATATATGCTTTCATTAAATGAAACATAAACACCCCAGTGTTACTGGACTACAACAACTTCTAGCTTGCTCCAACCTATGATCAAGAGTTGAATTCCATCAGAGAACTGTAATCCATCAGCGTCAGAGATGGATTATCAAATGGGACACTGTTCAGTTACTCTATATCAAAAAATATGCAATAACTACAGTATATATTAAACAAGAGCCTATATAGATATATACTCTGTTCCCAGCAGTAAGTTGCCAATGGATACAAATAAATCAGTGATTCCTAAATGTAGTTGTTTTTGCATGGAAATTTGCATGTTCAATGTATAGACCCATTTACTTCAAAATGCTGTGGAATATGTTGGTTGAAAAATAATTATAGGGCTTAGTACAGCCCAGAGAAGTAACTGGGTGTACCCAGCCTGAAGGCCATTTAAGGTAAGAGTAAGTGAGAATGACCAGGTTCTTTTTTAAATACTTCTTAAAGCCTAGCCTAAGGGTCAGTTAAGGTAAGATTAGTTGTGAACTTATTTGCTGTTCTTTGTTGATTGAACTGAAATGTGGTTGAATTACCAGTCTCTTTATGTATATTCATAAGTGAGGGTTCTAATCACATTTTCAACCTCAAAATAGAGCTTGAACTAAAAAAGACTTTTCATTTAGGGAAACTCCTTAGAATGAGAGGGTTGGTCCTTGTTAAGGCATATAACAAGCAACTTCATCAGATGTGATGGGAAAAATAATGTTTGCTAGCATTACCTAATACTTATCATTTCCATTGTAGGTTACTGCAGAGTAGATCCAAATGAATCCCCCTTTGAACTTATTGCCTTTTCTGTGTACATATGAGCAGCACTGGATACACTTTTTCCTGGAAAGGAAATGGGACAAGCACCGTTACCCTAAAATGCTCTAGTTTGTGCTCCAAGCTCTCCAATGGAGACATCATATCATAAACTCAATTACAGATGCACTTTGGCAATGACAAATCCTGCCCACCAGCAGTCATTTTACTGTTATTTAACATAGGGAGATTACTATTCAATTCCTTCTTACAATGTAATCAGACATCAGGAGGGATATTAGTGCTGTTTAGGTGCTCAGCACTACTAAATGTTTAATTGTAGCCTCTGGCGACAATCACATGAACAAAGAACAGAGAGATGTGTTTACCCAGAGCAGGTAGGAGTATCCTCTTGCAATAAGACTGCTGGTCCTCAAGTGTTTGGAAGGTTTTACTCTGTTATTCCTAGATTGTATTATAACAATCTTTTTACCTTGGATCCCGAAGAAAGGTAGCTGATCCAGGAGAACTGATAGTAACAGGAACCTCTCTATGGCCTTTTGGGGCCCCGGGCTTTCTGTTGCGGAGGTAGTAGAGAAGTCAGGTGAGTTACCAGGAGCGAAGTATCAAGGAATCAGTCAAGGCGTAGTCAAGTGCAGGCAAAGGTCGGTTCCAGAAGACGGGTTACAGAGAAGCGAAGTACCAAAGGGTCAGGCTAAGGTGTAGTCAAATGCAGCAGAGGTCGGTTTCAGGCAGCGAAGGTTCAGAAGTCAGGAAAACAGGCAGAGGGTCAAAACCTGGAAACTCGGACAAACAGGGCTTTAGCAGGAACAGTAGGAACTGAAGCCAGCTTGGGCAAAGGAACCAATCAGGAGCAGGCTGAGGAAGACAGACACATCAGGGACCAATAGGAAGCTAGGCACCCAAATTGCATCATTGCACCTAAGTATTTTGGTGGGAGTGTCCAATTTAACATGCATGGGCGTTTCAACGCCGGGGCTCAAAACCAGTGGCGGCTGTTACATGTATCCTGTCTATATTACATATTGGGGAAAATATGATAAATATTACAAATAAAAAAAGTTTATGTTTCTTTTTTACCAGCTTAAGGTCAGTATCTTCAAACATGGGAACATTTTTGAACAAAAATACCCAAAGTCCTCCAATACTGTAGATCTCAAGACACTGTCAACAAACAGCTTGACTAAAATCACCCTCCTATTTCATGCTTTTCATTCAGATATTTATTATGTTAAGGTTACATAAGATATTGCTGCGTGTTAAATATGGCAGCATATATTTTCACAATATTTAAAAAATATTTTCAATGGAACAGAATTCTAACAATACTTTTATGGATGTAGATCATGAGACATCGCTAAAAGTAGACTTCACATTAGTAAAGTATTGGCACTCCTACTGTAGTCAAAGACCCAAAGTTTGTTACCCTTGTAAATGTTAGATATAATAACTGTAAACTTAGTGTTTTGAAACCAGACTGTATTCATTTTCTCCTGGAACTAAACAAATCAATGTGAAAAAGTACTTTTATGGGTACTTTTGAATATTTCTGCCACTGCTGTTCGCTCTGATTCAGGAAGAATCTTCTGACCATTGACTGCTCATAAATAATGCTTGTTCTTTTCTCTTTAGATTAAATACGTGCCTGAACAAGGGGTAAGCACATACCTATGGGCACAATAATGGTGGGTCACCAGACACTTAGCTTTTCTGCTTCCAACCCATGTCTCGGCGCTTCGGTAACTTGTCATTGATCCTGCTCCTCCCCATCCCCAATTATGTAGTGGGGAGATCTGAGAAGTTTATTGTGCAGGGGAAGTGGGGACCAGTGACCATCAGGGACATGTCGATTGGAGTCTTACCATGATTGCATTAAGGTTTTGGCCTGGTGCTGGATTAAATAAACTGACAAGGGTAATAGAACTGAGCAGAAAAGCCTTGGGAAATGCTTCCAGCATCAGTAATTTAGCCCTCAAGTGGCAGCTGTGTAAAACTACTAGAATCATGACTACCGAAAGGAAAGTATAATTTAAATGGCAAAAGTGTTCATGCAGAGCAATTTTACATGTGTTTGGGTCTAATTCCATGTTTACCCCTAAACAAGGTCAAAACTCTGCCAAAAAAAGTTTAATGGCCAGCTATTTACTCAACACTACATTTATCGCTCCATAAGGGACTATAGGACAATGAACAACCTTTCTTTCTTTTGTGTTTGTTCTTGTTAGAGCACAAAACTAATCTCATAAAAGTTTGGTTTGAGTCCTTGTAGCCTCGTAGCTCCGGATAGACGAAGGCTTCAAGAGAAATATAGTTTTCCTTTTCATTTAATATCGTCTCTTGGCTGATCTGCCTCTATATTACATTTTAACTAATCTAAACTTCTCCTCTTGGATAAAGACTCCTTAATGAAACCAACATGAATTCTCCACGCTGGGGTAATTCATCATACGGGCCCAGAGAATATTCCACCAAAAATTTATTATTAATCATCCATTTTAACCCTCAATCCTAGCTTTATCTTAATATTCAATGCAAACTGTCATATTATTCTGTCCCTTTGAGGCTGGCACCAATGTCTCCTCTGGGATGTTACTGTAGTCTTTCACAGATACTAGGCTCATCAATTTTAGCCTCCCTGGTAGTTATCTACAGAATGTTCCTACTGTAACTCAAATCTGAGTTACGTGTCCATGCAGCTGCATTTTACTGTGTTTTTTAATAGTATGGGGAGGTGGCTCTCTCCTCAATGCCTTCTCTCCCAACCGCCGCTTAATGGTGTCTTTGGAAGAGATCATGCCAATTAAAGCGAAAAAGCAGTTATGGTCTTTCTCCCACCCAAAGATAACACTTTTTTCACTTAGTTAGGACTTTGTACAAACTTTGTAACTAAAAGTGTCTCTTTTTTTACTAGTTACAGTTCAGCTGTGCAAAAATAGGTTTTCCTAGGGGGTTTTATGTTGGAGTGCTGTGGTAAAATTTTGTGTAATTTGTATAAGGGTCCTTACACATGGGCGTTTCTTATCTGCGTTCCATTTGGCTGCGTTATACCGCAGGGGAGCGCAGGTCTAGACGCACTCCATTCTTTTCAATGATGTTGTACCCACGAGACGCGTGTAGCTGTATGCACAAAATGTCTTAATGTCTTAAATATATTGATAATGGGTTGAGTGCAGAAGACCTCTTGTATTTGTGGTCACAGTCTCATTGCACCCCCCGCCTAATGGGTTTAGATATTAGTGGTGAGCACAACTTTTCTTTGTTTGTTTGTTATTTTATATATATATATATGGCTTTGTTATATATATATATATATATATATATATATATATATATATAGGTCCAATGTATGTAGTTGCAATGCCTCTACTGCTGCCACACGCCTTTGTCCTATGACAGAATTCATGCGTATACTCTGGGAGCTAGAATATATAGAATCCAAGTGAGTATGTCCTAAGCTCACTTGACCACCAGGCGGCCACAGAGGGGTCTCAGGGATCACTTGCCTCCATGTTTTAAGTAGAGACCAAGGAGGGGGCTTGCTCTCAAATTGCATCTGATTCATTAAGAATTCCATTGCTTCACCATACATTCCAAAGTGTGTTTTGTGGTCACAGCCTCATTGCACCCCCGCCTATTGGTTTTTAGAAATTAGTGGTGAGCACCATCAAGTTCTACCCCTCCAAATTAAAAACCCAGCATACACACACACACACACACACACATCTCCACTTGTTCACACAAACCATATATGCCCATAGCTAGTTTAGTATCAAAATAGCCTTTGATATTATGTCTGTCCAAAAAATCATCCAAGCCCCTCTTAAAAGCATCAACAGAATGAGCATCACATCACCCGGCAGTGCATTCCACAACCTCACTGTCCTCACTGTGAAGAACCAACTACGCTATATAGAAGCAGTGACCAGCTCCCTGTTATAGCCCCCACCCTTCCCAGCTATAGTCAGGTGATCCCACTGGTGTCTAATAAAAGGGCAAAGAAGTTTGGGAGTTTTACTTTGAAAGCATTGGGTGAGTTGCAGGTAAAACTTAGTCCCTTTGTGGAATGTATGGTGAGTCAATGGAATTCTTAATGTATCAGATGAGATTGAGTGTAGGACTGGGCAGATATGGGATGAGTTTGACGTAGTTGGCCAGCTTAAATATATTGCAATATATGGACAAACAATCCCTGTTTTGTTTAAAGGGTAAGGCATTTTTTTAGTAGCTGTATGCACAGAATGTCTCAATGTCTTTAGTGCCTAATGTTTTTTAGAAATTAGTGGTGAGCACAACTTTCCCTTGTTTGTTATAGTTTACAATTATGTTTTTCCGCAACCTCTATAGGAAACTAGGGGATGGCATTACGGCTTGTTTTACATTCCCTTTAATACAGAAACAGAGGAAGGAGACAATCACCAGGAGCAGAATGACCAACAGGGAATAGAATGAAATAACTGGAAATGTCACTTCTTCAGTTCCCCCAGAAAATCCCTGGTGCCTCAGATCTCTGAGTGTTGGCAATGACATCACAGGGCTGCACCACCTCAGTGATGTCATTGACGGTTGCATGACCAGCACACCCATGATAAAAATATATTTTTCTGCATGAAACCCAGTAATATCAATGCCAGTTCATTGTTTTCTGTATACATAACAAGTATTATGACAAATTAACCTGATAGAATATCCAGAAGAGCTGATTATGTCCAGGGAATCTCTTTATGTAAACATTTAATATAGAATACATGGGCCCGTGCTACACAACCTTTTCACTGTTTATTTCCTATGGTTTTTGATTATCTTTATTATTATGCCTCCTTTCTAGAATGAAAACTGAAAATGATATGTGGATGTCGGGGTCAGTTGTTATTCTTAGCTTTCAGTTGCTTGCCTTTCCTTTCAAGTATTTTGAATTTAAAAAATGCTTCTCGGTTGCTCGTTAACCTCCAAACGGCCAGAAAACAGTTTACGTTCCAAGCCTGAGAGCTACAGAACAATAATGATAAAAACATCACAAAGAATACAAAATGAAGAGACTGTGAGAATAAAAAGAACAGCCATTGGGACTTGAAACACTTGGATTAAAGGGGTTGTTCACCTTTGAGTTAAATTTTTAAATGTAGAGAGTGATATTCTCAGATCATTTGCAGTTGGTTTTCATTTTTTATTATTTGTGGTTTTCGAGTTATTTCGCTTTTTATTCAGCAGCTCTCCAGTTTGCAAATTTTAGAGGCCTGAATAGAAAGATGAGTAATAAAAAGTAGCAATAATAATACATTTGGAAGAGAGCATTTGAGGGGGTCAGTGACCCTCATTTGAAAGCTGGAAAGAGTCAGAAGAAGGCATCAAATAACCAAAAAAAACTGTATAAATATAGTAACCAGGCCAGTCCTCTATCTATCTGTTATGAAAGAAGAAAACAGGGCAATCTTTTAACTGCATTATCATAAGCATTTTTTGTTTCACGGCACTAACAATGGGATACTGGCTCACTGTATTAGACTCAGGGAACATACCTCCCAATATTTTGGTAATAAAAAGAGTTGTCGTGCGTAGCGAGGCGTGGCCCATTTGTGTGGCCACAACCCCTAATTACCATGTTCATTTTATTTTATTATTATTTATTTATTATGAAAGTTTGAACATATTTCTGTGCTTTTTCAGTTTTTACAGTTTTGCTTATGAAGGTAAATTGCCCTTTCAGCTGTGAATCTAACTTTTCCCAAGGG
Organism: Xenopus borealis; assembly: GCA_024363595.1. NCBI lineage: Eukaryota > Metazoa > Chordata > Amphibia > Anura > Pipidae > Xenopus > Xenopus borealis. The sequence continues at coordinate 113,678,674 of CM044447.1, read as the reverse complement.
ACCTGTTATTATTTATTGTTACAATTACGTATTTGCTTATCTTGAAATTGTTACAGAAGTAACTTATCTGCTGCTGTGGGTATTCTGAGCTCTATGCCAGAAGCCAGTTAAGTTAGAAACTTTGTTTCTTTTTCTGACTGTTCATTGCAGAGAAAATGGGACTTTCCAGTACAAATGAGGGACTGCTGGTTGAGCTGCCCTCTAAAAACAGGACTGTTAGGAGGGAAGTCTGTCTCTGCAGTAATGGAAATGCCTATGATAGGATTAGCCTGGTTGTATGTGTAGTGAAGGGTTAAGAAGAATTGAATGGCACAATGGGGGCAAGGTGGGTGGGGTGGAGAAGGAGCGACTGTTATTTGTAGGATGAAGCTGGATTAAGATTGGAATTTGGGGAATCTAGGGAGAAAATAGAGAATTGAATTTACATATGGGGGATCAGGAGAAAATGGCACATAGGTATAGGGGGGAGAGAATGGCAGATGGGCAAAAATAAGAGAATGGTACATGGGATACATAGATGTAGAACAGGTAGAAAATGAACACAGGAGAGAATGACAATGTAATAACAAAGCTGAGAGGAGAAGAAACTCAAAGCAAAAATACATGTTGAAAAAAAAAATAAAAAAATGGGATATAAAACAAAAACATGAAAGGACCAGAGTTATTAGAGCTTTAAAGATGAAATAAATGGAAAACTGTTCTATACATGCCTTCCCGCAGAAGATCACCATGCTGTGCTTGACTTGCCTTGGGCACAAAATCACATAAGTGCGCCACTGCACCTCGGCCATGGTGAAATCCATTATTTTCCATGGAAGGACAAAATGAAAGAGAGAAGGAAATAGAAATGCTCCTACCTGACAGAAATGTTGTTAGAGTCAAGATTTTAGGGATGCCACATGACCAGGATTTTACCAGTCTGGATCCAAAAAGAAGGTTTCTGGTTCAGACGTGACACAATCTGATCTTAATTTGCATCAAAATGCATGGGC
>CM044447.1:113653567-113663913 GCA_024363595.1 Xenopus borealis | reverse complement strand
ATAGAACCCTTCAGAGGAATTCATTTGATTAAGTGTACAGAATTATTTGTTTGAGTGATGCTATGTACCTGCTATGTACCCAGCTTCTGCCCAAACTAGAAAAACCTTTATCCTATCAATACACCTTGCTACAAAGCACCGACACTCCAGATACGGCTCAGGCAATAAATTATATGCAAAATATAAGTGTGGAATTTTTTTGTATTTTTGTTTGTATGGGCACAATTTTAGTTGTATTTGCAATGGAAAATTTTTCTTTGACTTATTTTGGTTCAGGCCCCATGAAGGTTCCACCTTCTAATTTAGTTCATAATAAGGTAATAGTTATAAGAAAACGTTGCTTTCTCAGCCATTCAATCAATTGCAATTATGTAAAGGCAGGGACAGACTGGGCTGTATGAGGCCATAACCCAGGAGCCCCAACACCCCCTCTGGGGCCCCTGGAGTAGCAGCACTGGAGGGCCAGTTGCTTTACCTACTGTGGAGGCTTATGAAAAGGCCTCCGCAGTAGGTCATTCATTCTCACAAGAGCAAACTGATGTTCAGGTGTCAGATGCATTATAATAAATAGACCCTTCACCATGATTTAGATATTTTCATCATTCTTTATTTAGAGACAGCAAGTCACTAACTGGATCTAGCAGCCAATTCTAAGAAAGTCAGTTGGTTTGGACTAGGTTCAAATGTGCCTGGTTCTGCAGAAGGCATATATTGAGGTCCTATTCTTAGCATTTAATCACCAATGGGAAGAGCCTTTTTTTCCCCAGGCTGTCCCTGTATCTAGGTGAGAAAATAGGCTTTCAGTGATATCTAGAACAGCAAATAGGAATTATTCACAAATTGCACCCAAAATGCCCTTGAGGCTTAAGTTGGCCATACACAGGCAGATTGAAGTCCCTGATTTAGACCCTTCAGAATGATTTGGCAGCTTATCTGCCCATGTACTGTATGGTGCCTAGTGATGAGTAAATCTGTTCTGTTTTGCTGAAAAAACATTGAAGTCAGTGGGTGTCAACATTTTATTTCCATGCGACAATTTTTTATGTGTAACAATTTTTCTTGCAATGGGAGTTTTTTTGTGACAACTTCTTTTGTTTCTGCAATTTTTTTTCCACAGTGAATTTCTACTGCAGTTTCATGAAAAAATTTGCAGAAGGTGAAATGTGAAATTTCACTGCAAAATCCATGGCTGGAAAAGAAATTTGCTCATGGCTAATATTGGTGCCATCCGACAGGCCAGTCTGATTGATATGATCTAACTGAAAATTGGGCAGATCTTGGTTATGAAAGCTTGATTTTCCTGTTGGAATGAAGAACACATCACAGGCCCAAGGGTCAAACAATTATTTCTGCCCAATATTGTCCACCGCATGGTGAAAGATTTGCTGCTTTGGTGACCTTGCCAAAAGAGCAGAGCTTCTAATGTAGAGAGAGCTTTGGTCCGTGTTATTTCTCTAGAGGCTCACAGATGGGACAGCTCCATAGTCTAGAAACCAGAGACCTAGGTCCATTGTCAAAAGAGGATAATAAGCAATCCTTGCTTAAGATGCAAAAAAAAGGTTTCTCATAGCTGTGCCTGGAAACTGCTCCTCCACAGCAAGGGAAATTATCCAACAGGCATTTGAGCACAAGAGAGAATCTCAGAAAATATATTTATCCTTTCCCGTGAGCCACTTACCAGAGAGGAAGATTGCATTTTGAGCGTGCATCTCTTCCAGCACTATTAACCAGGCCTCCGTGCCATTTCATAGCTGCTTGAAAGGTTTGTGATCCAACATCACACAAAGTGATTGACTCCAGAATTTATTTGACCGATAATTTTTTTTCTTCTTCTCCTATTGAAGCTTCATAGGCAGCAAGAGATTTTATGAAGGGGGGGGGGTGATCTAACTTTCACACTGTCAGTGATGAACCATTTGTTTGTAATCCTTTATATAATGTGTAGCAGTTCTACAGTGTCCCTGCTTACGAACGAGGATGCACGGTCCTCCTTTTATTGGGGGGTTGTATTTGACTTAGCATTTGTTTCTCCTTATTGTGGTTATCTCTCCTAATCGTTGAGATGTGAACATTCGAATGCCCTAGTTCAGGCTGCTGTAACCTTGTGAATATTCTAATGCTTGCATGGATTATTATAATGCCAGGGGCAATGCTTGATCTCATAGCAATCAATCAGTACGTAGAATTTATTGGTCTGCCATTCGAACAGAAATATCTGATTGGTTACTAGACCTGGAGAAAAATATATTATTGCATTAGCAGCTGAAGCTTGGATTTGTCCCAACCACCTCAAAGACACATTTAAAAGGGATGACAACAGAGCAGTCAATCACATATGAAATGAAATATGTTAGATTGTGCAGTCAACATGCTATAGAATGGATATTCTTTATCCTCTGTCTGGTGCATTGGTAACTAGCCAAGTGGTTAAGTGTGATAAAAGAGCCATGTATGTGATACTTTGCATCAATTTAATTTTGTAGTAAGTAAAGTCCCCTCAAAAGCGACGAAAACCACGCGACGCGCGTCAAAAACGAGATGCATGTCATTTCGCAAATTTTTCGCCAATTCGCAAATTTCACTAGAAATTAGCGAATTTTTCAGCGAAGCGAATCTGCCTAGATTCGCTCATCACTACTCATTATCCAATCTTTTGCAATTTATAGGGGTACTATTTCTTATTTTTAATGTCCCTTTATAAATGTAATGTAAATATTTAGAGGTGATTCCTCCATTCCTATGTTTAAAGGGATCCTGTCATGGGAAAGATTTTTTTTTTCAAAATGCATCAGTTAATTAGTGCTGTTCCAGAAGAAATCTGCATTGAAATCCATTTCTCAAAAGAGCAAACAGATTTTTTTATATTTCATTTTGAAATCTGACATGGGGCAAGACATTTTGTCAATTTCCTAGCTGCCCCAAGTCATGTGACTTGTGCTCTGATAAACGTCAATCACTCTTTATTGCTGTACTGCAAGGGGTAGATTCATCAAAGAGTGATGCAAGGCGTATTCATCAATGGGTGAAGTGAAAGTTCACCCTTTAATGAATACGCCTTTAAAAATCCCATAGAAATGAATTGAGAGCTGTGGACTTTCCCTCTAGCGGTGGAACTTCACTCTTAACTTCACTCTTTGATGAATCTACCCCCAAGTTGGAGTGATATCACCCCTCCCTTTCCCCCACCCAGCAGCCTAACAACAGAACAATGGGAAGGTAACCAGATAACAGCTCCCTAACACAAGATAACAGCTGCCTGGTAGATCTAAGAACAACACTCAATAGTAAAAACCCATGTCCCATTGCGTACTATTCAGTTACATTGAGAAGGAAAAACAACAGCCTGCCAGAAAGCAGATCCCTCCTAAAGTGCTGGAACAAGTCACATGACCAGGGACAGCTGGCAAATTGACAAAATGGCTAGCCCCATGTCAGATTTCAAAACTGAATATAAAAAAAATCAGTTTTCTTGTTTGAGAAAGGGATTTCAGTGCAGAAGTCTACTGGAGCAGCACTATTAACTGATACATTTGAAAAAAACATGTTTTCCCATGACAGTATCCCTTTAATGTTTTAAGGGGCTCCCACTTCCATTCCTTAATGGAAGAATGCACCTATGCCCTGTACAGTTTATAATAAAAGATATTAATAGAAGGGGTGTAATTCCATGTGTGCGTACAAGACAGGAATGGAACACATGCTGGAGCAGCACTATTAATTGATGCATTTAAAAAAAAAAAAAAAAAAAAAAAAAGTTTTCCCTTTAACTGTGCTTCTTTGTTGGTATCACTGACCCACCTAAGCTGCAGTTGTCAGGCTGGCTGGCTAAAAGTCGTATCTTCTCCAATAGCCAAGTGTCTGGAGACCACTGGGGCTGCCAACACAAGGGATCCTACACCTCATCAGGGCCCCCCCATTTGATTCATGAGCTGATGCCACAACCTGCCACCCCCCCCCCCTACTTTATACTTGTTCATTGCAACTGTGCTCAATAGAGGCTGATCGGAGTGCCAATAGTTTGCAGCAGGGAGAAGCTTTAGGTTGGTGGGGCTCACGAGGGAGAGACCATCAGGTTTATTCCTGGTCTCCCAATGGCCCAGTCTGACCTTGGCCACAGCCCTCCTCCTGTGTTATAATGTTCTTACAAGAAACCAGAAGCTGCTGGTTGTAGCATAGCAAAAATGTCACAACTGGGTGAATGGCAGCTGAACTTGTCAATAACAGAGTCTTTACTAACAAAAATGCCTAGGTTTTTTCATAGGCTGTACAGAGGGGTTACATGACAATATTCCTGCTATTAAAGTACATTGAAATTGGCATGAATCAGCAGAATAGCTCTTGATACCTCATGCTGCTCCTGGTAACCTGCCGCACACATCTTACACTCAAGGGTCTTATCATGGTTCATGGAAGAGCTCATAGCAAACATATAAGCAAATCTGAAAGAGCTTTAAGATGGTGCTAAATGCTTCCAGGCTCAAGGGGGGACTTAAAGGCAGATCACGGAAAGGAAGATTGAGTGAACATCCGTGAGACTATGTGACAGCAAGTGACTCACTGCCACTCATATTTATTTTTATAATTAGCACCATATGCTCTTTAGGTAATGCAAACGTCTATTTTTTTATTATCTCTTTAAACATATGATTAAATTAATTGGATCAGGCTTTCTTATCATTTTATGGCAACACACTGACAGCCGTTTTAATGCTTTGCCTTTTCATATAACAGCCCTCCGGACAGACAGCCTTTCATTCTGCACAGTAAATGAGTACAACATTAATTATGGTGGGACCAGTTGAACTCACTGCAGGTACATTTATACCGAGGCCCTTGTACCATCCTTTGGCTTTATATGGGCTGTGTTAAAATCTTTCATCCGGTAAAGGGGCATGCAGTATTAATGAAGCTGTGAAGAGTACTTATAAAATTACAATATACAACTTTAATTCTAATTTGCCTGCATTTTGCTGGGAGCTTCATGCTTGCAATCACCCCTGCTACCGCAGCTCCCCCTAGTGACCAAGCCAACTAAAAGGCCACATCTCTATGATTTTGCATAGACCTTGGTTCGGGCCTGGGTGAGAAGAGGCTGGTTTAGTGTAGGGTGCAGACTGGGAAAGTCCAACATCCCGAATTACTAATATATTGATGCTAATAAAGCTTACAGGGCACAAACACTGAACACATAATTCTGCAAAATACTGTATATAACCAGTTGCAACCCATATATTATTATATCTGCAGTGAAAACTCTACGAGACTGGGTAATACTGACCCATTATTGCTCAGGCAAGTTTTCCCTACCTCCCATTTGCTCCAAATACCATATATCCCAAAGAACTGTACAAGCAAAAGTTCTACTGCCCCTCCAGCAATGGATGGGCTGCTGAAAGGGGGCATAAACTACCTGCATACTTATTGTACCCCTCTCTAGAGTAAACTACTGCTCTCTACTCCCAACCCTACTACTTAATTAAAGGGATACTGTCATGGGAAAAAAATGTTTTTTTTTTTCAAAACACATCAGTTAAGAGTGCTGTTCCAGAAGAATTCTGCATTGAAATCCATTTCTCAAAAGAGCAAGCAGATTTTTTTATATTTCATTTTGAAATCTGACATGGGGTTAGACATACTGTCAATTTCCCAGCTGCCCCAAGTCATGCGACTTGTGCTCTGATAAACTTCAATCACTCTTTACTGCTGTACTGCAAGTTGGAGTGATATCACCCCTCCCTTTCTCCCCCACCCAGCAGCCTAACAACAGAACAATGGGAAGGTAACCAGATAACAGCTCCCTAACACAAGATAACAGCTGCCTGGTAGATCTAAGAACAGCACTCAATAGTAAAAACCCATGTCCCACTGCGTACTATTCAGTTACATTGAGAAGAAAAAACAACAGCCTGCCAGAAAGCAGTTCCCTCCTAAAGTGCTGGCACAAGTCACATGACTTGGGGCAGCTGGGAAATTGACAAAATGTCTAGCCCCATGTCAGATTTCAAAACTGAATATAAAAAAAATCTGTTTTCTCTTTTGAGAAATGGATTTCAGTGCAGAAGTCTACTGGAGCAGCACTATTAACTGATGTGTTTTAAAAAAAAACATGTTTCCCTTTAAGTTCCTCCTGGAACCTGAGCCTTTCAGTCCTACCTCAACTATGTATCGACCTGGCAAATGATACAGGTGTGGGAGCTATTATCTGGAAAACCAGTTATCCAGAAAGGCCCGAATTACTGAAAGGCCATCTCCCGTAGTAGTTTATGCAAGTAATTACATTTTTTTCCGTTTTCTCTGTAATAATAAACAGTATCTTGTACTTGATCCAAAATAACATGTAATTACGCTTTATTGAAGGCAAAACATTCCTATTGGGTTTTAATGAATGTTAAAAAGATTTTTTAGTAGACGTAAGACATGGAAATCCAAATTATGGAAAGATCCCTTATCCCAGCTCCCAAGCATTGTGTATAAAAGGTCCATTTGCGGACTTATTTCCTTTTTTTCCCCGAGCTGAAACCATGATTCTAAAGACCCCGTCACCGTGAGATGCTTTTTTTCTTTTTTAAATTGATATTAAATGAATATTTTTGATATGATGCTTGCTCAGGCATTTGATTTTTCTTTCTATAGCTAGGAGCATATGGGGAAAAATAGAGAGGGAGAAAAAAACCATCAGATTGGTATGGAAGTTTATGTGACTCATTATGCTTTATATCTCGTTATGTTTAAGTGCTTTAGAAATAGCTGCAGGGAGCACTATGCAGATGTACCTGGCTAAATTCCGGCGGCGACAAAGGTGATGATTACTGTTAGGTTTGAACAGTGAGACTGTGCCTGTGTGAGTCACTGGAGTGCCATTCAGTGGTTTCTCTAAGCATAGTCATTTTCCCTAATTAGGCATCGGATTTTGTATTCACTCCTTGCTTGAAGTCCTCCCAACTCCGCTGCCAACATTGCACTAAAGTACTCTGGGCTTTGGCGTTACAGGTAATCCATTAATGAGGATGGAATCTAAAAAACACTCATTTCCCATATCGATAAATCAAGTATCAGCGGCCTGCGATTTGGAACAGCGGCAAGGATTCATTTCACTACAACCCTTCAGCTTCTTTTATGGTAGAAGAACTTTCCCCCGGAGGGGGGAACAGAATCTTATACCCCTGCACTATCTCTCTCTCTCTCTGTGCTATTAGTGTTTGGAGATGGATCAGACGCTGGTTGCTTAGAGGAGCCGAGGACTAATGAAATCCTGTGTTTTGCAATACATTGCAATGCCCCAGGTGCTGAAAGCATTTTAGGAGAGAGATTTATACGACAAGCAGATGTGGAGATACAACGGCAGAGCTTGAGATGTGCCAAGTCGGAGAAAAAAAAAAAAATTGCAATGAAATTTCAAAACCATTTCTCCTGGTTGTATAGGAAGATAACAACAACAACAACAACAACAAAAAGTCTCAGTTCCGTGTCAAGCTCGCTGATTTGTGACATTGGAAAACAATAAGAATGTCAGAGTGACATCTTCCAAACACTTCTACCTCGGAAATGAAACGTTACATCTCACTGTCACGGCTTGTAACTGCTCTGGTTCTTCCTATTAACTGGAATATTAGGGGCTATGGGAAGTTTGCTAAGCATGAAATGCCCATGTTGGCTACAGGGGCCGTCTGTCTTTCTCTTGTCGTGTCCTTGTCTGAGCCGCAGGACTATTGCACATTTATTAGGAATGGCACAAGGGATTGTTTATAATAGAGGTGCAAAAATAGATCCCTGCATCCCTGAATTATATAATAATCCCCTGCCCTTAGATCAGAACCCCTCTTCATTTTCACGGTCCCTTCATCTGACTCATACCATTAACACTACTATACAGATTATTTATGGACATGAGCGCAGTGTGAAAAGCACAATTTCAAGCACAATCCACCATGATTTTTACCCTCAATTCCATCGTAACTGTGGCTGCAAAATGGGCAAATTTATTCACCTAGCTTGAATTTGTGGCAAATTCCCGAATAAATTCGCGAAAAATTCGCCGGCATCAATTTCAGATCTTCACGAATTTAAAGTGAAATAGTTCGAAATTCACGAATGTACAGTGAAATCGCTCGAAATTCACGAATTTATAGTGAAAAAGTTTGAATTTCACGAATTTAGTGAAATAGTTCAAAATTCCAGAATTTTAAGTGAAAGCTTGAAATTCACAAATTTATAGTGAAATAGTTTTAAATTTCATGAATTTTTCATAAAAAAAGATTGAATTTCACGAATTTTTGTGAACTTTCTGATTTCACTACTTCCGAATTTTTTGCCAAAGCAGCGAAGCCAAACGCCCCAGATTCGCCCATCACTATTCTGGGGCAGTTTTGCTCAGTGCATCAGTACAGCATCATTTCTGCCTCTTGGTGCCACAATGAATTCTGCATGTGATTCTTCTGGGCCAGTGGGACTTGCTTACCCAAGCCCATTATCCTGGGCTCCAGAAACCCTGCCTCCTCTCCCCTGATCACAGTAATGGAGGAAGAAGGGAAAAGAGATGCTTCTCATCCTAGAACTCTATTCTCTTCCTTCTGCTTCTTCTGTACTGCAGCTCCCTGCATTGGTTCATTGGTTCTGGGACTGTTGATACTTGTTGTGCCGGGGGGGGGGGGGGTTATGCAGACATTGGGAGGGGCCCTTAAAGTGCTACTGACATGTTTCTATAAAAAAAGGAATGTGTTGGTATCAATGAAGAGAAGCTGCACTCAAAATATAAGCAGCTGAAAGCCTCCCAAAGCTGCCCCTGGCCAGCAAACCTTAGTAACAGCGACCCTCCAACACCATTAAATAATCTTGCTGAGTTGTTTCAGTTACGCTGGGCTGGGGTCGGAGCGATCCCTCCATAGGCTGGAGTCTGTTTCCATTTGTAATTAGCCTATGGGGGGATTGCACCGCCCCCAGCCAAGCATAACTGAAACAACTCAGCAAGATGATTTAATGGTGCCATGAATAAGGTTCAGGGGCTGAGGACGGCTTTGGGAGGCTTTCAGCTGCTTATATTTTGCGTGCAGCTTCTTTTCATGGACACAGACATGTTCCTATTTTTATAGTAGCACCAGACTCCAGACACCCCAGTCCGACGCTGCATGGGTTGGCACATTACACACAGCAGAACCCCATAGAAACTCTAATTCCAGAATCCCTTTTCATTCTGACATTACTAGCCTACAAAAAGCTTCCCTTGCAATAGAACTGCACCAAGCAACACCAGCCTCCTTCAGAGGTTCTGGGTTTTAATAGTAGAACACTTAGGGGCAGATTTACTAAGGGTTGAATTGTGGAGGGCTTTTAGCCTTCAAATACAACTGGCGAATATTTGATGAATGAATATTTGCCAAAATCGAATTAAATATTCACTGTTTTTGAGCACGTTTCAAATATTCGCCAAAATCGTACGATGGAACGATTTTGTGCAAAAATTCATACGATTCGAATATTCGGAGTGTTCGATCGTACGAAAAATATTCAATAAGAAAACTTTTTAAAAAAAGCCTATGGGGGCTTCCCATAGGCTTCTAATGCAATTCAGTAGGTTCAATCTGGCGAAGTAGGTAGTCGAATAAAATTTTAAAGGGCAAGTTCTTCGACTGGTGAATAGTCGAGCGATCAAATAAATATTTATTCGATCTATTCGATGCGACCGAATATTGCATTTTCGATACTCGAAAATACTTAATTTGCATATTCGACTAGTTGTACAATCAAATAGAGACTATTCGTGCGAATATTCGAATCCTTCACAAAAATTTTTGTAAATCTGCCCCTTACTGTTAAAGGGGATATTCACTGAATGAATCTTTAGCATGACGTAGAGAGTGATATTCTGAGACAATTTGTGGTTTTTAAGTTATATTTAAGTTTTTTTTAGTTTATTTTTATGCAGCAGCTCTCTAGTTTTTTTACATTTGCAACAGTATGGTTGTTATCACCCTAGCAGCCATGCAATGATCTCAATGAAAAACTTGAGAGGTATAGGAAAGGCCTGAATAGAAATATGACTAATAATAATAAAGATGGTTAGAATCAGCCATTCTATAACATACAAAAAGTTAACTCAAAGGTAAACCACTCCTAATTTTAGAATTCCCTCCTTTGTCAATCTTTCTAACCCCAGAACTCCTCAAATCCACCGTTTCTACAGCCACCATCTCCAGGACTTTATTCTATTGATAAAGAATGTACTTCTTTTCCTAGAATTCTCTGTTCTTCCTTCTGCTTCCTCTGTACTGCAGCTCTCTGCATTCAGTCTGGGACTGTTCTTAGTTTCCCATAAACATTAATTCATTAAAGGAGAACTAAACCCTTAA
>CM044447.1:113629098-113645773 GCA_024363595.1 Xenopus borealis | reverse complement strand
GTCTATATATTATCAGTCCGGGCCTGGCCCTGGGCTCAGATTAAAGCAGGGAGGGGGATAGGAGCAAACTGAGCATGCTCAAGCCCTAGCCCTGGTTTTTGTTGAAAACAGGAAGTGTGATACAGGAACCCATGTGCACACAATAGAAGGGAAAAATTTGACGTTTCTTTTGAGGACTCAGAGCAGCATTACTTTGAGGGTTTACTGTTGTATTTATATAGACCTTTCTGAAAAGCTTACTTACTTTTAGCCTTTCCTTTAAAGCAATATTGTACAATAAAACTTTCCCCCAAATCTCCACAGTCAGCAACTGCTTTAAAATGCAAAATATCCTCCATTGAGAATCCCAGCTGACCTGCATCAGTCTGACTCCCTGTTCTTTGTTCCTGCAATAGGAGTCGGAAGTGATACTGACCCTAAACATTTTCTTTTCAAAATATTAATCTACATTAAAAGTTACCTATAAGTCACATTGATCGTTTTTTGCTGATCGTTCTGCTTTTGTAAGTAACCTGACTGTTTTTCCAACCTGACTGTCCCATCTCAGTCTGTCAGTTAGAGTTTCTAATACTAACGGACTCCTGCTGCACAAATATGGCAGCCCCCTCATAGAGGAACATGGAGGTAAGAAAGTTGATGTAAAAACATCAGGCAAATACTTTTATGGCAAAATTATAAATATTCAGAACATTATGGTGGATATAAAAATAGGTTATTTTCTGGTGTCAGTATCTCTTTAAGCCCCAGTTTCCCAGCACTGAACACGTCTGTCTTTTATCCCCATGTTATACCAGTTTAATATCATGAGCAATATGCCTGACATGGTGCTGAGATTCAACATTCTCATTGGTCAATTCTTTAGCATTTATAATGAAGTTTTTTTTATCAGTAGATTTCTCATTGGTTGATTTTCTTGCATCTGTAATTACGGCAATGCCTATAGAAAAGTAGGGAACGCTGTGGGACGGCGTTACAGCTGGGTTTACATCCCCTTTAATGTTGAATTTGTCAAAAACAATCCTAAGCAATGTTCAAGTGGTCTGTTTTTAGTTTGCCCTTTGCCCACACAGTTCAAGCGTTAATTGAATCCCTACTGAATAGAAAAGCAACTGGATCATCCTCTTTAAATATTAAACCGTTTACCGCTCAATTGCCAGGGGTATTTCGGTTTAGCTGTGGTAGAGCACTGACATCTAATGTCCATTCATAAGATTGCAGACTCATAGAACAATGCAGCAATAGATCTGCTCCATCACCAGTATTTTAGTGGCTTAAAATATAAATAATAGCTATAGTGATTGTACAGGTGTGATTGGACCACATTTTGGCCCCTCTACTAGAAGGAGAAAATAGAGATAGGAGGCAATTTGTTGGGGGGAAAAAAAAAAAAATCTGGAAATATCCACTTGTATAAAGGGAAGTGACACTATTCATTTGTCATACAGTCAGTATAACAAGATAAGGGTCAGAAGTCATCATGTAGCTTGTAGAATAAAGCAGGCGGATTGCGTGGGAAGCAGAGGATTTCAGCAAATTGAAGCAATCTTGGGAAAAATCCTTCTTTTAATCTGACGATTGCTGGGAGAGGTATTACAGACAGCTGTGGTGCCCTGGAAATGAATTAAAGGCCAAGTTTAGCCATTCAGCCTTTGGTGGATTATAATGGCTGGTGTTATGTACAGGCTGTAGTTATTATGTGTAATTGCAGCCAATCAGTGGGTAGCATTGTTTGGAAACAAAGATCTGATTGGTTGCTGGTAGTTACTGGTATGGCTGTCAACTCTGTTACAAAAATATACAATTCAGAGAAAATAAATCTGTAATTGCAGTCTAAGGTTTTACCGGGCAGGCTGGTGAATTCTTTAGCATCCCTAGATAATAGGCCTAGTAGGATTGTGCCTATTATAATATACTACCCCTAGTGTCGGTATCATGGCCCAGAGACAAGTGCATGTTTGATTCATTGCATGTTTGATTCATTTGCTGGTAGCAAAGAATAATACAGGTATGGGATCAATTATCCAGAAACCTGTTATCCAGAAAGCTCCAAATTAAGGAAAGACTGTCTCCTATAGATTTGGATTAATTATCCAAATAATCCAGATTTTTCAATCAAGAAAACAGTAACTTGTACTTGATCCAAACTAAGATATAATTAATCTTTATTGGAAGTAGCACCTGCCTATTGGCTTTATTTAATATTTAAATGGTTTTCTAGTAGACTTAAGGTATGAAGATCCAAATTACAGAAAGATCCGTTACCTGAAAAACCCCAGGTCCCAATATTCTGGATAACAGGTCCCATATCTGTATTATTAGAGCAGGGGAGAGCCATGGGGCCATGTTTTCTATATAGAAACATGAGGACAGCTGTCTAGGGTGAAAGCTTTTTGGCAGTAACATTAGGGCAGAAACTGTATCAGCATTTTTTTTTTCTAAAATCCCTTCTGCAGGAAATTTGTGGCTAAATTTGTTTGCAGAGTGGGGAATGGGTTTTGCCCCCCTCATTTCATGGGCAAAGAAACAAGTGCCATTCAGGTAGAGGGTCACCTGTATCATCCCTCATTGCAATACCCCAAGGAAGTAGACCAAGGTCTCTCTGCAACTACAGGGTCTGCTTCATTTATAATTACACCACTGCAACTGCCTTACCTGTTAACTTATCCCATATCCAGGCTTTGCTTCCCCCATACCAGTGATCCCCAACTGCCAGGCTGCGGCTCACTACCGGACCATGGACTTACCTGAACTGGGCTGCCAAGTGGAGTCCACATTTGACGCAGACGCACTGAATGTGACATAGACACACCTTGCAAAAAATTCTGTCTTTACACCAGACCCTGGGGCAAAAAAGGCTGGGAACCGCTGCCCCATACCTAGGGTTGCCACCTTTTCTTGAAAAAAATACCGGCCTTCCTGTATATTTACCTTTTTTTCCTATTAATAACATTGGGATCAGCCATCAAAAATACCGGCCAGGCCGGTAAAATACCGGCCAGGTGGCAACCCTACCCATACCATACCTGTCATTTGGGAAACAGAAAGAGGGATAAAAAGATTTGAAATTATTTTGACCATGCCCGTTTTTATGACCATGCCCCCTCAATATCACATCCAGTTTACAAAACTTAGCAGGTTATGGAAAGTCTGAACACATTTCTGGGGGGGGTTAGGGTCAAGTTTTATGTGTTATTACAGTTTTGCCAATGAAGATGAATTGCCCTTTAAGCTGCAAGTTACAGTTTCCCCAAGAAACCTGCGTATCTTAAATTGTTGCAATTGTTTACATAAATAGTTACAATTGTTTCTTTTCTTAAATTGTTACAAATGTGCACCTGCCGAGAAAGTCGGGACATTCCTGTAACAATCTGGGACTGCAGGTTTAGTGCACATTATTATTTACTTTGAATTCTATTGGTTACATTGTTACATTATTACATCAAATGATTGGCGATTTATGGTTAGATAAGCATACATGATACTTATATCATTGATTATTCTGAACTGTGGCATCAGCAACATTGTTAAATTATTATATCAAATGATCTGAGACATTTGGCTTGATAAGCATATATGTGTGACCTTTTTAAATGTGGTGTATTATTTCATTTATCAGGTGTAGGCTATATAAGTCCTTTCCCTGCAGGGGGCGCTCAGGCTTCTGATGAAGTGACGATCTGGGTCACGAAACGCGTCAAGCCGCGTCTCCCTGCATACAATTTTTAAATGTGAAGCAATAAAGATTTTTCTTTTTAACTTTTGGTTCCACCGCGGATCTGTTCACCGGCCCTGTTTCGTTTTTGAGCTCTCTCTCCATACTTCTGGGACTGCAGGTTGAGCTGTCAAAATCAGCACTGTCCCCTGAAAAAATTGGATTGTTGGGAGGTATGGATAACCCTATACCATGGGAACCTGGCCACTGTAGGACTTGAGAGCCAAAAGCAAACTGGAGTACTGAACCTACAGGGATCCTATGCCACTGAGCACACATTCTCACTGATGACCACATCTCCATCCCCTCACTTCTGACCACCCCTTGTTTGCCTCCAGCCCACGGCTTACATACTTGCTGCAATGACCCAGAGCAGCAGGACCTATTGGGGTCAAGTCCACCTTGATGTCCCGGTGGTACAGTCCAATGCTGAACTTGGCTCCCCTCAAGACTCACATATCAACATTTCACAGAAAATAAGTGTCTTCTAGTACTATTAAAACCCCACCTAAATGAATAACGATCTTTGTCCAAAACTTTGTTCTCTTTGGAAAATATTAATAATAAGAAATAAACCTCCCCTAGATGGGATACACCAAGTTTGAGCCTCAGTGAATCTCCTTGATTAATGTTGTTACATCCGGTAATTTCTCATTCTGCATAGACCTGCATTGCGCCAGGCTCCTTCCCTTCTGTAATTACCTGAGAGTTCAAGGGAAGAAATCCCTTCCATCGGTCGCACTGTAACTCCAATCATTTATTCAGATGACAAATGTTTTTATTGTTTCATGTGGATTTGCAATAAAGGCTGTAATTAAATAAGCGATTCATCTCTCTAATTCTGTTCTTGTCAGGTCTTTTGTAATGAGGTCACTTCTGGTTAATTTACCTTTTTTTCCAGAATATTCAGATTATTTTTCCTGTTTGTGGCAAAAATTGCCTGACATAATGGGAAATTGCAATTTATAAATTTTTTAAATTATAGCTTAATCCATCATCCCCATTAGACAAAGAGGTTGAACACGATGGACATTCGTCTTTTTTCAACTTCATCCACTATGTTACATGTTCACACATTAGGGCTCATTTGCTAATGCCTTACATCTGACCCCATACTGCAGTGTTTTATTCTACATGTTGGTGGCACCTCTTATAGTGCAAGCCCAGGCTTTAACTACTGGACTCCCTAGTCCTCTTGCTCTCACTTGCTAAGGACAAACAAGTAAAGAGTTGTGCAAGGGTCCCTCACATGGAGCAGAACATTTTTTTTCCTGACCCAGCAGGGAAGAATAGTAAATTGTGGAATTTCATCAATAGAATGAGTCAGTTTGCTTCTTTACAAAGGCATCCTTGCCAGGCCAGGCCTGGGTGCAGGATTTGTCTCACTTGTGCCCCTATCCCTCCAATAGCAAATTACCTTTTCCGTGACTCTGGAGGGCCTGGGCAGGCCCGGCTACTGGCCTTGGGTGCTAGCAAACTGGACTGTCGGGGATGTGAATGTGAAGGCTAAGATGACATCATCAGTAGTAGATATTCTGACCAATGGGCACACAGGACAATGACAATGTACATTGCTGAAGTATGACACTTGCATGGCAGTCATGGATTAGTCTCTTGAGCCAAATTTGAGAATGTGCTGCGGGTGTTGCTGGTACTGCAGCAGCAACTTGAATGGGAAGTTGATTCCATCCTATTGCACAGGGTGCAGGGGGTTGCCCCATATTTGCCTATATAGCACTATAACATATTTCCCTCTCTTCTTCTTTTTTTCAAGCCCCTGCCCACTTTAGGACTGCTTGAAAAAACCAGCAGAGGAGCTGCGATAAAGGGGGTTCCCTCTCCAACCTGATTGGTGCATGCAAATAAACTATATAGCACATGAGCCAATCAGGTAGGAGAATGGTTTGATAAAGGGAGTGTGCCTAAGGCATCCACACAAATCTGTAATATTTTGCACATTAAAGTAACTTGCACAAATGTCAACTCATCTGCATTTGTAGGAGTCATCATGATTTAAGTTACCCCTGTAATAACTAAGTCACAGTTAGGAATTTGCTACTAAAAATGAACTAACCCTTCACTAACTCAATGAAGCAGCCAGAAGGAGTCGGGCATGGACGGCTGTTCCTTTGTATGGCCTGATTGTTGGCCGCTCCTGGTAACTTTAAGAGACAAATTCCTTGGATTTAAACAGGAAATTTGACTCTTCTAGTACAAGAGAACACAACAATATACCCACTTTTGCAAATTAAAACTTTTTTCTTTTAGTTTTCATTATATAATCAGTTGTACACTGCATATATCTGCCCAAAAAGAACATCAGAAGCTCAAGTTACTGATGCTTCTTTATTCACTTCTACCACTTCTGTCCCAATGGGTGATAGCAGTGGTTAACTAGATGTTACTGAGCCCCACCATATCTAGAGATTGTCCTGTTTTACCTATATATCTTTAAATTGCTCATTAACTAGGGCCTTATGGGGCCCCTATACCTCCGACCCCCCCCCGCAGCCACAGGGTCTGCTTCCTCTAAAGTTACACCCCTGGTTGACAGACCTATTCAGAGAAGTGTCAGGAGCATCAGAAACATCACATCCTGATATTAGCAGTGTAGTAGTGTTATTATCATGAGAAAATTAATATACATGTTGCCTTCTGTAATAACTCAACAGGTAATGCTTAGACATTCAGTAAGCCAAATGAGAGAGCATCCATTGAATATCCGCCTGAACAAACCCCTAGGTTTTCTTACAGAGGATGCCACAATAGTCAATAATGTAACCAGTGCTTCATGGAGCTAATTGCTGATTGGTTACTATGGGCAACTGCTGCAGGCACACAAACTGAAAATAACATTATCTGCTTAAGTTTCAGTTTCACCAAGAGTCGACTATGTGCTTGGCTGTCCTGTGATCAGAGAAAATTCCTGCCGTGTTCCCACCTCGCAGTGACTCCATATCTTCATTTCTTACCTATTCTGTTCAGTTTAAAACACAAATCCATTAATGAGAACCCTGTAGTGACCTTTAAATAGCAATTTTCTGGCCCTGAACTAATCAGCTTTCTAATTATACGGTAACTAGATGTTTACAGCCGAGCTGCAGGTGAGAATTAGCGGAGCACGACTCCTGAGGGAGAGCCAACTTAAACTGCCACTTCAGGGTGCAAATAAGGAAGTTAAGGGGGCAGCCCAAGCGGCTAATTAATATTTATGCACTAGCGGCTTGAGCAGTGATTCATGCCTTGGAAAACATATATAAGAGGAGAGAGTGAGTGAAACCGAATGTGAGAAGGAGAAAAAGAAATAGAACAGAGGAAATAGGGTAGAATTGGAAGAGTGGAATAAAAGGCAAAAAGAAGAGTATGAAGAAAAAGTGAAGAAGGCTAAAGCGTTTCTAGTTAGTAGGTAGAACTGAGTGGCTATCTATTTGATAGGTAGGACTGGTAAACTGTCTAGTTGGTAGCAGGCCTGGACTGGCCATTTGTGGGTTAGGGCAAATGCCAGAGGGGCTGCTATAAGGTCCCATAGAAAGTCAGCATTTAGTGGGCTGGTGGGGCTGTTTGGGCCTCTATGTGGGCTGATGGGCCTCTTGTGTACCTGAAATGCCAGGGCCTATTTTAATTCTCAGTCCAGTCCTGGTTGGTAGGTAGAATTTGTGGACTATCTAGTTAGTAGGTAGGACTGGTAGGCTATCTAATTGGTTGGTCGAACTGGTAAGCTACCTAGTTGGTAGGTAGGACTGGTAGGCCATCTAGGGGTTAAGTATGACTAACAGGCTGTATGGTTAGTAGTTAGAACTGGTAGGATATCTATTTGATAGGTAGGACTGGTAGCTTGTCTAGATGGCAGGTAGGACTGGTAGACTATCTAGTTGGTAGATAGGACTGGTAGGCTATCTAGCTGGTAAGTAAGACTGGAAGGCTGTCTAGTTGGTAGGCAGGACTGGTAGGCCGTCTAGTTGGTAGGTAGGACTGGTAGGCTATCTAGTTGATAGGTTAGGACTGGTAGACTATCTAGTTAGTAGGTAAGACTGGTAGGCTATGTACAAAATAGGGGGTATGTGGAAGCACTCTAAAGGCAAAGTTATAGTGTATTTAAGTATAATGGAAGTGCTAGTTTTAATGCACATTCCCTGTGACCCTGTCTCCAAAGTAAGTTTGCAAAACAGGGGTTTTTAGTTACAAAGTTATGATCATAAAGTTGAAAAGCTGCCATACCACGTCAAGGTAAACCCCACATGGCCGGACCCCAACATATTTACCTTTTTGTCATAGTATAAGGAGTCTCTTTGCATAGTAGCATTATTTGTAATTAGTGTCAGTAGAACCTTGGTTTCAGTATAAAGGATCGATCCTCCCCCGCCAGTATGCGGCTTTTTAAGGGAGAGGAATTGTCCAAACCAATGCCCATTTTTAAAAGCATAGGGCCACATCTAGCTCAATGGGGGGTATGGGGTGCCATTAAAAACCACATGAAGCTCAGCCACAGCTTCTAGCTAAAGTATAATGTACACAAGACTGGTAGGCTATCTAGTTGGTAGGTAGGACTGGTGGGCTATCTAGTTGGCAGTTATGACAGGTAAGCTATCTAGTTGGCAGGTTGGACTGGTAGGCTATCTAGTTGGTAGGTAGGACTGGTAGGCTATCTAGTTGGTAGGTAGGACTGGTAGGCTATCTAGTTGGTAGGTAGGACTGGTAGGCTATCTGGTCGGTAAGTAAGACTGGTAGGCTTTGTAATTGGTAGGTAGGCCTGGTAAGCTATTTAGTTAGTAGTATATCTAGCTATCAAAAATCCTTTGTAGTGAAGGTTGCAATAGAGTTTGCACATAGAGCTGCTCAACAGTGATGGTATGGGACTTAAATGCACTAAACAAAAATAAAAACACCTATATAATTTTACTGTTAATGAAGTTGCTGTTGATTTCCCAGGCATCTTTCAGTCTGTTTAAGATCATTCTGCTTTCAAGAAGTGATTTCCCCAACTGTACTGTAGATGGTGGTGTTCTAGCACATTTTCTCTTTTTTTTTTTTTCCATCTTGTTCCACTACAGATAATAAAGTTTTTGAGGCTCTTCCCATGGGCTCTCACTGTACAACTACAAAAGTGGAGGATATATTAAATAAATGATTTTTATTACACTTATGAAACACATAAATCCTTTCGCTCTCATCGGGACCATTTGAACACCTTTGGGGTCTCATAAAAGAACTTCTTCTAAAGAATCTTTGACAAACAAACATTCCTCACAATACAGGATTCAGACCTGATTTGTCATACCTAATCCACACAAGGGAAACTCTTCGTTCTGACTTCTGGCCAGATAATGGCTGGTTTTACTGCAGAGCAAAAGGTGCATTTGCCAAGAATTACGAATGCCATCAACGCTTTTTACACCTTATGGTGGGTTAACCCACGAAACATCAACCAAATATGAATAATGACTTAGTATTGTCTGTTTAATTACGCATAAGAAATGCATCAGAAATAATGTCTTATGTGAGCAATGTAAGGCAACAGCTCAATTGTGAAACGCGTTGCTGCTCATGTATTTAGGGTTTTCAGTTGAATACACAGGGGCAATCCCAGGCACTTCTCCACCTGAGGCGGCCTTGAATTTGTCGCTCCCCCCCCTCCCCATGGCGCTCACTTTTCTAGCTCCGGACAGGGGTAGGGGGCGCCCTGCACTAGACGAGACTAATTTCCTGGTTCCGAAATTCAGCTATTAGTTACCAGGAGCAGCATTTTCCGCCTCATTAGCGGAGCGCCCCTGTGAATGCAGCCCATTGCTCAGACCCTACCAGTCACCCAGAAGAAGAAACCTGATCCATGTAATCAAACAGAGTTAAACAGAGTTTCCCAGCACTGAACAAGCCTGTTCTTTATCCTCATGTCTGATTCCGGTGTAATACATGTATATAACATAATGACCCTAAAATGACAAAACAATCACTGTATTTAAGATAACAACAAAATGCCTGACATACTCCTGCCCAAAAAGCCTCACCTGTCTGCAACCTTCCAACCCTGCTACTTTCTAGCACAGGTGTGCCCGGGACTGCTGCCTCAGGGGCCCCCCAGCCACAAAGTCCTCTATATGGCGCCACACACTCGCCCTCCCCCCAAGCGCGTAACTTTTTATGGTGCACTGCTGGTGTCTGAAAGGGGGGTTAGAAGAGGGAGTGCAGCAGTTATGTGCGGGTCAGCCTGATACCCGCAGGACCTGTGGGACCCCCGTTTCTGGGTCGCAGGCTGGTCCGGGTTGAGCTCTTCTGCCTACTCTCCCTGCCCATGACCTTACAATACCGACTTCCGGGTTCAACTTTTATAAACGCACACCTGCTCGCTCCACCCCTTTTGTGATGTAATCGCAGGGCGGGTCTATAAAAATAACCTGGAAATCGGGCTTGGGCAGGCGCATGTGGAGGAAGGGCCGTTGCGGGTCAGGTATAACTCAACCTGCACATTTCTAGAGTGCAGGGAGAGGGCTGCGCTGGCTGGGCCCGCCGATTTTTTTCCCAGCGGTCCAGTTTCAACCCTGCAGGTGCATCAAGAAGAAGAGTGGCAGAGAGGGGGGGGATTTGAACATTATAGAGAAAACTGAACCCCTGTTCCTCAGGCCTCCTAGTGACCGTGGGGTCTGCTTCATCTATAGTCACACCACTGATGTCTTGCTCTTCTTTACTGCTTTTGTCTCACAAGTCTCTGCATATATGTGAGTATGTAGGTGTAAGCCATCCTGGCAAATAGTCTCTCACGTCAACCGCTGCATTTCATCTTGTCGCTGTCTGAACACACGTCCTGATGTTCGACTGGAGAAAGGAAACGTCTGGCAAAAGGCACATTGCAGACTACAGACGCTGCTCGGTCGGATCAGGGCAAACGTCGGCTCTTCTGAGCGAGTATTAAATATTTACTTCTTTTTTTATTAATACATGACAGAATTTGACTTGAAGCTTATTCATCTATGGAAAGGTTAGTGCAGGTTTCATGAGTTGTGCTTATTTATTTATTTAGCCTTGGATAAGCAGCCCCTCCCAGATGCTCTCTCTCTCTCTCTCTCTGTGAGGGAGGTTCAACATTTGATGTCAGGATATCTCTGAATGCCAGGGCAGGCTGTGATGGGCTCGGCGCAGGTTGGCAGCAGGCAGTAGGTTCTACTCTGTAAAAGATAATGATTTGCAAAGTCTAAAATAATGATTTTATATACAGGAGCACAACCGTGTAGATCAGATTCCCCAAACCTTAGCTGTACCACTGCCTTTTTCTAAACACTTCTTTAATATTTCCAGTTTGGCTCGCTGACATTTCGAGTTAGGAACTGCCGCTCCGTGATTGGTTTTTATTCTTCCGTCTGTCATAAATCCCCATACCTGTCTAATAGCCCTGCTTAATTCTGGAAGCAATTTTTTGGCCTATGACTGATTATTGTAATACTTTTCCCGTACGCTGCCAACATTTTCTGCCGAGCTGTACAATATGGGATGAAGCGAGACAAGTGAAGGGAGAGAAGATGAAACAGCGGCGAACAATTGCTGGCATTGGCTGTGCTTATGAACTAGAGGACAGGGGTTTGGTGTGTGATATAATAACTGCCTCCTTATATTAAATATGTCCCTAAGCCACCCCTCCAGCAAGTGAGGACATTATTCTTCACTAAGATAGGAAGCAGATTAATCGAGTGAAGTCTGATATGTGATTGGAGTGATGGCCTCAACCATTTGATGCAACTGGAACACTAGATTATGTTGCAAGATGACCAAAGTATTCAGCAACCATAGGTTTTATTGGGCAAGTGATATAGTGCGGGTAGAAAGCAACCATTGACAGATCAACACAAATATAGTGTTCCTATTTGTTCACATTACAGAAGTAAAAGCCTAATTTTAGGACCTTGATCCCTGAGGAAAAGTGTCCAAGTGCAGACTTCCTCCCTTCAGCTGTTGGGTCAAGAAAATCACTATTCTGTGGCTCAGCCAACAATTTTGTTAGAGAGCCCCATGATTTTGCTGGAGGGGAGCTAATTTTTTACATTGACAACAACATGCCAGCAGCCATACAGACATCCTTGTAATCCTGCATCAGGTTGGGTACCTGTAGATTACATGCAAAAAAGTGGTTGATTTGCAGGTTGCTGGTGGGACTTTCACAATGCAGGTTGTTGGGATGTGGGCTGGGTCACAAGTCTTATCTGTTCCAAGTTTTACTCTTTTACACATTTTTTTAAAAATGTGTTTTTCTAGCATCTGACTGGGCCCCACAAAGCCACCTCTGGTCCCCCATGCAAGCCACAACTCCCCCCCTCTGCCCCTCCTCCACGTATACCTTTTCCTCTCAGGGAGGGCAGTTGGGGCAGCGGCAAAGCTACAAGCAGGGAGCAGGTGTGGGTTTTTTTGTCTTGGTTTTTTACAACCCTGTGTTTTTCTTGACCATTTATGAGGATTTCACCTTTGATTTACAGCAACAGCACTTCCTGGTTCCTAATAGCATTGGGTCATAGATTAAGTTGTGGGTAGGGCAGTTGTGGGTCGAATAGCTGGTCCAAGCGGGTAAAAATGCCGGTTGTGGGTCCAGGTTGGGTGCAGGCTTCAAAAATTGGTATTGGGGTGGATTTGCAGGAATGTTAAGGAATGGGAATCTTTTTTGATTAATCCATAACAGTACCCAGGGGCGATCCTATCCATTTTGCCGCTTGAGGCAGTCTACGGTTTGCCGCCTTCCTCGGCACTGACTTTTTCAGAGCTCGACACTAGAAGGGCAGAATTTCCAGGTTGAAAACCAACATTTTTGCCGCCCCTGGTAACCATGGGGGCGCTGCCGCCTGAGGCGAGAGTCTCAACTTTCCTCATTGGTGGAGAGCTCCTGACAGTACCTGGGTACTCAATTAAATGTGATATTATCTTTACCTTTAGTGAAACTAATGGATTGATGCACTATATTCTCCATTATACGGATTCTTCTCTTTTTATGGCATGACAAACCATATTATGAAAAGATCCCTTTTTCAGAAAACCCCAGGTCCAGAGCATTCTGGAAAACAGCTCCTATTCCTATACTTTGCATTATGCTTTAGGCCAAAAGAACAGTCAATTTGCAACAATGATTTATGATTAGTGATGGGCGAATTTATTCGCCAGGGGCGAATTCGCGGCAAATTTATTCGCCAGCGGCGAATCGCGGGAATTCGCCGCGAATTCGCCCCTGGCGAATAAATTTGCGAAACGTCAGGAAAAATTTGCCGCAAAAAATCCGCCGCAAAAAACGAGTCGCGAAAACGACACGACGCGACGCGTTTCGCGAATTTTTCGGCGAAGCGAAACGCGCCCGTTTTGCCCATCACTATTTATGATTGGAACTACTCAAGCAACTTTTCAATTTGCAGGTGTGGGATCTGTAATCCAGAATGCTCGGGACCTGGGTTTTTCTGGATAATGAATCTTTCTGTAATGTGGATCTTCAGACCTTAAAGGGCAAGGAAAGGCAAAGAAATAAAATCCCATTTTTACTTTCTTAAATGAAAAAGAAATCTATCTCCAGTGAAATTCTCCCTTCATTTAGTGCTGTGGATAGGAATTGTCAGACAGTCCCTTACTTCTGGCAGGGAAACAATCATACTTATGAACAGCAGGGGGTGCCCCTGCCTTACTTACCAGCCATGCAGAACTCAAGCAGATGTATAACAAAGGTACAAGATGACAGCTCCAGTGGCCAACTTTGAAACCATAAATCATTTGTTTGATTAGGCTTGTGGTGCAGTAAGTTCATGTTTATGTTTAGTATACAAAATACAGCATTTACAGCCTTATTCTATTTTAGACTTTCCTTGCCCTTTAAGTCTACTAGAAAATCACATAAACATTAAATAAACCCAATAGGCTGGTTTTGCTTCCAATAAGGATTAATTATATCTTAGTTGGGATCAAGTACAAGTTACTGTTTTACTATTACAGAGAAAAAGGAAATAATTTTCAAAAATCTGTATTATTTAATTATTTAATTTAATTTAGAGCTTTCTGGATAATGGGTTTCTGAATAATAATCTCATAGCTGTACTTTGATTAAACATTGTCAATGGAAAGTTGTTTAGAATTACATTTTATTTGATGAAAAAATAAGGGTAGAGTGCCCTTGACAGCACTTCCTGTTTTACTCCTTTTTTTCTGATCACAGCTACTTCCTATGATGTCACTTCTGGTTTACAATGACAGAACTTCCTGATTCTCGATGGTCAGCGGGTCCGGGTTGCGGGTACGGGTCAGGTCGTGGGTCTAAGCGG
This sequence comes from Xenopus borealis, assembly GCA_024363595.1. Classification (NCBI taxonomy): domain Eukaryota; kingdom Metazoa; phylum Chordata; class Amphibia; order Anura; family Pipidae; genus Xenopus; species Xenopus borealis. The sequence goes on along the minus strand of CM044447.1, from coordinate 113,631,787 downwards.
GTAAGAATGCGGGGCGTGGGTCCGGGTTGCGGATTGCAGGTTGCAGGAATGGGTCGGGTACAGGTCCCAAAAAATGGACCAGCACAGGACTCTATTGGGAGGAATTCAAACTAGTTCCACAGTCACTGATAAACGTTGAATATATTTCAGTCGAAAGCCAAAGATTTGATGAATTTTATAGGCTACTTGTTTAGGGCAGATTAAGACCACCATTACCAGAAAAGCTGCCAAGGTGGGGGGCATTAAATACCAGGATTGTTATATGGAAGAAGAATAGAAGAGAGTTTGAGAGTAAGAACCATAATAGGGAATTATCTAATAATCCAAAATTTGAATATGAAGAAAAATTATTGACTATTTGTAGAACTCAGTGTTACAGGGGATAATAACAGCTTTATTGGGAACTGGTTATCCTGTAGCTCTTTTATTCTCTCTATTACCTGCGATACATTCGTCTAATAGAGCCCCTGGGCCAATGTATCAGTAAGAAATCAGTTCATTGTTATAAACCTTAGCAATGATTTCATATTTACAGGCAATCTGTTTAAAAGATGTGATAGATATTTCATGTAGATTAAGGAACCCAGATACAGATGTCATAAAAACCTAGGTTGTCTTCCATGTTTATGAAGATCTTCCCATAGGGATGTGACTGACTTCTATTTTTTTTTCATATTCATTGATTACTACAGTTGAACAGTGCAAGATTTTATTGTTTATAGATTTATTGATATGTGTGTTAAAATATACCTACTTCAGGTCTCGTTGTGATCATGTTTTTTCTACAATTACAAGGAACTTGTATGGGCGCAACTATTGCACCTTGGTATGCTGATCGTTAATTAAACTATATCAAAGTTTAATAATATTTTGCTTTATGGATGGATTATTTAACAGGATGGGATGGTGAATGGCAGGTAATGGAAAGATAAAATAGCTGAATGATGTCAATGCTGATGTCAAATTTACCCTACATGCTAAAGAAAAGGAGTTGATTACACTCACGTTCTTCTGATTGTGACATATTAATTAGCACAGTGAACTGAGAAGATTCAGCTAATGTCAAGGGATAGTGTCCAACCATCCAGGGTATATGAAGTATCCCTAAGAGTAGTTTTTGAGTGTTAGATCATGGCTGATAAGATAAAGAAGCCAAAAGGGTGACTGATAAATGTGTCGATGTAAGGAAGCAAAACATAGAGGAATACCAGTTTAGTCAGTATATTAAATGAATGCTGTAGATCAGGGGTCTACAACCTTTTTAACCCATGAGCCACTTTCAAAGTTGGGGAACAATGCAAGCATTCTTGGGGATGCCAAATTAGGGCTGTAATTTGCTATTTCTTAGCTCCTATGTGGAGCCTACAGGAGGCTCTGTTTGGCAGAACATCTGGTTTTAATGCAACCAAAACTTGCCTCCAAGCCAGGAATTCAAAAATAAGCAACAGTGAGTAAAATGTTCTTTGCAACCCACTGGTTGGGGATCACTGGTGTAGATTAATAATAAATTATTCTGAAAAACTTGGGCAATTTTAATGGCCAATTTGAAACAAAAATATCCAAGAGGGGATAATGGATTTTACAGTGATGTTTGGACACTAGTATCCTATGAATTATCACTAAGGAGATAATTAATCGATTAATTTTTGGACTGTAGAGTGCCTGTCACCCAGACACAAAAATCTGTATAATAAAAGTCCTTTTCAAATTAAACATGAAATCCAACATCAAATTTTTATTAAAGCATTCATAGCTGGTTTAAGCTAATTTAAAAATCTCAGCTGTCAATCAAATATTGTCTGCCACTCCTCTATGCCTTAGGCGGGGCAGATAATTACTTTCACTTTCCATTCAGCACTTCCTAGATGTCACTGCTCCTCACACATTCCCCCAATTCTCTTAACCATTTAATTGTGTAGCCAGGGCATGGGGATAGACATCGGGTCCCCCATTCTGGTGCACAAACAAGATTCTGAGATGATAGGCTTGTCTTAATAGCAATGTCCACAAAATGGCTCCTGCCTGCTTGCTATAATTATGAATTCCCAGACTGAAGAAAACAAGATTTATATGGTGTAATTAATGTTCATTTTGCTTGACTAATGTGATAAAATAGGATTTTGAATATTTTTTTGGGGTGACAGGTCCACTTTAAATTGACCTTTTGTGGTTCACTGAGGGTTCTTTTGTAATTATATATGTTTATAATCTGTTTTACTTTTTAAAATAGGCTAATGTGTAGAGGAGTCCACTTGTTTGATAGGAATTGAGGATTCTTTTTGGTAGAGAACCATATCAATCCTAACTGAATAATGACTGGACGCCAGTTAGGGTTGCCACCTTTTCTCAAAAAAAATACTGGCCTTCCTATATATTTAGGTTTTCTTCCTATTAATAACATTGGGATCAGCCATCAAAAATACCGGTCAGGCCGGTAAAAAACCGGCCAGGTGGCAACCCTAACGCCAGTGGTAGGGGATGCTGGTCTTTTTCATTTCTTTGGTTCTGTAGTGATGCATCAAGTGAATAATGTTAGTGGATTAAAAGAGAGAGGGAAAGACAGTGCCCAAACATAGAGTGCTGAGGTTTGCCAAGCCTACGTATATTAGCTAACTATATTACTCTAAATATATGGTCATTAAACATAATCATATATTGATTGTGAAAGGCTTTAATGCTTCTGTAATAC
>CM044447.1:113586229-113598213 GCA_024363595.1 Xenopus borealis | reverse complement strand
GTATTTTGTACTTTAATCCTTTTTTGATGAACCAGAGAGACTAAAACCACATGTTAAATGTTATTTCTAATTTAGTAAATGTGATTTATCATGTATCATGCTGGAACAAAATTCCAGCCCCAGCCTACATGTAAAGTAAACCCTTTGCATCCTTATAGGCAGAAATGACATCAAGGTCAGACAGGATAGCGGGGCACTAGGAGAAATCTCTGCGGGCCCAGGCCCTCATGGACCCCCACCAACTCTGATCAATGCCCCTGCCTGCGCTGCCCTGGCTAATATTTGAAATAAAGTGCATGCTCACTCACTTGAAGAGGGGGGTGTACATTAGGAGGGGGCCCTGGAAATCATAAGGAGGGCCCCTGCTGCCCCAGTCCAATATGACATGACATTTATAAAAGCACATTTCACATGTATAACTGTTTAAATATAATGCTAATGAATAAAAGAAAAGCTGTTCCCTCAATGACATTGGTGAAAAGATGTCTGCCCCTCTCTGTATGGAAATATTTACAATATGACAGGTCAGGAGGAAGAAACCCTTTTATAGAGTCCTTTATACAAGGTCCCTTATTGCAAATGTAGTCTTTAGTTATGCACATAAAAGCCCTTCAGTGATTGCTAATGTGACAGCAGCATATTTTGCCAATATATTTAAATACCTTTTTTTTTTTTATTTAATGAATACATCTGGGATAAATGCCTATCCCTGTACCACTCAGTCTGTCTTTGAAAATCCCATCTGCTGCTTCTGAAAACTTTCTGACAGTATTTCTGTTACAGGGACTAAAAAAAAAAAAGCTCAAATTTACCAAGCATAAAATTCTTAATCAAACCAACCAGAAAACTTTAATCCCTCTCCTGGCCTTGCTACCTTATGATTGGGCCAAAAAGATCCATACGAGTAGAGCTTGGGGATCCTAGAGTCTTACTTGTGCACAAACTTCTGCAGTCAATCTATGGGTTTATCAATTAAAATGTTCCAGTACGTGCTTAGGAGATAAATGCTTCTTTCTACTCTTTTGTTTTGTCTGAGTCTTAGAAGATACATTATAGTTGTTACCTGGAATGATTTTGGTTGTTTTTTTCTAGTTTGTCCCCCCTTTCTTTATATACATTTATTTCTATGTATCTTGCCCATTTTATCAGCCTCTGGGCAAATTTGCCAGTATCAAACCCTTCTTGTGAAGGAAGCAGGGGATGCATTTGAAGCTTTAGAATACTCATTTCCAGCTCTTGCCTTTGAATGAGATTTGTCCTTGGTCAAAACACATGACTTCTATTTTTATAAACTCCTAAAGAAGAAATTAAATTGTGGATGTGTTTAAAGGTTTAAGTGGCTACATCATTTGATGTTTGGGAAACAGGTAGAGGCTTTCTTTTCTAGGTCCCCAGTGCCTTCAGAATGTAGCCTGAGGCTAGTTTTGGTGTATACCAAGATATTGGGCTTTGGGAGCACTAACAAGCTCTGTCAAAACTGTTTCAAAACCATCTCATAAACAAATATCCTGAGGGAAATCGTTCTGAACCAAGCATACTTCCAAGGATCGAATTCTCAGATGTTTGATTTTTCTAAAGTCTAAAAGAGAAAAAAACATTTGAGCTGGGACCAAAGTTATCTGTAGCTAAAGAATGAAATGATACATTGGACAGAACAATAACAGGAACCGTAACCATAAAGAGCATCTAATACAGGGGAATGTGTAGGTAAGGCACAGATGTATTGTCTCTTTTTATCCGTAGCGTCTATGAGAAAAATGAAAAGGTTGTGTTTGTCCTTTCTAACCCTGCCCCTTGTTGAGCTCCATCAGTTCCATCCATGTCTCTAGTGTTGCAGAACATAAATAGCCAATCCTTTCTGTGGTTAAGTCTTAGAAGAAGTTATTTAGACAAATCTGGGATGGGGTCGCGTGGATAATAGGACAAGGCCCTCAATACATGCAAAGAGAACACACCTTATAAAGTTTCCAATATAGAAACTGTAAAACTGCTATTGTACAGATAAATAATCTGCAGTCTGTTCACCGTGTTTACCTTTATTTTACTTTGCTAACCTTAGTTATTCCTACTCTATCTAGTCATGCTAAAGAGAAAAAATAGCCTCTTTTTGACACAAGCTCCTGCTGGGTTATGTAAAAAAGGCACCAAACGTTATCTGAATAAAATAAATAAAAGCTTGTTTTTGACTCATAGGAACCAGGACCCAACCCCTGTTATGCTCATAGAGTAATTCAATTGCTCCCCTCCTTCCATGTAGGATGGATTGTGCTTTTCATTGCAGGTGGTGCACAGACAGTGTCAAACTGGGGGGAGGGTCTGGGCCAACCAGTACTGCCACATTAGGGGCCCGCACCCCTGGGCCCTGTCCAACTCCCCCCTATATCCCCTTCCACCCCACCAGAGCATGCCATCTTCATCAGGGTTTTTTTCTACATGTGGCTGCAATTGGGGTAGGGGGTAGGACAGAAAGCAGCACAGGCAAGAAGCAGTTCTACTGGCCTTGGGGAGCGGAGACCACCTTGTCCCAGACTTAAGTCCCATCTGAATCCATCACCAAACAATGCTTAAGGCAATGCTGTATTGATGAGGGGATGAAGGGAAGCAGTTACGTGTTCCTATTCACATCCAGTGTAAGGTACAGAGTGTAGCAAAACCCCAATGGCGTAAGTGTGTCTTGAATGAGTCTCATTTTAAAAGACTCCTTTTTGTCTTGAAGCAACCATTGCTGTTATGATGGTCCAACAGGGACTGACCTCCCACTGACTGGGAGGCTACTGAGTGGTGAAGGGCTAAGAGCAGAAGGACAGGTGAAGATATGACAAATGTGACTTCCCATCAGCACATCTGAAGTACAGATTAGCTACACCACTGCAACTGGAAGTGTTATCAACATAAAAGAGAGAGAGTTTAGGAACTTCTTATTTATTTTCTAATGGAATCACCTAAATCTGCTCAGTCTGCATCCAGAAAGAACTATAGTCTTTTTCAGTGTTCTAATCTTTTCTTTGTTGTCATTGTCTATTATTCCCATGCCTAATTCCAAGCAGGTATGGAAATGTTTAAATACCCGTGAATGTTGCAGAGATGATCATAATGTAGGAACAGATTGTACTGTAATTTAGCATAAGTTAACCTTCAATTGCTTGTCTTTTGTGCATCAGGTTTTTTTTTTTATCCATTAGTCTAAGGAGAGAACAGTTGAGTTGACTTGGCAACGACAACAAATGTTTTACCCAGAGCATTTGTCATGATCGCACGTGACTGAGTGTTGTCAGTACAGAAGAGAGAAATATGGATATACTTGTACATGTGTCAGATGTTAGTGCTTTGTTAGAGACCCGACAGCCAAGGATTTGTATATTGCTGGAGAACAAACTGGGTCATAAGGATAATAGGGAGAACCATAAAATGCATTGCCCAATGAAGATATAACGTGCTCAGTTAGAGGCTACACAAGCCTTTATTTCTTTTTCAATCAACAGGTTCAGCTTTTATTAAATAGTAGTGCATGCTAAACTCTTCCTAGAATGGGGAAGTCCTTGACTGTCTCCACCTACTGCAATAATGGACTAAAAGGTGTCCTGTAATAAAGGCAGCTATCATTTCCAGTGGGACCACAATGGACTCTCAGGGGACACTTTTTGTAGTTTTTGGATTAGGAACCCAGGAGGAAACTGAGTTGGGAAACAAAAAGGTAGGTATTTGGAAAACAGAAAGGCAATTTGCTGTAGAGTGAACCAAAGGTATACACTGGTATTACTGGCTTACTGATTCACGAGGAACCTCCCCACTGACTTGGATGGATTCTGTTCTCCAGCTTGGTCAGGATTAGCCTGGCCTTGAGGTCAGAGCCACCTTCTTGGCTGTAAGAGCAGCTCTTTGTTTTTCTGTACTTTGAAAATATATTACTATACACTCAGGGTTTCTTTGTTCAGAAACTACAGAGCTTATGTCAAATAAACTTTTGTCTTTTACTTTAAGTGATCTCCAACTTCCACAATTTCCACAACACTGACATGGTACATACAAATCCTAAGTTAAAAAATCAGGGGATAAATAGGGTACAAAGTTCAGAGTCCAGGCGAATGTTCAGGACTGGTAGAGTTCCGGCAAATACAAAAGGCAAGAGTCAGAACCATGATCATGGACAAAGGTAAAGGAGCAAGGGTCAAAACCAGAATCATAAACATAGGTACAGGACAGAGTTAGCAGCAGGATGGCAGAACTCAAAAAAAGTTCCTTTTTTAACTGTGGTTTTCCATTTTTTTTCTGTTTTGAAGTTTGTGATGAGCATGCATGCTGACGTCAAATCCTGGTGTCTAGTGGTCATACCTTGAGGGATCAGTGATGTCATTGCAGAGCGCTGGACTAATTGAACGCTACAGCAACATAAATTGCCAGTCTCAATGGGGTAAATTTATCAAAGAGTGAAGTTAAGAGTGAAGTTCCAACACTAGAGTGAAATGTATCACTTCACCCATTGATAAATTGGCCTTTCAAAATCACATAGAAATGAATGGAGAGCTGCAGAATTTCACTCTAGTGGCGGAACTTCACTCTTTGATAAATTTACCCCAATGTGTTGGAAGCAGGGAAATTACTGTTTTAGTATATTGCTAATATACTACAATGAGACATTTTGGTAAGTCGTGATTGACGGTAGTGTTTCCCTTCCCTTTAAAATACAGCCCTGATGCTACTTAATGACAGGCACAAGGTATTGCTAAGAATGATGGGAGTTGCAGTACTGCAACATTTCAGTGAAACAAAGTTACTATGGAACGTCTATGTCCCCTTTAAATAGGAAGCAAAGAATTGGCTCATTGCATTCAGAGCAATCCACTGCTATGCAAATCTATGACAAATGGCTTTAATTGTATTCACATTGAATAAAGTTGAGATCTAAAAGGTCAGCGTTAATACAGGAGAATTCCACAGAGGATAAACACCAAGCTCTGAGTTGAACTCCCATTCATCACAAGTTATCATCTAATTAGTTGCCACAATGGCACAGTGATAGACAGCGACCTAAACAATGCTATTGATTGATTATTAGCTTCGTATCTATCATATATCCCCAGTCTTCAGCCTGTCACTCTGCTGGCAAGAGCTGGTGCCGTGCATCAGCAGAATTCAGTGGCCAAGGTGATGGATGGATTTCTTATAACAGATTGTGTACCGGGCTGCACTTGGGACTGGAGAAGCATCACAAACAATAGAGGGGGAGTCACTAATGACCCATTTGCCAGGATTTGAATCAGAGTAAGAAACAAGTTGCTATGAAGTTGCTAATTCGTTGTTCTTGTCAATTCTAATTAACAGGGCAAGAGTGCGTGAGGCTGAGCCCCTGAGACAGATTGTCAGACAACTCTAGCCCATTTCATTGCAATTAACCCCACCTGTAGAGCAGTCATTGTTTTTTTAGAGTTCATTTATTTAAGTTATATTCAGAATAAACCCTATAACACCATATTTTCTGCTACCAGTGCACCTGGAACTAGCGTTTCATGGGTCCAAACACATAACCCTACCTACAGTCTGACTCATTTTTTTTTCTGTAACCCAAACACTCTGGTAGCATCATCATGGGGGCCCACCATTGATGTCACCAAGAAGGAGATCAGATGTTGGAGAAAGACGGAGGTGCCTAACGTAGCAGGTCCAAACATCTGAAACCATAACCCTCTCAAACCTGATCAAATAGACCCCTTTTTATACACTTTTGTTGTGACCCTAACCTGTCCGTTTAAGCCCTTTAAGTCTTACCCCTTTTTTCCACAATCTGTCCAAAAGCCATCCATGATCCACCCATTATGTCATTGCTCTATCCCAGTGGCTCACGAGTAACATGTTGAGCACTGACCCATTTGAATTTGCTCCAAATGGTCTCAAATTTGGTGCTTATTTTTCAATTCCTGACTTGTAAGAACATTTTTATGACACAAAGACAATGTGCACTACCCAACAGAGTCTTCTGCAAGCTGCCAGTCCACATGGTGCTACCAAATAGCCAATTAGTGCCCTTATGTAAAATTCCCTATGAGTTTTTTGCATGCTTGTGTTGCTCCCCAACTCTTTAAACATTGGAATGTTGCTCACGGGTAAAAAAGGTTGGGGATCCCTGCTCTATCCCCTCACACCATCCTTCCCTTTATGTCATCACCGGCCTGCCCACTCCATTGGGAGCCAATCTTGTCCAACCCCAAAGCTCTCCAAAACACCCACACATCACTATCCTTTATCATCAGAATAGCACCTTCTTTATATCCGGGCCCTACCTTCACCTGTCAGGACTGCATTCTATAGGGGTGGCACATGGATTTGGCACTCCCCTAGTTTCATCACTATTCAAGATATGCAAGGCACAAGGGCCAACATACACAAGGGGGCCCTGTACTTAATGCTTACTCAATGCAGTATCAGAGGCAAGAAAACCTAAGCACAATTCCTTTATTTGTGGTGTTTGAATGAACAATTCTTTAGCATCTTGTGCCCCTATTATAATAAATCAAGGCCAGGATCCCAATAGGGTCTTTATGACTTTTCTATACAAATTGGTACAATCTTTACATGGCAACAAAGAAACGGACTGAATTCTCTTTCTCTTTTCATATGACATTCTTTTCTTTCCTTCCAAATGCCATTGACTAATCCTCATTGACCGTAGGCACAGTCATAAAAGAAAGGGTAGCGGTGAGTGGGCAGGTATATTTATGCCAGCTGTGCGTTGAGTTTAAAGCGCCCATACAAACACTCACACTATGCCAATGTTTCCCTTGATTGAAGGCGGCAGACTGAGAATTAACAATTAACGTACATAAACGTGCAACCGCAACAACAACAAAAAAATTCGATTTCCACCTTCTCTTCCCACTAGAATTTTTTTTCCCCCGTCCTTTTCAGCGTTCACAATTGCTTCAGTCTGAAAGATCTCCCGGTTTGTTCTTTATTGATTGGTATTATGGCGAATGTAAGTAACTGTAATTTTATTAAGCTCCCGCCGGGGCATCTTCACATTGCCAGCTGCAGGAACAACCTGTGCCGCTCCGCATTTAGAAAACATTGATCCTTTCGTCAGTGGGGTTTAATTAAATGAGGGCAGGAGGGGCACAACAGGTGTAGAGCTTTGAATTGGGCTGTTAGTTAGACACAAACGAGGGTTTGATGGGACAGGAGCCATTATAGGCGAGAGACGTAATGCACTATTGCCTAAACAATTCATTTATCTGCCTCAAGTGAATTGCATGACTTTGTTTGGGAAACAAGCAATCCAATATATATTAAAGATCACCAGTATATGATTATATCCTTTATGTACAGCAACTGCTTGTCTGCTGCAGTCATCCCTAAACTAGAAAGGAAGCATTTGAATTCCCTAGGTATGGGATCTGTTATGCGTTAATCTGTAGAAGGCCGTTTCCCATAGACGCCATTTTATCCAAATAATTCAAATTTTTTTTAAACTATTTCCTTTTTTCTCTGTAATAATAAAACAGTGCCTTGTAGTTGATCCCAACTCAGATACAATTAGTCCTTAGAAGCAAAACCATTAGTATCATTTATATATATTTTTTTAAAAATAAAGGGTTATTTATAAAAAGTTTGAGTGTTAGAGTTTTTTTTATACTTGGAATAAACTCACCTGGTCTCTTATTTAAGAAAAAACTCGAATGGGTAAAACCCAATTCTACGAATCCCGGAATCCAAAAAGGGCAATTTTCGTGGAAAGCATAATTAGAACCTATATAAATCTGCCCCTACACTATTTTAGTAGACTTAGGGGCCCTCGAATTGTTCTGGCCCAAATTTTTAGAGGAAAAATAAAATACATTTTTTTTTTATTAGAACCCAAAGCTGCTAAAAATCCAAAAATACTCCATCTCAAACCTGTCAAGGTAATGTAAAAGTCAATGGCAGATGTCCCTAAAGTTGTTTCTTGACATTGTGATCTGCATCCCGAGAATTATATATAGTGCCAATCGTATCATTTGAATTGATGCACAAATTTGTAACGGCTATTTTTTGCTCTGCCTTTTTCGAGAAGAATGATTGATAAATGAGTTCAATTTGTGGATGGGAGTTAGGTCAACTTTTTTTAATGTATGCAGTGTTAAAGGGATACTGTCATGGGAAAAAAAGTTTTTTTTTTTTCCAAAATGCGTCAGTTCATAGTGCGGCTCCAGCAGAATTCTGCACTGAAATACATTTCTCAAAAGAACAGATGTTTTTATATTTCATTTTGAAATCTGACATGGGGCTAGACATATTGTCAGTTTCCCAATTGCCCCAGTCATGTGATTTGTGCTTAAATCACTTAAATCACTCTTTATTGCTGTACTGCAAGTTGGAGTGATTTCTACCCCCTCCATTTCTCCCCCACCCCCAGTAGTCTTACAACAGAACAATGGGAAGGTAACCAGATAACAGCTCCCTAACACAAGATAACAGCTGCCTGGTAGATCTAAGAACAACACTCAATAGTAAAAACCCATGTCCCACTGCATCCCATTCAGTCGCATTGAGAAGGAAAAACAACAGCCTGCCAGAAAGCAGTTCCCTCCTAAAGTGCTGGCACAAGTCACATTACCAGGGGCAGCTGGGAAATTGACAAAATGTCTAGCCCCATGTCAGATTTCAAAACTGAGAAATATATTTCAGTGGAGAAGTCTACTGGAGCAGCACTATTAACTGATGTGTTTTGAAAAAAACATGTTTCCCCATGGGTAATAATAAGTAATAAGGGTTCCAGAATCCCTTGGTTAGTTTAAAACAAATATGGGAACATTTACATCCTCAAACTAAATCAAATTATTTAAAAATAATTCAGCTAATCACTGTAATAAAATACATAGAATCTTTATCCATGAGCCTATGTAGGCAAAGTCCAGGCTAATTCCAACTATTGAGAATCAAGGTGGACACATCTGTGATATATCTCCCCCGTGGTGTTCTGAACATTCAAAAGACCATTCCATTTCTGCCCTGTTCTTACTGAAATTATTACATTAATAAAATGAGCCCAGGCAGAAAACTGCACATCCAGCTCCTTCTACTTCTACATGCACACTAATGCCTTTAATTAAATCTTACACCATCACATTCATTAAAAGAGACTTATAAAGATTAATCTTTCTTGCTGTCGCACGTACGGTCACTGCACAATTAGGATACAGAAAAGGTTAAAGTTATGCTGCTGCATGCAGGTTTGTAATCAGCAGCTGTTCCGTCCATGCCTTCTGTTCTGTGCCTTCAAATTAGCTGTTGACTGTGTTGTCCAATGCAGAATATTTTAGTAATCTGGAAAAAGCTAGTTTTACCCCAACTATGTGTGCATGGCAGTGGTTCCTGAACTGTGGGGGCTTGACAGTTGTATGGGGTAAAATTTGGGTTTAGTGGGTGTGGGGGTCATTCTTCAATATTGAATTAGAGAGTGTACAGAGAAGGGTAAAATGTATGGAAAATCTTAGCTATGAGGAAAGACTGGCCAAATTGGGGATGTTCACCCTGGAGAAGAGGCGCTTAAGGGGTAATATGATAATTATGTATAAATATATAAGGGGATCATATAATAATCTCTCTAATGCTTTATTCACCAGTAGGTCTTTCCAGATGACACGAGGTCACCCATTCCGTTTAGAAGAAAAGAGGTTCCGCCTAAATATTCGGAAGGGGTTTTTTACAGTGAGAGCTGTGAAGATGTGGAATTCTCTCCCTGAATCAATGGTACAGGCTGATACATTAGATAGCTTTAAGAAGGGGTTGGATGGCTTTTTAGCAAGGGAGGGAACACATTGTTATGGGGGATAGCTCGTAGTACAATGCCATCTTGGCAATCAGGAAGGATTTTTTCCCCTCTGGGGCAAATTGGAGAGACTTCAAATGTGGTTTTTGCCTTCTTCTGGATCAACAGCAGTTAGGCAGTAGTGATGGGCGAATTTATTCGCCAGCCGCAAATCTGCATCGAATTCTTACGTTTTGCGGCTGCGAATAAAATCGTGAAACTACTGGAAAAATTTTCGCCAGCACCAGTGACAATTCACCGAGTGCCATTGACTTCAATATAATAGGAGAAAACAGGCGTAGTACAAAATAGACGTAGGACAAAACAGATGTAGTACAAAATAGACGTAGTACAAAATAGAGGTATGACAAAATAGACGTAGGACCAAATAGATGCAGTACAAAATAGACATAGGACAAAATAGACATAGGACAGAATACACGTAGGACCAAATAGATGTAGATGTAGTACAAAATAGACGTAGGACAAAATAGACATAGGACAAAATACACGTAGGACCAAATAGATGTAGATGTAGTACAAAATAGACATAGGACAAAATAGACATAGGACAAATTACACGTAGGACCAAATAGATGTAGATGTAGTACAAAATAGACGTTGGACAAAATAGATGTAGGACCAAATACTGTAGATGTAGTACAAAATAGGCGTAGGACAAAATAGAAGTAGGACCAAATAGACAAAATAGACATAGGACAAAATAGTACAAAATAGACATAGGACAAAATAGATGTGCGTCAAATTGTCACCAGCGTCAAAAGTCCCATTTTGGGAAGTTTTCACCGGTTTGTGAATTTCTTTACAATCTACTAAAAGTTAATGCAAAGGTGAAAAACCCCATTAAGCTGACTAAAGTAAATGTTGAACTTCAACCAGTTTAGTTATACATAGCAACCAATGAGATATTTAATTTCTTTTACTAGCTTGTAATGCACTGATCAGCAGTGATTGCTGTATGAACTGGAGTTTCTAGGCATCTGTTTGAAAGCAAACATCTGATTGGTAGGGATGGGTTACTTAGACCTTTCGTCCACTTTAAGTCATAGACTACCCTGAGAAATCCTGCGGCAGTCCTGTGAAAAATGACTGTATCAGTATAAAGATAGTTATACAAAGGATAACATTAATAATAGTACCACTCGTTTATTATGGGCACAGGGACATTTCGGGGCATTCCCTTTAACAGCTGCAATGGGATTTTGTAATATTTGTGCACTTTTCAGTATATTGTCTGTGCTTAGAGACATTATGTAATTTCTCATGCTCGCTGCCTGTTACAGGAACCTGAACAAAGGCCCAAGGTCAGTTGGCCTGGAAATAAAAGTAATGTATGTGCTAATGGGACATTAGGGACCGGTAATGGATGGCATGCTAGAGCCAAGCTTTAGGGGCAGACTTGATTGTGTTATCTCCTCATCATGGGTGATTTCTTTTATATCATCAAACAAAACCTTTCAGTGCTCTCCAAGACATATATGTGTGTCTGTTCCAATGCTGAATCAGGAATGTTGTTACACTTGCACAACAGGGGGCTGGGGGTGCTGTATTGTATTTAATCCCAGCAGAGCTGCATAGGAGGTTAAACCGGAGGGTGAAATTTAAACTTCCCCTCCAGCCTATTCAATCACAGTGCAGCTCTATCGGGACTTAAACTTTGAAGATGAAACGAGCCATACAGAAAGCTTCATAAGGCAAAGAAGATGCAGGGATCAACACTCCAGCCCACCACTAACAGCAGATAAGTGACTAAAGCACGGGCAGGCCCCTGCATAAAACCCTAATCCACTGGGCCTGGGACATATGTCCCTAAGGTTGCCACCTTTTCTTGAAAAAAATACCGGCTTTCCTATATATTTATATCTTTCTCCTATTAATAACATTGGCATCAACCATAAAAAATACCGGCCAGGTGGCAACCCTAGATGTCCCCCTTCCTCCCCTGATGCAGACGCATACACAATAGAACGAAATAGGAGACAGGATTACATGCACTTTATTCTATACTATATTCTACAATTCTATACTGCTAACTGATTGACTAGAGGGGCTGAAGCAATACCTACCTGATCCAACATTGAGCAGTAACCAATAGCCACCACCGACCAGAAATTTGATTTAGGTACATAATCTGCAGTACAATGATCAGAGCTATTTGCTGATTGGTTGCTTTAAGAAATCA
>CM044447.1:113563564-113582390 GCA_024363595.1 Xenopus borealis | reverse complement strand
TTATCAACATTGAACCTCATTTTCCAGATTGCTGCCCAGTTTCCCAACTTAGACAAATGATGACAAATAATTCACTGATGAGACAACATTACGAGTTTTCGAGTGTACATCTCCTTTAATAAATACCCTCCCCAAATGTTCACTATCCATTGTAATCTGCTGTCACATTCACCATAACTGACCCCCCCCCTCTACCTTCCTGCCATATTCTGTCAATAACTGATCGGACACTGGTTTAAAAAAGGCTACAGCATCATTTATTAACATAACAAAACCCACAACATAAGCAACACCAATTAGTGTTTGAACCATTTGTAGAACATTAAACCACCCAAGCCACTTGGCGGCTGCACTGATTGGTTCCAATGTAAGTGCAGCCTGACTAATCATTTTTTCCCCAAACTGGCATTCTTACAAACTTACCAACCTTCAACATCTAGTTCTTACCCTGTATTCATTACCTACCCAACTTCCAGACATGTACAGTATCAGCTGACCCACATGTAGAAGCCCAGCTCACCCAGTTGCTACTACAAACATATCAGCTCACACCCCATCTAATTACCAACAAGTAAGGTGGGAGAGTGAGGTCTGTACAACTAAATTTCATCCCTTTCTCTTCTTAACCATCCCAGTTAGCTTCTTCTTTGTCTCCTTCCCATATCCAGTAGTCCAAACCACTTCCTGAAGGTTGGCCAAATTCCTGACCCCTCGTAAATGCCCCTTGTTCTACTTCACAGGGGTACTGCCTGCTCTGTGGGACCCTTTATTTATTAATTTTAATTTAATTACTTATTCAGGAATAATGAGTTCTCTATAACTAAAGGCTCACATTTTCCTCTAAAACAGTGGAGTTTACTAATCCTTCCTCTGATTTCTGATATCATTTTGCTATTTAATTGTAATAAATTGGTAATTTAACATATTTTTTTTAATTAGTAATGTTTTTAGCTCTGCAAACTCTGAAACTTGGAATTTCAACTATGATCTGGCTCCTAGGGGCTAATTGGTTAATTATTTAGCAACTAGGTAACAGTGTATTAATCAGGATAAACTATATACATGTACGGGTCTCCGTCTCCCATAGACTCCATATTATTAAAAATGATTCCCTTTTTCTCTGTAATAATAAAACAGTAGCTTGTACTTGATCCCAACTAAGATATAATTAATCCTTATTGGAAGCAAAACCAGCCTATTGGGTTTATTTAATGATTACATGATTTTCTAGTAGACTTAAGGAATGAAAATCCAAATTACAGAAAGATCCGTTATCCGGAAAACAAAGGTCCTGAGCATTCTGGGTAACAGGTCCCATACCTGAGGGTCTAACAATATAGAGTTGCACCAACTGAACATTTATGGTATGAATTGGGATGCCAATATGAGACAGGCCTGGTACCCAAAATCAGTAACCAACCTCCCAAAGTCTTATAAACAGATGGAAGCAAACCCCACCAATATGTTCCAATATCTAGAGGAAAGCC
The DNA here is from genome assembly GCA_024363595.1 of Xenopus borealis. Classification (NCBI taxonomy): domain Eukaryota; kingdom Metazoa; phylum Chordata; class Amphibia; order Anura; family Pipidae; genus Xenopus; species Xenopus borealis. The sequence continues at coordinate 113,580,903 of CM044447.1, read as the reverse complement.
TTATGTGAAGAACAAAAAGTAAAAGCTGAGGCACAAAGAGTAGAAACATATTTTTTGGGATTGGCTGCTAGATAGACAGGTGGTCACCTAGTTTTTTGGCCAATAAAGTGTGGCTGGAATCTGAACAGCATGATGAATGTGCCACCATAGGCAAATGCAAAAGGGACTATAATTAATATATATAAATGAATAACTAATATATTATTTTTTAGCAAAAAAAACCTTTTTCTCCAGAACTACTCAACTATATGTTGAACATGGATTTTAAGTACTGTAAGAAATGCTATTTCCTGATGTCAGTGTTTCTTTAGGTTTCAGTTATAAAATAAATGTAAGATAACACCCAATGAAAATGTCACATTTTACCTTTAGCTGCATTTTTCAGTAAAGTGCCGGAAATCAGTAAAGTTAATTATTTAAAAGCAACCTCAATATCAAATTCCTCAAAAAATATTTAATTTTTTGCATACGAGCACATCAGACAAATAAAAGGACGAACATTAAGAGCAACCTGTTAGATGTTCAATGGGATTGTTAGAAAAATAAATGAAAATAAAATGGAGACTTGTGGGCTGATTGCGTCCTGCTACATTAATCATTAGCTGGTGTTATTGCAGAAGGAGCTGTATATTGTGCTGCACTCTATGGAAAATCACCAGTAGAAAGTCATGGCAATCTTGGACATTAAAGATTTTTGTATATGCTTAATGACTGCATACCTGATGCAACCCCTTTAGTATCAGCCCATTCCATCAACAGGTACCATGTAATTCTCTAATATTGTACTTGATTCCAACTAAGCCATAATTAATCCTTACTGGAAGCAATACAATACTTTTGGGTTTTATTAATGTTTGAATTATTTTTAGCAGACTTAAGGCATGGAGATCAAAATTACGGAAACATCCCTTATCCAGAAAACCCCAGGTCCAGTGCATTCTGGATAACAGGTCCTATAATTGCATTTTCACCTTATTATACCTAGAAGTACATAGGTATTTTTAGTATCATTTTATAGAGCATTTACTGCATACTGTGGGGCTAATTTATCAACACTGGGCAAATTTGCAAATGGGCAGTTACCTATAGCAACCAATCAGTGATAAGCTTTTTGAAGCCAGCTGCAAGCAGAACAATAAATGCAGCAATCTGATTGGTTGCTATGGGTAACTGCCCATGGGCAAATTTGCCCAGTGTTGATAAATAACCCCCAGTACTATATTAATTAAGCTCTATTGTACACCCTTAAATGATTGTACAGGTAAGTAGGCTACGCTATAAGGGGATGAAGTGGCAATGAATTTTTATTTAATGTAATTGGTGCAATAATACACAACATACATCAATGCGCCTGTAACAGTGTTCAGTGATTCAGTTAAAGGCCTATTGTGCTTACAATATTCTGTCTGAATCTTAGTACAAATAATAGCTAAATCTGCACAGTTTTCAGATTAATAAAAAATAAAACATTTTGGAATTTCGTTTAGTCTCACATTAGAGGGTGCTGCCATGTTGTTTGTTATGTTAAGCTTCAAAGCAAAGCGTGTTCTCATGACTGTCTGTAGCAAACAGAAAATCTTCAACAGCCAGAGCCGGATTTACATAGCGGGCGCCCCTAGGCCCACTGCTGTTCGTCGCCCCCATACTGTGCCCTTTGTTCACAAATTTTCATCATCAGGTCCGAAGCAATTGGGATTGGTGCATGGGAAATTTTACAAACTATAGTGGGTGGGTGGCTGGGGAGCATGCCACCCCCTAAAATCCTGTCACCCTAGGCCCGGGCCTAGGTGGCCTTTCCACAAATCCAGGCCTGTCAACAGCTAGAGGTTGGTTGCATGGATGGACTGGGCCAAATGGACACCAGGAAAAAAAACCTGGAATGTCACAGCCCTCATGGGTCCTGTGGCCCCCACGACCCAGGCCTGCTGCCTCTGACAAAAGGAACTGTGGCTTCCAGGCTTCCCCTCCAGTGTCAGACAGGGGGCTCAGGGGCCTTTCTCTGGCCCCCCTCCCCTGGGGACCCTGATGCATTTTGAAAGAAATGTATTTCCCATGACAGTATCCCTTTAAATCAGACAGCCACCTCTTTGGATAATCAGTCAGACATATCATTGGATGGAAACTGAAAGGGTTGATCAAGCCTCATTAGTTTTACATGGATTTTTAACTTGACAACACTACCAACTCAACCCATCTGCTTGGTTGGATCTTACAGCTTTACCTTCATTGCTCACTTAACCACCAACCAACTTAACCTCCTACCTAAATAACTTGGCTTTAAGGGAGAAGAGGAAAAGAAACATTAATCTTATATGGAGATATTCTCTCCATTGTACTATATGCCATAAAATACATTTTTTTCTTCTTATTGTTCTTCTCCAAGGCTTCAGGAGAAATATAGCTACAGTATGGCTTAATATGATTTTATTGATAGAGCAGGGAATATAGATTATTATTCTAATTACAGTTGATGAGGCTACAATTTATTCCACATTCCCTATACCCCTTTAGTACTAAATTGAAGCTTTAAAATTTAACCTCCAGTAATAAAGATGGATTTTACAGCTCTGCATATTCTTAATCATTAATCTCTTGTATTTTAATCAAACACAATCTTATAGCTATTTTGCTCTGTTAAAAATGGTTAGAAATCTTTATCTACATAATCATGAAATTATTTGCAAGGAAAGAGTTGGGATCCTGGTCTGGTTACAAAACTTTATAGAAGATGATAAAAAATCTGCAAAAACTCTTGAAATATTGGGGGGGGGGGTGGTACCATCATCAGCAAAGTTGTTTAATTTAGTGTTATAACTACAGTGGCATGTCTACTGTAGCTCTACAGATAAATGTCTACCTTATCCTACCCCAAAATCATTAGGTTGCTGAACATTTAAGGGGATATTTATTAGAACCCGCAGACACTGGTGGCTTGGTGAATTATAGGGCCACTTCAATCATTTTAAAGGAACCTGGACCTTGTGGGCACTGCTGACTCTGGAATGCTACCTGCCTTGGGATCTGTGGGACCTTCTCAATCATTTTAAAGAGGCTGCAACATTTCAGTAGGGGGTACATTCCCACCATGTACCTGCAGGAAGGGGGGTTGAGACAAGCATTTGGGGGAGTTTGAAATAGGCATGGAGGTGTTGGGTTCTTGATGTGGCAGCCCTGGTGGATGTGAGGTTGGTGGATCCTAGACATGCCAGTCTGACACTAGGGCAGGGAACAAACACAACACATGAGGTGGGGGGGAGCCTATCTGTCTCTTGCCTCTCACCTCTCATGAATACGTTGCTGCAGACAGCATTGTATTCTCTTGACACATAACATGCAGAGACTTGTAGCAAATTGTACTTTTTAAAGAGGTGGTTGACCTTGAAGTAAATTATTTGTATATTATAGAATGGCCCATTATAAGCAACTTTTCAATTGGCCTTCATAGTTTATTTTTTATAGTTTTTAAATTGCCTATTTGTTCTGACTCTTTCCAGCTTTCAAGTGGGGGGTCACTGACTAGTGATGGGTGAATCTGGGGTGTTTTGCTGAAATTGGGCAAATTTTTTCTGGTGGTTCGCAAATTTATTTGCCTGCGGCAAATCGTGGGAATTCAACCGCGAATAAATTCGCCCATCACTATCACTGACCCCATCTAAAAAACTAATGCTCTGTAAGTCTACAAATGTATTGTTAATGCTACTTTTTATGACTCATATTTCTGTTCAGTCCCTCTCCTTTTCATATCCTAGTCTAATATTCATATCAGGGCATGGTTGCTAGGGTAATGAGGACCCTTACAACCAGATTGCTGAAATTGCAAACTGGAGAGCTGCCACATAAAAAGCTAAATAACTAAAAAATGAAGTCCAAATGCAAATTTTCTCACAATATCACTCTCTACATCATACTAAAAAAAAACAATGATTGCTGTGATACAATTCCTTAGATCTAGCAGTATGGAGTAATAATTTCCCCTTAGATTAAATAATCACATGTAAATATGTCTCTAAATAATTAGTTCATGCCCAAGTCATGTTCCCTGGAATTGATGCCCAGATTCTATTTCACTGCCTTAGAACTGATATTTATCTTATACTCTTATATAAACACTTTCAGCCCAGGCAGAAACACTGCAGCTCAGATGGGTCAAGAATAATAATTTACAGCTCAAGTTACAGACAACTTGTGCAATATCTGGATAAAGCAACTGAAGCACGGTCTCAGTCTAATTTAATTGCTGTTGCTTTTTATTGTACACGAGGCAGGTCACTGGAAAATTCATAATAATACACAGATCATTATCACGCCAAGTATGATTGAGACAGTAACATTGTCAGCCAGTTTCTAAGAGACAACAATAGCTGTAATATAAATATAATAATGAGGAGGTGACAAAGCCCATTGTTTGACAGAGTTAAGACTAAATCCATAATGGTGTGAGTTCCTTGCACTAGTGGACCTCATGCTGAGGGATAATATTGTTTTCATTGCTATAGACACTTGGGTAAGGTAAACTAAATGATGCTTGGATATCCAGCACTTGCTTGTGTTTTTTTCAGCTCAGGCTTAAGCACTGACTATAGAACTCCTTTTAAGGAAACCAAGATATTTATATAAAATTATAGATGGGCAAAGCAGCAAGCCTGGCCTGGCCATCCAGCAGAGTAAGTAAAAATAGGTAACACTGGTGAGTTGTTTGGATACAAATTGTGCATTTCATATTTGTTCTGTTTTTAATATCCTCAGTTACTGATATTTTAGAAAGCTATAAGTCTAGATTATACCAATGTGCTAGTATTTTTATGACCTAGGTGGTGGAGGGCCAATAATGGAATTCAGTGCTGACCACACTTCCTTTTAAACCATACCCACTTTAAAGCTGATACCCACATTAATGACATACACAGGCAGAGCATGACAGGCAGGAGTATAGCACACATAGGCAACATAGGACAGGCAACACATGGCACAAACAGACAGAGTAAGGCAGGCAGATTATGACACACACAGACAGAGTTGGACAGGCAGAGTATGGCACAAATAGACAGTGTTGGACAGGCAGAGTACGGCACACACAGGCAACATAGGGCTGGTAGAGTATGGCACACACAGGCAGACTAAGGAAGGGCCAAATATGGCACACACAGGCAGCATAGGGTAGGCAGAGTATGGCACACAGCCAGAGTAGGACAAGCAGAGTATGGCACACACAGGCAGTCTAAGTAGGCTGAACATGGCGCACACAGACAGAGTTGGACAGGCAGAGTAGAACACACAGGCAGAGTAGGGCAGACAGAGTATGGCACACACAGGCAGACTAAGGAATGCAAATTAGAAACATGCACTGCTTCTTACTTAAAAACATGTATTTGTGCATTTTAACCACAACAGAATTTTTCAATTGGCAGTTTAGAGGAGAGCACTCAAATAGCAATTGCTGCTAGAAAATATCTTTATTGACTACACATCACACAACATGTTTCGGGCATAGCCCTTTCTCAAGTGTGAAAGGGCTATGCCCGAAATATGTTGTGTGATGTGTAGTCAATAAAGACTTCGCTAGTTTCCCATAATTGATTCTGGAAAAATATAAAACTTAAAAAATTCTTTTCAATCCTTGAAATAGGAAATATGACTGTTAAGATATTTCCATTATACCAAAATTTAAACAAATCCAATAGTGCATAATAATAAAGTGCTTAAGTGGCAAACATTACATAAATAATAAAATAACTATATACTATAAATTCATAGGTCATCCGCAATTCTTCCTTCCAGTTTTTTGTTCCAAATTTTATAAGACATTAAAAACAATATTAACTGCATAGTGATGTAAGAAATTGTATAATTGTCCCCAATTTAAAAATCCAATCTGATTCCAGTCTTATTAATTTAGTCATTAAATTACCCCCACTGTTTTGATTCATAGTATCAATGTCAAACACTATACATTTTTGAGTTACTCCTCCATGCACCGCTTTAAAATGTCTAAAAATGGGGTTATCAATATCTTTACGCTCAATCCCTCTCAGATGTTCCCCCAATCTGACCCGTAATTGTCTTATTGTGTGACCAGCATAGCATAAAGTACCACATTGGCATTGCACTACATGCACCACATATTTTGTGAGACAAGACTAAAGAATGCCAAACATGGCACACACAGGTACAGTAGGGCAGGCAGAGTATGACACACACAGGTAAGGTAGAGCAGGTTAAGTGCCACTATAAAATGAATAGTATTTACTGTGATATGTACAGTGATTGCTTTAGTTTTACCAACTTAATACAAGAATAGAAAACATGTCAGTATACAATAAAAAGCAATTATATATATGCACAGAATATTTTTTAAAAAAATATTTATATTCTATTGTGTCCTCTTTCTATAAAAAAAGAGAACATGCATTTCTCCAAGGGGGTTCCATGGAGGGCTGACATTGGAAACCTAAACTTCTTCTGGGGCCCAGTAAACGTATAATGGCTGGGGCCCCAACAGTTCTGTCCCTGTCCCTCCCCCGATGGCTGCCCTGGTTCCATGTTTCTTCCAGGTAGTTCCTGGTATCTGTTTGTATTCTGTCACAGAAGATTTTCTTTAGGCAATTTGGTGGTTTCTCCGACTCCACCAACTGGTCATCTGCAGGTTGTGGATGCCGATCTGTTATTCTTCAGAATTTTGTTCTTGCAGATTCAATGGTTTTGCTGCTACAAAATATTGTCCATTGTTAGTCAAGGAGCAAGTGTGTACATAATCATTTTTCATTTTCTTGTATTTGCATTTACAATTTTTTGCCATTACATGTTTTATGTCACATGCCTTTTTCTGCTTATTTAAATGTCAGCTACAACTATCCAACAATAACATTATATCCCATCTCTCTTTATGTGTCTCTCTCCTACATGTGGCCTAGTTCAGTAACCCAATCCTAATAGTCTATTCCTTCATTGCAACGTTCCTTTTGAGACAGGTATGTGAAGTGAGTGAGGCTACATCCATTTTAAATAAAGGTGGGTTAGTTCTAAAACATAAAGGAAGAGAGAAGGCATCACTATATATGATATATCTCCAGCTGGGAAATCACTTTTTCCAGTGGTAAAATCAACTGAAATTATACAAAAAATATTATGTTAGTTTGTAAATGTAAAGTGCCAATGCATTTTATGGTGATACAAAAACTTCAAATTATTTAATTGTGGGAATTTCTTTGGATGAGATAACAATAGTGTGCATTTGTGTGGGGGGGTTGCATATTTAAAACTTTTAAATGTTTTATATAATATTTATTATTTGGAGACAGAGTAATATCAAATAGACTCCACATTCACTGAAACTTCACAACATCCACTTACTTATCTTTACAACTGCGTCTTTGGTAAGCATAAGATTTTCTGGCTTCACAATGTATAATTCAGAAAGAACAAATACAATTATTTTTGATGTTCTTGAATGAAAATGATATAGATTTGTTAAATAAATATCCTGAGGAGGTTCACATGTGACATACCTGAAATACCTGCTTGCATATGTAAGTGATCCAGCTTTCTTCTAAGGAACGTTTCCTTTTGGAGTTGATGAGGTCAAGTACTGATCCACCATCACAAAATTCTGTAGAAATCTGGAACAGAAATAAAGAACAACTAAGAAACCAGTGCAACTAGCATCAGAATTTAATTATCAGCCCTGTGGCATCAGTTTAAATTACAGACCATCCTCATTTTCTGCTGGCTAATTAGTGACAACCCCTAAGCTTAGCTTCTCAACAGCTGCTCAGAGCCCATCGAGACACTTTCCAAGATGGTGACCCCCTGTGACAGGTTTAAAGTCCTGGATCATTGCTGCTGTTGACAAGCTGAAACTTTAGGCAGGTGTAATAAGTTCAGTATTTAACATATGGCATCTTTAACCATAATTCTTTTTAGGATTTATTTTTCCTTTAATGGGACACCCATTGGTTCATCTATAATGGGTGCTGCCTTCCAGCACATATATATATTGGTTACTACCAGTTTATTAAGAACCCCTCTGTGCATCCAGATCCTTCTTCCTACGTCTGTTAATGTGTGATCTCACGTTGGCTCCTATTTTACTTTTACAGTATCATAATATAACAACTTGCTTTGCCTATTGATCAGCTTGCAGCGGCATCTAGCTCAACCCCTATAGACATCTTTATTAACTCTTAATGAATGAGACCTAGATTGTCTGGTAGTCACCTTGGTCTATTGCTCAGGAGTTAACATAGGGACCCATTGTTGGGTTCTCAACTATAGAAAAAATATTGTGGCTGGTATTATGCAGCAGGTATTAAAAGAGAAGGAAACCCTAAAAATGAATAGGACCAAAAATGCCATGTTTTATATGCTGAACTTATTGCACCAGCCTAAAGTTTCAGCTTCTCAATAGCAGCAATGACCCAGGACTTCAAACTTGTTACAGGGGGTCACCATCTTGGAAAGTGTCTGTGACACTCACATGCTCAGTGGGCTCTGAGCAACTGTTGAGAAGCTGAGCTTATGGGTCGTCACAATTTATCAAGCAGAAAATGAGGTTGGCCTGTCATACAAGCTGATGCTACAGGGCTGATTATTAAATTCTGATGCTAGTTGCACTGGTATCTGTGCTGCCATGTAGTAATTATCCATTAAATACTAATCAGCCTTATACTGTGACATTTATATCCTATGTGTACTGTATATTTTGAGTCGGTCCCTAAGCTCAGTAAGCGACAGCAGCACAGAGCATGTGAATCAGTGAATCAGCAGAAAAGAAGATGGGGAGCTACTGGGGCATCTACTGGGGAGACACAGATCTTTACTGCTAAAGGGCTGGGGTTGGTACAGAAGCACAAAACACAATGTAAAACATTTATAGCCTACTTCTTTAGCATAACTTTCCTTGTCCTTTAAGTACAGAAAGCACATTTATTCTGATACTCTAAACCAGGGATCCCCAACCTTTTTTACCCATAAGCCACATTCAAATGTAAAAGAGTTGGGGAGCAACACAAGCACGAAAAAAGGTCATGTTGGTGCCAAATAAGGGCTGTTATTGGCTATTTTGGTAGCCCATATGTGTACTGGAAGCATACAACAGACTCTACTTGGCACTACACCTATTTTATATGCAATTAAAACGTGTCCAAGTGGGGAATTAAAAAATAAGCAGCTGCTTTGAGGCCACTGGGAGCTACATCCAAGGGGTTCGTGAGCAACATGCTGCATACTGGTTGAGGATCATTGCTCTAAAACAATATAATTTAGTGGCATAATGCATTTAAATCTATAATTATGGCACAGGTACAGTTGTGATTGCAGTTAATTACTAAGAGCTGCCCTTCATGGAACTCTACTGATCAAAAACAAACACTGCCATGTTTTTAGGCGATGACCCAATCCAACCATTGCCTCCAAGTTAGCCCTAAAGCATTAAAAGTTACTGCAACTAATGCCAATATACAATAGATTTAAATAAATAAATATGGAATTATATCTATAAACCACAACCTTAGGCTGAGATAACAGTGTAGATGGGCAGATACAGACCAATGATGTTTTTAAAGGGGTTGTTTACCTTCCAAATAATTGTTTCCATTGTTTTCAAATAGTTCCTCAGAAATAAAGAATTTTTCCAATTTCTTTGCATCTTAAATTTTTTTACTGTTTTCCCAAAATCTAAGTTTAAAATGTAATGTTCCTGTCTCAGGTGTTTCAGTCTGGAAGCTCACTGATCCAGGCGTCTGAACTGTTAAATTTTGCTACACTTAGTTGATACATTTAATTAATACAGTACATTTCTCAGCAGCATCACTATTTTATCAATTATAACAGCTGCTTTTAATGAAACTCAAGTAATCATAACTAAATGTATCAAATTAGAACAGTACAGGGTTGGTGACCCCCCCCCCCTCCGCCAAAGCTGCTTTAGAAGGTGGAAAATGATACTTCAGTATTAGGAAAAAAGTCACAAATAGAAAATAGAATTGGGAAAAGTATTTATTTATTTATTTATAATATAACAATCTGAAACCAAAACCAAGTGAACTGAAAAAAGAACCCCTTTAAGTAATGTGTATGGTAAGTAATTAACGCGGGTATTGGGAAGGATTGCTTTATTATAGATACTGTGGATGCCTTTGATTGCCTGATATGGTGTACATTCAGTAGGAATTAGAATCCCCAAAAGTAAATAATTCACCTGAAGCAAAGGCATTGCATTTGCATCCTTATTCATTCTGCATTATTGCAGAACTGCCATCAAAATCCTCTGTTCAACAACACCCATTTTACTTAGTGGTTGATGTGCTTGTGACAACGTACTTTGGGAATTTGTTATTAAAACAATATAATACGCATGTGAGATGGCTCTGTTTCAATATGGATGGCATTTTGTCAATTGAATGGCATGTTTGCTACTTGCTTAACTAATCCTATAGTTTTCATGTATTGACAAAGATGCCCCGCGTGGCTCTTCTAATAAAACTTATTGCCTTTGCTAATCCCAGTTTGTCTAAGTATTGGTATAAGGAAACACCTGTCTATTCCATCTTCTATAACAGTCTTGACATTATCATTTATGATGATCTTTCATGAATGATATTACAGAACCTAAATTTTGCTCTAAACTCCTAATCAACTTCAACATTGGGCACCAGTTTTGCATCATGATATCTTTATTATGTCCTACATTCTCTCTCAGTGTCAGGCTGGCCCATAAGGATACCAAGAAAAGTCCTGGTGGGCCCAGGTATCACTGGACCTTGCTACTCTCACTTTCATTTTGCCTTGTTTGTCTATATCAATGATCCCCAACCAGTCGCTCTTGAACAGCATGTTGCTCACCAACCCCATGGTTGTTGTTCCCAATGGCCTAAAGAAGGCATTTTTGAATTACAGACAAGGCAAGTTTTGTTTGTGTAAAAACCTGCCAAACAGATCCTCCTGAAGTCAGTCAGTCCACATAGGGTCTATCACAGCACTTATTTTGCACCATCTAGGAACATTTTTCATGCTTGCATTGCTACACAATTATTTTTGCATCTGAATGTTGCTCATAAGTCAAAAAAAGCTTGGGGAATCCTGGTCTATACCATTGTAATTGTTCTTTTCTGTATAAGAACAAAGAGAAACAATTGAGAGAAGGCTAGATGTTACTAGTATAAAGAAGTATCTCAACAGACTAGGAGAATAATGGACGCCATTTGTGCAGCAACTTGTTTTATACAAATTATATTGGAGCCAACAGGCATTATTTTTGCACAAAATACAATGGGCTTAATGGATGTTTGTGTGGGATCATATGAAACATGTCAGGATAAGTTATAAGTCTGTGAAATAAAGCTGTTCCAAACTTTTACAGCTGCCTGGAGTTCTGTAAAGTGTGTCCCATATGCAGGCGCTCTTCAGGCGTCAACACTGCCTGAGGTGGTGTTCACAATGCTGCCCACCACCCGCCCGTCGTGCTTACTTTAAGGTCATTAACGGGCAGGGGTTCTCCTTCATTAAGGCGAGTTGAGGCATTTGCCTCAGGCGGCAGCGCCCCCTGTTTACCAGGGGCTGCTAAAAAGCTGCTCCTGGTAACTAGTAACTAGTGCAGAGCATGCACTCACATACTGAAGGCCACCTCAGGTGGCGATATCATCAGGATCGCACCTGCCAACGGGGGTCTGGTGGGTGGCGCATCGCTTAACTGGAAATTCATCTCTTAAAGTTATCAGGAGTGACTTTTTGCAGCCCCTGGTAACTTCTGGTGAGCTGCCGCCTGAGGCAAGGTACTCACCTAGCCTCATGGCAGAAATACCCCGGCCATATGCCGTATCTACTAATCTCCCCTTGCTGCGGGTTTGGGGAACAGCAAATGATCATACGTGTGACTATTAAGTGAGTGGGTGTCGAGGGCACCAATTTTGAGTCACGACAAAAAAATTTTATTGCACATTTTTAGCTGCCAATTTTTCATTGCAGTTTCACAAATTCATTCGTGGAGGCAAAACTCAAAGATTCGCTGCAAATTTATGCCTGACAAATTTATTCACCCATCACTGCTGTCAGCATACCACTTCTTTGGCAGTACACCTGTTTTTTATGCAACCAATATGTGTCTTAAAGCTTAGAATGAAACAATAAGCACCTACTTAGCCTTGTGCATTCAGTGCCAAAAGGGACACTAAATTATAGGCTGATCCTGTTGAGATGCTTTTCTTTTAACTGTACCACCTTGGTTGTATTGGTCTAGTCTTGTGCCTGCCTGTACAACTTTTGAGTAATATTGTCTAAACTAACCAACCAAATCTGCGTCTATATGGCCACTATTGGTGCTATACTATTTCTAGCTCTGATGTTATATACTGTAGTACTGCTGTATTTATTTCTGTACTTAATGTGTTTCTTTTTGCCCTGATATTGTGGAAATGTCACAGATAGAGACTATGGATGTTCCTTGGTCTTTTATCTCTGGTCAGTCCAAGCCTTGCTCTGCAGTATTAATGAATGCTTCTTTTTTGAGATCTTGCGTACAATGCCTGGCTGTATTACGATCAAATAGACAACATGTCTCCTCACAGGTTCTGTGCCTTTTAGTTCTTTTGAGTTTGTGCTTTGGGAAGCTGTAACAAAAAAAAAAAAAAATCTGGACAGAAACCCAAGACTAAATGCTAATGTTAGTGATATAACCTTGAGCTCTCTTCTCTGTCCCTGTGTGTGGGTTCTCTGGGGGAATCAGAATGGGAAGGTTGAATGAATTGAGAATGTGGATGAGGTATTCCTTTTTTTCCCATCGGCTCCTGTCATTGGTATGCTGAGAAAGAAGAACAACATACTGCCTGCGACATAGGTGTTATGCGGCAGTGTGTGAAAAAAAATTAAGTGAAGGAACCCATTTGCATAATCCTAGAAAGTAAAAGTGTCATCATTAATCTACTGTGTGCACAGGAGTGTGTCGAAAGGGATTTCCAATAGTTTGAATGGGGGAAAAGTACTAGCCAGTTCATAGATACATGTGAACCATGAAAGCTATTCCTGTGAGTACACTTATAGGGAATCTGTCACACGGTAATAAATTCTCAATTTAGCATCTGCTTAGGTGCATATTATTGGGGCCTGGAGGAGAGTGAACAAGGCAGGCAGGTTGTATCAGTCAGTTCTTACTAATAGCATTTCATGGCAATTGGAATACTGAAGGTGTCAACAGTAACCCCCTTATCTTTCTCCCCAGGGTTACATTTATTGTTCTGAAGCATAACTGAGCCCTCCTGAACATTGGAGTTACTAGATATCGGGCCCAAAAGCAAATTAATTTTAGGTTCCCCGACATATAGTTGTGTAACTAGATGTTACTGGGCCCCACAGCAAATTAACTTTTGAGCCTTCAAAATATCAAGAGGTTGTCCTTTTTTACAAATATAGGCCTCATGGAGCCCCCTATACTCCCTGGACCACCTTGCAGCCACAGGGTCTGCTTACTCTGTAGTTATGCCTCTGTCAACATATGAGCATGTCCTGTTTTGGCAATATATGTTGAAATTGCTCTTTATTTGGTCTTCATGGGGCCCCTATACCTCCTGGGTCCTCTGCAGCCACGGGGTCTGTTTCCTCTGTAGTTACTTCCCTGCTCCTAATTGTCCTTTCTTTATGAAGAACCAACCTTTATTAGCAGCAATGCCAAAACAGTACAATTGTGCAAAGAATTCTGGGCAAAAATGCCTTCATTCCATAGATTATTTTGCTTATTTCTTGCATGAGTTCCAAACCTACCCATATAGAGAAAGTCAAGCAACTTGGGTAACAGCATGCAAATTCATGACCATTAATAGACCTCCTCTTCATTTGCATTTCCTTTGATGTGAAGACTTGAAAGTCTCTTTGAACTTCACTTAAAGATACAAAAAAGCACCTTGATTACGAATTGTCACTGCTGGATACGCTCTACATTGGGAAGATGAATGCAGATTTAACTACTTTTGTTTTGATAACATTATTAACGTCACTTTTGCTTTTCGTTTTTTTTTTATTCCCAGTAGGTATTATTCTACAGAGATGTTGGTGTGAGCCTGGCCTATTAAAAGGCAATATCATTTCACCTAGTTTTGTAAGTTTTGCATTGTGCTGCTGTCAAATAAATGAACATGGAAATTGGGTTGTTACTTTAATCTAAGGATATAAAGAGGTTGTGTTTTGAAGTTTGGCTTTTGACACTTTTATTAACATGTCAAACCGAATCATAAACATCTAAGTGCTAAATTATGATTACCATTAAATTGTACTGTTCCTCTGAAGTTTAATGGACCTGTGGCACTTTGGATGGTTTTGGTAACATATTGTATGCATGTAATGCACACTACATTCAGCATTTTCTTATTACTCCCATACCCTATATGGCCAAAAGAATGTGGACAAATTTCTGTCCAACAGCTCATTCCAAAATCAAGTTTGTCCTCTCTTTGAAGCAAAAATAGACCCTACCATTTACCCTCCTGCTCCTAGATGTTTAAAAACATTGTTGGGTTTGTTTTCAACCACATAAGAGATTTGGTACTAAATGATGTTCAGTACTCATGTCTAACTCTTATTGCATTCAGAGCCATGCCAAAGGTATTCTGTTGGGTTGAAATCAAGACTCTGTGCAGGTCATTCAAGTATTTCCTTTCCAATCTCTGCCAGTTTGGACTTCACTTGCTAAATAGTAAAATATGAAAAAGCTTCTCTTACTGCTAAAACAGACTTTACTATCTGCTCTACGGAGAAGACTTTAACTAGAAGTTGCAAAAGTCTTGGTGGGAAAGGTGGTGGGAAAGGTTTCCATGAATGGGTAAGAGGTTGCGCACTGCTGTTGGGTGATCAGGCCTAAAGGTGTCCATACATGTGCAGATAAAAGCTGCCTATTATACCAATTTGGCATCTTATCTGCTAGTGTACGGGACGTTCCGACGGGTCTCCCCAATCGATATCAGGCCAAAAATTGTCCAGATAATGACTGGACAGGTTTGATTTTATTGGCGATTGAGGACTGCATTGGCTAGTTAATCTTGGTCCTGTAAGTGCCAATTTCCTTTGATCATTTGGCCCTAGGGTCGAACTATTGGATTAACCTTATATTGCCCTGCCTTTGGTGAGCATATCTTATTGTATCTGGCCACCTTATCTAGTATCAGCCTTCCAAATAAAACCATGGGGATTCAGTTGGGTTGAGGTTAGGGCTCTGTGCAGGTCAAGTTCTTCCTCTCCTATCTCAGCAAACCCATTCTGCATGGACTTTACTTTGTGCATGTAGCTATTATCCTGCTGAAACACTAAAAAGCCTCCCCCAAACTGTTCCACAAATTAGGAAGCATGGAATTGTCAAGAATATCATAGTATGATGTAGTGGTACCTGTTTCAGAAATCATGGGTATGACCTAGCCAATCCTAATAATTAAGAGGCGTCCACAGGCTTTTGGCCAAATAGTATCTTATTTGTGAACATGTATTTATATAGCGCCAAAATATTTTGCAGCACTGTATAGTAGATGTCTTTATACAACTAAGTCACATGAATTACATACATAGAACATACGTCGTTACATACATCACAATCAATACTGGTACAAAAGGTGAGTAAGGCACTGTGCAAAAAGAGCTTACAATCAATGCAATGCCAAATGTGGTTTAGTGCAGTAATAAAATAGATCAGATAAGTCATAGATTCCATTTAGTGGACAAGAAAATGACAGATACTCCTAAATTTATTGAAGAGGCAATGGTGAGAGTAGAAAGAATCCATATGTAGGCTGACTTGGCTGCTTTTGACTGGTTCAACAGCCTGTTGGGACTTCTACCATATGTACAGGAAAGGATTTTGCTCAAACAAACAGCAACTGCTTGGTTTACATTGGTAAGACATCTCTGAAGCCCAATATATTCTCCCTGGAAAGGTTTCGTTGAAACATATAAGACATCTACAGCAACTGGGCCTTTCAGTATTTTCTGCAGTGTTACTGTAACGCTGTTAGATAAATACAAAGACACTAAAGTTGACTCTCTGGAGTGCTACATCTACCAACTTATTTCAGATTCTCTATCGGCCAGAAGATAATCTTTCAACCAAAAGCTTTGTTGCCTGTTTTATTTCATCATCATTTCCCAGTGTTTAGATAACATCAGTCTATTCTCTTTATAGGGCTGAGGACATTTCTCTTGCTTACAATGACAAAAATGCTTCTCGGGGGATTACTGAGCACAGGAGGGTAGTGTTATAGGGGCCGAGACCAGCATAAAGCATCGGAGGCCGCATTATTTGTCACATGCAGGTCATTTCTCAGGCTCTTTCAACCCAATACACTTTCTTTTCCCCAGTCATTAAAATATAATCATTCCTGCTAACCCTGGCTACAGGCAGTTGCCCTATGTGCCGAGCATAAACATGCTTTCCCCCTCGAGTAAAAATTCTGTATTCATCAATAATGCACAGCTATGTGTAAAATAAATTGTACAAGGCAGTAAATATTTTATCTGTGTATGCTAGGTTTTAAGAAACAAGGGGTCATGGTGGTGCTTTGTATTCCTCCTGAGGCTTCACCAATTATAATTCTGTAATTATTTCATCTTCTAACCTTGAACTGATAACTGGAATTAATTCGAAAATGCTACACTGATGAATTTGAAGTGAGATAGCTTTGTGCTTGTTAGTAAGGATGCACCAAATCCACTATTTTGGATTCAGTGAACGCCCAAATGCTTTGTGAAAGTTTAAGCTGAATAATGAACTAAATCCAACCCCTAATTTCAATATGCAAATCAGGGAAAAAGACTTAATCCGAATAAAGGACGAATACTGTCCGGATACAGAACCAAATCCTGGACTCAGGGGCAGATTTACTATTGGTCGAATTTCAAATTGAAAAAAATTCGACCATGGGAATTGTTAGGGAATTAAAATCCTTCGAATTCGAAGGATTTTACTGCAACTCGATTGGTCGAACGATCAAATATAAAAATTCGATCGAACGATCAAATCGTTCGAAACAATCGATTAGAATGATTTTAACCATTCAATCAAATTCTTTATAATTCGCCAAAGCCACTTCGGTAGATTGAAACTGATGAACTAGGCAGTCAAATAAAAATTCAAAAGGGAAGTAATTCGATAGTCGCGTATTCGAATGTTCAAATAGATTTTAATTTTAATTATTTGAATCATTTGATTCGATCGAATTTACTGAATTCACTGGTCGAATTTACCTAATTTGCATATTCGAAATTCAAATCTTTTTGAAAATTCGATCGGATTTCAAATCATTCATGTGAATACATGTGAACTTAGTAAATCTGCCCCTAGGTGTATCCTTACTTGTTAATTTACAAACAGC
>CM044447.1:113541629-113558086 GCA_024363595.1 Xenopus borealis | reverse complement strand
GAGGGAGGGGGGACCTAAGGGGGATGGGGGCCATGGGGGTTTGAATTCCCCTTTAAGTAAAAAAAAGTTGGGGAGCAAAAGAAGTATGAAAAAAGTTCCTTCGGTTTGCCAAATAAGGGCTGTAATTGGTTATTTGTTAACCCCTATGTGGACTATCAGACTACAGAAGGGTTTGGTGGCAGTTCACATGGTCTTTAGATGACCAAAGCTTCCAAGTCAGAAATCCAAAAAAAGGAACTGCTTTAAGGCCACTGAGAAAACATCAAAAGGCTTGGAGAGCAACATGTTGCTTGAGAGCCACTGGTTGGGGATCACTGCTCTAGGGGTTCCCTCAGTGCTGTGCATCTAGGGAATCTATCTCCATACCCATACTGGATAATGGGTTTCTGGATATTCAATGCCATACCTGTATGCTTCCATAGAGGAGATAGCCTGCATATAACAGGGATTAAAGGACAAGGAAAGGCAAAAAAGATAAAATCCCTTTTTTATTTTCTTTAATGAAAAAGAAACAATCTTCAAATAACTTTAATTAAACAATATCCAACCTTTTTATAATAAACCTGACTGTATGCAGTGTAATTCTCCCTTCATTTACTTCTGTGGATAGGAATTGTCAGATGGTCCCTCAGGGAAACCATCATACTTATGAACAGCAGGGGGAGCCCATGCCTTACTTCCCAGCCATGCTTTGTTTGTTTCCCTGTTTTGATAGTTTATGATGATCCATAAGCAGCTCAGATCACACTGAGCATGTGCACAGTCTTGGTCTTGCAAAGATGTATAACAAAGTTACAAGATGACAGCCCCCTGTGGCCAACTTTGAAAGCATAAATCATTTGTTTGATTAGGCTTGTGGTGCAATGAGTTCATGTTTATGTTTAGTATACAAAATACAGCATTTATAGCCTTATTCTATTTTACACTTTCTTTGTCCTTTAAGCAATTTACAGCATTTTATTCACAGTGTCCCTTTAAGCTCAGATCAGAGAACACAAACAGACTTGCTCCATCGCGTATGGATGATTGCTCCTTTAAAGATGACTGATTCGTTTTATTCTGCAGACGCTCATGCTTATGATTTGCCGTTAGTAATGATGATGCACCATGATAAGGTGGAGGTTTATGGTCCCAGACATGCCATTTTACAAAATAGGCTTTTTCACTCATTTTTTTCCCCTTTGTGTATAAAATGGTGACATCCATGAATTATTTTACGACTTGCCTCCCGCTGTATCAGATATGATATTTAACACCTTTGTCACGGCGTAGGGGGGAACGACTGCGGGGAACGAGGAGTTTAAACAACATTAAATAAATGCAGAATGTTCCTTTTTTATTTCCCAGGATGCAGATTTCACTGCACAGCGACCAATACAAACACATCCCCCTGAAGTTCTGGTATTGGATAATTCAATTAGGATCTGCACACTGACACAAAGGAGCCTCCTGGTGGAGTTTGAGGGCCGTTTGTGGCCCTGTTGCAACCTGGAATCAGCATTTTTATTTCTCCTTGTCTATCAGCTGCTGCAGATCTGGGAACTTTTTATTGAAAATATAAAAGTGCAGCCAAGCAAAGATACAGAAACAGGAGAGAGAGACAGAGAGAAGAACAGAGATTAAGGGGCAAATTTACTATTATTCCCCAAAATTAGTTCGACCAAATTCGATATTCAATCAGCATTCGATCGTCAAATGCTAAACGAATAGTTCTAGGTAACCTTATATTCAATATTCGATCATTCGACGATCGAATACAAATTTATTCGATCATTCAAATGATTCGTACGATTCGAACGATCGAAGATCGTACGAATCCTATTCGATCAGGACTTCGATCAGAAGCCTATTGAAGTGCTCCCATAGGCTTCTATTGCAATTCGGTAGGTCCAATCTGCCGAAGTAGGCAATCGAATAAACTTAAAAGTTTTAATCTTTCGCTTATCGAATGATCGAATATTCGTTCATTCGAATCTATTCAAATGTATTCAATCGTTCAACGATTCGCTATTCGATGATTGAATATGCCAAAAATTGCATATTCGACCAAACGAATAAATCCTACGTTCGAAATGTGATCGAATTTGATCGAACTTCGATCTATTCACGTGAATTTAGTACATCGGCCCCTAAATGTGGGATAGAAGTGGCTTCAGGGCGGCACAAGATTTAATACAGGTATGGGATCTGTTATCAGGAAACCAGAACGCTGTGAATTACAAAAAGATCATCGCCCATAAACTCAATTTTATCCAAATAATGCAATTTTCTCTGTAACCTTGTACTTTGCGCACACTTTAGGGGCAGATTTACTAAATTTGTGTGAAGGATTCGAATATTTACTCGAATAGTCTCCATTCGATTGTGCGACTATTCGAATATGCAAATTAAGTATTTTCGACTATTGAATATAGAATATTTGGCCGCATCGAATAGATCGAATAGATATATATTCGATCGTTCGACTATTCGCCAGTCAAAGAACTTGCTCTTTAAATTTTTATTCGACTGCCTACTTCGCCAGATTGAACCTACCGAATTGCAAAAGAAGCCTATGGGAATCCCCCATAGGCTTTTTTTCTAATTCTTTTGCCGAATTTCAATTGTACGATCGAACACTTCGAACGTTCGAATCGTACGATTTTGGCGATTATTTGAACATTACTTCTGCGATTTTTCGTAGAATCGTTTGATCGTACAATTCTGTTGAATAGTCGGAAACGCGCTCAAAACCGGCAAATATTTTCTTCGATTTTGGCGAATATTTATTTATTCGCCAAATATTCACCAGTCGAATTTGAGGGCAAAAATCCCTCGACAATTCGAAGCTTAGTAAATCTGCCCCTAAGATATAATTAATCCTTATTGGAAGCAAAACCAGTTTATTGGGTTTATTTAATGTGCGTGTGTTTTTCTAGTAGACAAAGTAGATCTAAGTTAGAGAAAGATCCGTTATGCAGAAAACCCCAGGACCCAAGCATTCTGGATAACAGGATAACTGGTCCCATGCTTGTACTATTCTGCATGCTCTAATAATAAGATATTACTTACTCTACACACCAATTCATGCTTTATTATCTTTATGAAGACAATTATTTTAGGCAAGGATGTAGACAGATGGTTTCAGGCATAAGGGACTCATTTATGATCAGTGCAGCCAGCAGGATATTGCTATGTTTAATATGTTTTAATGTATATAACTGTTCTTGTACTGCTGAACACGTAGAAGCTGGATGGAAGCTGTGTGTGTATTGTAGTCTAGATGATGACGAGGATGTGTGCTTCAATTGTGGCCTCTGAGCTAACTGATTCCACCATGTGAATATTTATCCCAAAGAGCTTGCTCTCTATGACTGGGGCCAAGGACCGGTAACACTAAGCCAAAGGTTACAAGGTATTAAAAAAAAACTTAAGACTTATTCTGAGTCCTCTCCTCGTGCCTTTGATGAAATCCAATCCAAGTTTCATATGAGTCATTCATTTTGCAGTGTTTAATGCAAATTAATTCCCACGATGACATAACTCAGTGCATTAGACACTATCAGCACGCTAATTATGCAATGGTGGGGAGGCAATGCCGGGTCATAACCGTGCATAGAGTCATGAGAACTGTTTGGCACATTGCAAGGGGGTGCAACATAATGCTGCCCCTCTAAAGATGAAGTGGATGAATAGATTCCATGTAATGCTCATGGCTGAATGTAGATAGAAATTCCCTTAGATGGAATGAGCAACTGAATCTATCATACCGTCAGGGTAGTAGATACATGTTGGATATTTGTATTCCCTTTTGTTTTAAAGGACAACTATACCCCTCAAGTGATGTAGGTCTTTATAAAAAGATATTGCATAAAACAACTCATATGTAAAATACCGGCCTGGTGGCAACCCTACCCCCAGCCCTAGTGGGCCTGACCAGCCCAGACCCACTGGCTGCTGCCTTCCTTTCCCCCCACATCGCATGAGGAAATAACATGCATTGAAGAAGGTATTCACTGGCGGAGGAAGGGGGCCCAAGTACACAAGGGAGATTTTTGGCAGGGCACATGAAAGTGGCAGAGGGTCAGTCCGGGTGTCTTGCGGGTGACATAGTGGAAGCGTGTGTGTGACGGAAGGGGCTGCTGGTAGAGTCATGATTGGTCCTGACCTTCTCCCCCCACATGAGCAAGTAATGGACATTGGGCTTGCTCTATTGGGATGATTTCCGTTTACTGTATGTTACTGGCCTAGACATCAGTCTACCGCTACAAGGTCGGATCAGTAGCACTTCCATTGTATTTTAAATATATTTTTACTTTGCGTTGGAGTGGTATCAAACCCTAGTTTTTCGCATTTTTTTTGTACTGTAGCGTACTGGAGTTATTGTAATGATAAGTCACCCTGGAGGTCCAGTGGCCTACCCTGCGGCCGGCGGGGACGCCCACCGCAAGCGTCCTTCTCCTCTGCGTGGCCGATACCCTATGGCACGCGCAGTGCACACTTTCGGCTTTTACTCACCGGGCTGATGGCATTGGCCCGAAATTCAAAAGTATTTAAAGAGATCTCAGTATTAAACACATTGCCTGTTGTTAGGTTCATTTTAGTAGTTCCTGGGTGTTTATTCTTAGTGAATTCTGATTGTCCTTCATGGTTTTTACACTTGCCTGCCTGCTGACCTTTCTGAAGTCTCCAATCTGACTCCGCCTGTTTGCTGGCTATTCTATGTTCTCCAATCCTGATCCCAGCCTGTCTGACTATTCTCTGTTTTGCTTGTGCTGGCCCGGCCTGCCTGTTCCAAGTGGCGTTCCTCCATCTAGTATCCTTGGTGAGACGATTGTGCCCCTTTGCTTGTCCAGAACCTTTAGCTTTGCTCTGCTCTTAGTAAGACCTGGCGGCATCCAATTAGCCATCGCTCCTCCCGAGGAGAAAGGCGGCTGTTATAGGCAGAAGCAAGAGCCGAGACCAGGGACCAGGGAGCCTAGCATTGGTTCTGGATTTAGGGTGCCATTCGTGACAGTTATTCTGCCAAATGTTTAGTATTTATACTTCAGGCCAAGCTTCCATGTGGTCCATGGGGTATGGTGGCTTACCAGTTTTATGATCATAACTTTGTAACTAAAACCACTGCCTTTTAACTATATGCAATTGCATACATACATACATATAAATACTTATGTTACAGGGAAGCAGGAAATTGATCAATACCCCCTCTTTTTTGGAACCTGCATATTATTGTTGCTGGTTGGGTTGGCAACTGTTGGATTACCATACACACATAATTAGGTTTGGATACATTTGTGGGTGGTATTATGGAATTAGTCTCCTGCTGAACCCATGTGACACCAACAAGACAGGTTATTTGGTTGTTTCTCTGGGGTAAGCCAAGCTAAATAACTTTGGTTGCTTTTAATTTCTCTACCTTATAGTTTAATAACTATCTAGACCATATGGACAAAGAACTAACATCTATGTTCACCCAGGGCAGGCAAAGTTCTTACAGGAAAATCATCTTGCATCAGTTGGACTGCAAGTTCTGAGCTGGGGTTGTTAAAACAATATTTATTTAGCAACCCAACATGCTTTAACCCTTGAAGTATGTTGCAGTAAGCTGTGGGGTTTTATTATGGCAACATCCAAGCAGAGCAACACTTGGACTGAGACCATAAGAATAATTCTTAGCTATATTACTATATTAATCCCTTAAGTAGATCCCTTGAGTAGATCCTTAAAGGATCTCCAAAGTCTGAAAATAAAAAAGGAGAAATGAATCCAATGATCAGCATTATTATTATAGTTGGGTCTGTAACATGTTCTGCTATGTATTATTGAACAGGAACTTTAGTATGATGGTGCAACCATAAACTCAGCCACTAATTTTGCCTTAGGCACTAATTGCCTTCTTGCAACAGGTTCTACCATAACTTTTTCTAGGGTTTGCACTTTGTAGGTGGGTGGGGGGGGAACACTTTGATATTAATTGTAGTTTGCCATGTTTGACTCCCTAAATAAGGGATTAAGAGTATTAAACATTTATACTTTAATGAAAGTAATTATAATAAATACAGCTTATTTTAGCTGTTGGCTTCAGTTTGGTAAAATTGTCAGTGTGTAGCCTGGACAGGTATTAATGAGCTGAAAATCCCCAGTGTTTGTTTTTCATTATATAAGTAATAGGTTTTATACAGATGTATTTCTCTGCCATAAAATGAGTTGGGGGATTTCAGCTATAACTTCAAATATAATGAGCAGCTTTTGGACCTGATTCTTTCAACTTATTTTTTAATATCTCTCTGCTTTGTGGACCAGGAAATTCTGCTTATTGTAGCTTTTGTTTACTTAGTGAGATTATTTTATTATGCCAGGAGTTGCCTGGTCTTTGTAGTACAAGCAAGTTTTCTGAACTTAAATTGTTATAGATTACATTGATTTTGATAATGAAACACAAAAAATAGGGTCACGATAGTTGTATAGGGTGAATATATAATTGTTTATATAATACCCATGTAAAGGTGTCCCTATTCTTCCTTACATCAACTTCTTTTTTGTCTTCTCACTGATTACTGCCAGACAATGCTTTTATAGGCTTGGCTAGGGCCTTACAGACAGTAAATCTGGAGGATCTGAGGTTAGTGCATTTACAAGGCTCTGTGCTTCAAGATGTACTAGTACTTCTGTTTTTTAGTCTTCACTCTCAGACCCCTGTCTTATCCAGAAGTAACTAGGCATTTTCTTTGTGGGTCTAGGACAACTTGGTAGACCAAACCACCCAGTAAAATATCCATTAGTAAAAACATTCAGTAAAAATACTACCTTCATAACAAACCTACTACCTACTATCTCTCCTCCCCATACTTACTACACTTTCCCCATTGTCAGGGCATTCAACCTTTGTTTTCTTCACTTTCAAGCCCCTCTCTAGGTCAGAACTAAATAGGCCTGAAAAAATTGGAGCTTCTTCTTGGTTGGTCTGCTCTCAGCTAGGTCAACTTAGCTCAGTATCCCTAACCACCCTGTAAAAATAACCTTTAGGAACACTAATATTTGGTTAAAATACTACATATATGCTAAGGTAATCCTCCCTGTTGGTGACAAGCCTCATCACATTCTAACTATGCCACCAATCACAGTCTGTGTATTTAACCTTTGTTCTCAATGAAGCTATAGTTTTGTGTTTTTGATGTTTCTCTCTCAAGGCTCTGGCTATTTCAGACCCAATTTGGCCTGAATAAAATTGGACCTTTTTTTTTGGTGGGTCAGTTTTTAAATAGGGCAACTTATCTTTGTATCACAGACCACCCAGTGAAATATCTATTAGGGAGACACACATTTCACTACAGTTCAGCCTCCATAACAATGATCCCCAGTGATCAGTGGCTCAGGAACAAAATGTTGCCCACCAATCCCTTGGATGTGGCCCCCAGTCATCTAAAAGCAGGTGCTTACCATGTGCACTGCCAAAAAGACTCTCCTGTAGGCTGCCAGTACATTTAGGGGCTACCAAGTCAGTTGCTGCTCATATTGGGCATGCTTATTTTGCATGCTTATTTTGCTCTCCAACATATATTTGAATGTGGATCATGAGTAAAGAATTTTGAGGACCCCTGCTCCATAAGCAAGTAAGCCCACTCCCCTTCCCATTGTAGCTATGCCTTCCAGCATTGTGAGTGCACTCAACCTTTGATTTCAATGAATCTGTCAAATTTAGAGTTTTATAGAAGGGGATACTTAGTAAGAAAAGCTAATTTCCTATTAGGAAGTAATTCTGTAGCCATATGCCTTGGCTACATCTGCATTCCACTATGATTCACTTTGAGGCTTCCTTTCAGCATCGTATATTCTCTATGTACCTCCCTAGAGTTCTGTGAATTGTCTCTGATGAGCAGTTACCCATCTTGGAGCAACTTCTCTCAGCTTTAAAATTGCTACAGGAAACTTTTCTCAATCAACATAGGCCACATAGCACATCATTTGGCTGTGCATTTAAATACCGAGATTAATTTATTTACAGAAGTACAATATGTAAACACATTACAAAGTGTTTTTTAGCCTGGCAAATGTCACAATAATATAAGATTTAAATGAAACTTAAGTAAATATATTCATGGAAGACTAAACATAATTTCCACTAATTTCCCTATATGTATTCTCTGTGGCATCATAGCAAAGGTCACCAAAGTAAATTCCTAGTTGCTTGTTAAATGAAGGTGGGTAAAAGTCTCCAGAGGTGTTATGGAAATGCTATATAATTATATATTGGCAGACGATTTCAAAGGGGTCATACATTAGCTTCTTGGTTTTGGTCCCTGAAGATTCCTGAATATTTATTCTACAAATAACATATGATGCAGGTTCCATTAGCAGCTCCCTCCTGTACAGTGGAATGGTTTAATAATAGAAGCAGTCTTCAAAATATCACATTAAATGTTACAGTCAATATGTGCCAAACAAGTCTTGGTTATTATTTATTAAAACTAAGCCTAAAAATTCCATAACGATTAAGACCACTGAAATTATATACGTATTTGTTCACAGTCCTAAAGTTTCAGAGTGGCAGATATTACAAGATTCATCTATTGGGCCCAACCCGTTTGCAGCTCTCATTGACTGTTTGCCTGTAATGCATCCTATCATGGGCCAATGCTCTCACTTAACACCTACTACAGTTCTTCCGTAACTGGAAAAGAAAGTGCACCTAGCACAGGAGTCAAGGGGAACCTTTGAATGGTCATTACTGTTAGCATTATGCAATTTTACTTTATTGCCAGTTCAGCCTGTAAATGAATATTCCAAGATGAGCTCTGTCATTTCTTCAAACAACTCAAGCTTCACCCCCATAAGTTCACACTTATAATGACTGTGGGTGTTCAGACTGGCCAGTTGAACCCACTTAACCAAAGCGCATACTTTATGAACTATGGTTAGAAAGTCCTACAAACAGTGGTGTAACTAGATGTTACTGGGCCCCACAGCACATTATTTGTAATGCTCCAAAAATGTCTAGAGAATGACCTGTTTTACCAATATGTATTGAGATTGCATATGAATTAGGACCTCATGGGGCCCATATAGCACCTTGGCCCCCAGCAGCTGCAGGGTTTGATAAATATAATGATCCTTATAATTCTTCTAACCTCCCCAGTGTTATCCTATTTAGCACCATGTCAAATACTGCCGGGTATAATCATCGGTTCGGTTGTGTTTAGAAGTTTGAGAAGGCTGTCCCATCACTGGTGCTTTCAATCAATTCAAAAATTCTAACTAGGTCTTTCCTTGGAGTCATCATGATTCATATATATATATATATATATATATATATATATATCTCAAGATTTGACCCAAAACTCCAGCAAAAGAAGGGAAGAAGGGTAAGCATTTACCAGCAGAGAGGTGTGTACAAACCCCCAGTTCATATGGATATGTCACACACTCACCATCCAACCAAGACATTACATATCTGAAAACTATTGTCAAATTACATTGCAATTATTTGCATAGCAAGGGAATAGCAGCCTCAAAGTTTTGCATCACCACTATATTAGATAC
This sequence comes from Xenopus borealis, assembly GCA_024363595.1. Taxonomy (NCBI): domain Eukaryota; kingdom Metazoa; phylum Chordata; class Amphibia; order Anura; family Pipidae; genus Xenopus; species Xenopus borealis. The sequence continues at coordinate 113,548,564 of CM044447.1, read as the reverse complement.
CATCATTCTGGTGAAGGCAATATTTACTGCCTAATGCCTCTCCTGTTTCAATTTTTTTGGGCTGTGATGCAGTTTTCTCTGCCTACTTTAACCCTACCAAATATGTACTCCTTACCCTGGTTAATTTTGACCACATGGTTTCTTCTTTCTTCTCTTTTTATACCCTGACAGCCTTCTAAACTCCACCTTGATCCATTAACCTGCCCCTTTTGAATTTTATTCACTAGATTCATATGTTCATTCATGCTAACATAATGTTTAGCAGCCACAAACCCCATATCCACCAAGGATTCCTTTTAATCAGAAAATGACTCTGAGAATCAGCACAACCAACGTCATGTTCTTTGCTCGGTGACTTTGCCAGCCTACACTTTTGTGCACATGCCCTTGTATTTTCAGGATATTGCTTTATGGAGGTTTCTATTGATTGAGCTACTAAGGTTTTTTTTCAGCCTCAGCCCAAAACAAGGTCTTTAGTTATAGTTTTCTATTCTAAGCTTCTTTGTAAATGTAATTGGTGTCACATAATCCTTCCCTAAAGGCTGGCTTCATTTATAAGGAATTATTAATTGCCTTTTTAATGGTAACCAAATCCTCAGACACATCATCAATATACACACGTCGGAACGTCTAGGCTGTAAAAAAAAACTAAGGGTAAGTTCGATGGTTGCTATAATTACAAGTAACACTTAAGCAAAATTGTTGAAAATTTGTGGAGCTGTCACTACTGAAATAAAGAGCAGACGATATTATAAATAACTCAAGAAAGACCTTTGTAGCATTTTGTACTGAGCTGCATGTGTATTGGTCAAGTCAAATACTGTTATACTGTTATATTGTTACTGTCATTCTATTAACAACAATATCAATTTTAACAAGGAATTATATCATTCATGTCAGTATTGGTCAACCATGGGCCATCTACAGTAACATGTTGCTGAGTACAACCATAGGTCAAGTCCAACAGATCAGTCCAGCAACTTCATTATTGGGTAAAACATTTCCCCAGCTACTGTACAGTATGTAGAGCCAGAAGCTTAGGTGTGGTTCACCTTTATGTATATAGTATGTTATAGAATGGCCAGTTCTAAGCAATTTTTCAATTGGTCTTCATTATTAATTTTTTTTTATAGTTTTTGTTTTGATACTTCTTCTGACTCTTTCCAGCTTTCAAATGGGGGTCACTTACCTCATCTAAAAACAAATGCTCCATAAGTCTACACATTTATTGTTATTGCTACTTTTTATTGCGCATATCTCTCTTCAGGCCCTCTCCTATTCATATTCCAGTCTCTTATTCAAATCAGTGCACGGTTGCTTGGGTAATTTGAACTCTAGCAACCAAACTGCCGAATTTGCAAACTAAAGAGTTGCAGGATAAAAAGGTAAATAACCACGAATGAAAAAACAATAAAAACCAATTACAAATTGTCTCCGAATATCACTTCTACATCATACTAAAAGTTAACTCAAAGGGGAAAAGCACAATTTTAGTGGATTTATTATCTGCTTGTTGATAAACTGGCTGCTTTTGAGAGCTTTTAGGACCTCTTTCTGTTTGCAGTTCCTACATCTATTCTGGGGATTTAGTGTTGGTACTCATCTATGGTTATAGTTTTTGCTGGATATGTATTACAAATTGGTGAAGTGAGTGAGAACTTGACTGCTGTCTTATACAGAATGAGTAATAGAAGTACTGGGGTTGGCAGATAGAAATCATGCTGTTAAACATTTCCGGTTGAATGTCCCAAGGGTTAACCGATTGGCCTTAATTTCTTAATATCTGTTACCACCACTTTCCCTTTTTTGGTTTGTTTTGCAATATCTAGAAATACTTATGTGTAACATGCCTACTTTATAACAGGGCCTGTGGTTTTAAGAATTTGAGGCACCGGAGAATGGGGTGGTCAAACAGTGGACTCCTGCTCCTTCAGGGAAAACAGGTGAAAAGAGCTTAGCAATGTTAATGTGACCCCCACCAAGGAAGGTGTTGACTTGGGAGATGGTAAGGTAGATTTTAGTGGCATATTTGTCTCCAGTGGGAAGAGGAGGTGAAAAGTGCTTTCATGTGTTTTATGGGACAAGTGTCATTGGTAAAGTTATTTGGAAAGGAACACAGAGCAATATGAGATAAAAGGTGGAGGTAGTATTGGGAGTACAATAATATGGTGATGGAAATGCAAGGGAAAGTGTAGGTATCATGGGACATTAGCGGAAATATACATGATATCCAAAAACTTCAACTTTCAGTTAAAATGATGCTCCACCTACATGGTGCTCCACAGAATTTTCGCATATGCATGATGGGAACTGAAGTCCTGCAACATCACAGATGGAGGCAAACTGCAACACTGCTAATACTTCCCCCAACTTTTCCCCCATGTGTATTTCCAAAATGGTATTGCTCCATCCAAATGTCATTCAAGGCCAATTACCTTAAGGTATTGAACTGTGTTTGAATTAAAAAGCAATATTCCTTGTACAGGTGTGGAATTGGTTATCCGGAAACCACTATACAGAAAGTTCTGAATTACTGGAAGGTTACCTCCCTTAGACTCAATTTTAAACACATAATTATTATTTTTTTTTTAATTGCCTTTTTCTATGTAATAATTAAACAGTCTTTATTGGAAGCAAAATCAGCCTTGGATTTATCTAATATTTCAATGACTTGTTTGGTAGACTAAGTGTATCAAGACCTAAATTATGGAAAGACCCATTATCTAGAAAATCCCAGGTTCCAAACATGGTGGATAACAGGTCTCATTCCTATATTAAGTTGTACAGGTATAGAATCCATTACCTGGAAACCAGTTATCCAGAATGCTCCAAATTACAGAAAGGCTGTCTCCCATAGACTCAATTTGATCAAAATAATAGAACATTTTAATTTTTTTTTTCCTTTTTAGCTTGTACTTGATCCAAACTAAGATATAATTAATCCTTATTGGAAGCAAAACCACCCTATTGGGTTTATTTAATGTTTACATGATTTTCTTGAAGACTTAATGTTTTAAAATCCAAATGATAGAATATATGTTATCTCCAGGTCTCAAGAATTATGGATAACATGTTCCATAGCTGTAGTAATGATGACTGTTATAGAGCTAGTAGGGATGATTCCAACCTAAAAGGACTAAAGGCATGTTAGCAAGTAGTAGTTAGGGATGCAGTTGGGCACATTTAGCAGAAGTTTCATATCCATTAAATGTAACTTCCAAGAATATATCTGTTAGCCAGACTTTCTAGTGATCCTGGTCAGTGGTTAGGGCTTGTCTACTATTCCTGATTAGAGTATGAGCTGCTGTGAACTTCTCGACTTGTATGGCTTGCATGCAGTGGAGGAACAACAACGAGCATTATTTATTAATTTGTGAAATATTTATTATGTACTGCATTGTACTGAACAATTGTATATTCTCTCTGTCTACCTCTCTCTCGCTTTCCCTGCCTCCCAGCCCTCCTCTCTCTGATGTTCCCTAATGCAAGTGCAACTAAAATTAATCTGAAAAACCCAAATGCACCTAAATAAGTTATTAAACTACATGAATAAATGCTTGTTAATGAATGAAAGGCTGTCGCTTAAATAAGAAATGAATGAATACAAACCACCGCTGTAGTGGAATAGCGACTTTAATAGAGTTACAGTTGAATAGAGAACAGTTGATTTGATGGAAGGAGAGTTAGGGCAAGGAAAGGCAAATAAATAAAATCCCATTTTTACTTTCTATAATGAAAAAGAATATACTTTGATTAAAAAATGTGTACAGTTTTTATAAGATACCTGACTGTATTCAGTGAAAATCTCCCTTCATTTACTTCTGTGGATAGGAATTTTCAGATGGTGCCTAACACAATCATACTTATGAACAGCAGGGGGAACCCCTTACTTACCAGCCATGCAGAACTCAAGCAGCTTTGTTTTTTGATCATTTATGCTGATCCCTAAGAAGCCCAGACCACACTGAGCATGTGTATGTAGTCTAGTCTTGCAAAGATGTATAACAAATAGTGATGGGCGAATTTATTCGCCAGGGCCGAATTCGCGGCGAATTCCCGCGATTCGCCGCTGGTGAATAAGTTCGCGAATCACCTGCGAAATTTCGCCTGGCGAAAATTCGCCAAAAAACGAGTTGCGCGTCGTTTTTGACGCCGAAAACGACGCGACGCGCGCCGAAAACGACGCAACGCACGCCAAAAACGACGCGACGCGCCGAAATTGACGCGACACGCGTCAAACGCGTCCCGCGACTCGTTTCGCAAATTTTTCGCCGATTCGCAAATTTCTCTAGAAATTCGCGAATTTTTCGGCGAAGCAAATCGCGGGAGATTCGCCCATCACTAATAACAAAGTTACAAGATGACAGCCCCCTGTGGCCAACTTTGAAAGCATAAATCATTTGTTTGATTAGGCTTGTAGTGCAGTTAGTTCATGTTTATGTTTAGTATACACAATACAGCATTTCTAGCTTTATTCTATCTTAGACTTGCCCTTTAAGGACATTATAGTGGTGGTCACTTTAAAATGTAGAATTTAGGGCCTTTTTACTAATGTTGAAGAATTACCCTTTTGGTTTTAAATGAATATTTAATAGAATGATGTGTGTATAGAAACAATGACCCCTATTAGATATAAGGGTTTATGCCACCATAAGGCAGGTGAAAAGTAAAAAAGGGATCTTTCACCTTTAAATAATCTTCATAAATAATTTTCATATGTTTTAGACACATGCTTTTCCGAGAGTATTTGCGACTGGTCTTGTTTTGTGATATTTAAACAATTTAGCTTTTTGGTTAACAGCTCTCTAGTTTAGAATCTGGTTGCTAGTTTCATTTATCTTAGCAACCAGGCTGTGGATTGGAAGCTGCAGGCCTGAAGGGAAAAGTAAATATTAAAAAGAAACAATAACTATAAAATTATTGAGCAATAGTTCTTTGACGGCCAGGGTCAGTGACCCCCAGCAACAAGACGGCAATTTAAATTGCATGCTGGAAAGAGGCAATAGAGGAAGTGGAAGGATTTAAAAAGTATAAAGAATGGAGACCAATTGAAAAGTTGCTAAGAATAACACATTCTATAACATACTAAATGTTCATGTAATGGTGAACTACCCCTTAAACAATAAATAACCCTAACCCTAAAAAATATAAAATATAAAAACTCTATACACATTGGAAACATTCTTGCACAAAAGCAATACAGATTGATTGCTTGGTCTTAAAGAAGAAGGAAAGCTAGAGAGAGTTTATTTCCAATAGATTAGCCACAACAGTGCACACTATAACATTATATTTATTTTGCAGAATGCTTTACCACACCTGAGTAAACAGCTCTAAACACTGCCTGTGTTTAAGGATAGCAGCGGCCATATTAGCTTGGTGTGACATCACTTCCTGCCTAAGTCTCTCCATCCCTCTCTCCATAGCTCTGGGCTCAGATTACTTCAGGGAAAGGGGGTGGAAAGGGAGCGTGGCTCAAACTGAGCATGCTTATGCCATGCCCTGGAGGTTTAAAAGAGAATTAAACCATTAATTTTGAAAACCCTACCCCCCCACCCTACATAGACCCCCCTGCCTGCTCCCCCCAGCCTAGCTGTTACCCCTGGCCATCGGATTTCATAGGGCGCCATCTTCTTCTCTCTGGTTATCTTTGGGAAGAGAGAGGTGTATTGTCATATGCGCAGTTTGATCAAACTTGATCAACTGCGTATGCCGCCGAAAGTCACAGAAATTGCCGAAGTGAAGGAAGAAGACAAGAAGATTTCTGAAGAGATGAAGATGGTGCCCGTGAACGCCAATGCCGTAAATCTGCACTGTGGGGTAAGTAAAGAGTTAGGGACATTTACCAGAGGTAACAGCTAGGGGGGTGATTAGTGAGGAGGTTCTATGTACGGTATCTATGTAGGGTAGGGTTTATTTTTTTAATTAAGGGTTTAGTTCTCCTTTAAGCATAAAACAAGAAGCCCATGTGTACACAATAGAAGGAAAGACATTTGGTGTTTCTTTTGACAGAGGACTCAGAGCAGCAATAAGAATCTCATATAAGATTCACTTTTAGTCTCTTCCAGGCAGTCCAGCAAGAGGCAAAGGGGGAAATTCACTAAGCGGCGAAAATTGGCTAGCGTTGCCTTCGCTAACTTTCGCCGCACTTCACCCGGCGAATTTTCGCCAGCGCTACGCAAATTCACTAAAGTGCGTAGTTACCATAAGGTAGGCGAACGGTAGAGTAGTCGCGCTAGTGTTACTTCGCCAGGCGAAGCGCATTTACGCTAGCGATGCCTAATTTGCATACGGTGCAAATTTCAAAGTATAATAGAAGTGTATGTTACAGCCACTATATTCCACTACACAAGCCCAGGAAACCTTTATCAAATAAAATAAAGTTGTCCTATTGCCCTACATGTGCCCCCTGAATTCGCACCTGTCGAATAAATTCGCCCATCACTACTAACAACCTCATATGAGAAATCTAACACAACTCCCCACTATCAATCTGCCTTGTGGCGTTGGGTGAGCACATCCAGCTAGCATTGGAAATGTTTGGCTGGGGAGAGGCAAGATATAAAGGGAAATAATGCCTAGCAGAAAAAGGACCAGATGCAAAGCTGCTTAGATGACTTTCCTTGGCTACGAACTAGATGCTCACTGAAATGAACACTTACCTTTAAATACATGTAAATTCAACATTAAAGAGCAACGCTAATTTATCCCGTGCCACAGAGCATCCAAGAGCTGTTGTAGCCATGTGTCCATAGACAAAAGCTCTATGGCAGCCAACAATTTTATACCGGTTATGGTGCTAAAACCTCATCTGTCTCTGTTCTGATGGAACATATAAAGTGGGATGGGAAATTCTGGGCTGCCCTCAGATTGCCCTGGGAAAGCCATATGCACCGCTTGTTATTGTCTATGTGTCGGAACACAAGTCAGCGAGC
>CM044447.1:113487617-113499204 GCA_024363595.1 Xenopus borealis | reverse complement strand
GCCATTGTTGGGTTGGAGTTGAAAATCTTCCGTCTCACACTTGAAAAGCAGATTCTATTTACTGTATTGTAGCAAATAAATCAAACGGTCCATGCTTTATACATTCAGATACCAAATAAACAGAATCATTTGTCTGTCACACAAGTGACACTGTAAAGAGATGTTAGTGCTCTGATTTGTCAGCAGAAATGGTATTTAGATTTAAAAGGCGTATGCGGTACTCCGGGGGCCTATTCCGTTAAATACTTTCTACTTCTGTCTGATCGGTTTGTTTTGCAGGGATCTGAGTACAGCAGACATCTCCTTGACAAACCGTAGAAGACGATTAATGGCATTTCACAGTAAACATGTAGTGATGCCCCCGCCCTTGTATTTGCGTGAGCATAGAGACAAATGCATTCATGTGAAATTGCTGAGCAGTCACCGGTATTGAGAGTTCTTGTCTTCCCAATAAAGATCTAACGGTTACCTGTGCCGCACTAAAGGCAAGAACAGCAATGAAACGGACAGCTCAGAAAGCAATTTAATTGCACGGGCCTGCAGATTGCATCAGAATCAACCCTAGAAAACAATAGACGGGGGAAGCGCCCGAGACTCAGGCAAAGAGGACTCCTTCTGGATAGTAATTAAAATTCACTCATTCGGGGTTAATCAAATAGAACAGCATTTTACCGAGCTGGAAAGTGTACATAATGGACTCCAATTTACAATGTGGAGATCTCAGGCTGCACAGGAACCTGCTCAGTTTATTGTTCCCTGCTAATGAATTTTCTAGGATAGCCTGGAAATTATTCTTTTAATATTGTACTTTAACTGCTGCCTTTATGGCTCATAGCATGTATTTTAGATGTATAGAACCGCTGGGTTTGTGCCTGTGTAATTCAATTATAAGTGTCTTCCGTGTGCCTCCTCCTAGAACAGCGTTTCTACAGAGATATCTCACGTTTCTCTTGTCTGGGAATGAAGCACCAGTTTAGTCTGTTCTCAAGTGAACATCATTTCATAGAGGGTTTCCAATGGTTGTACCAGAGCCTGGCAAGAAGTAATTATAAATGTTATCTCCAAACCTGTTTGATTGGAAATATCTCTAGGACTGAGTCAAGCTTCCTACCTATATCACAGGTCAGCTCCTCTGTCTTGGATCAAACCCATATAACTGTTGCCATACCAAGTATCATTGAAGTATGTACTTTTGGAAATATGGTTGCTTGGGTTCAAATGACTTTAGCAATCATGCATTGATTTGAATGAGGGACTGGAATATGAATAGGAGAGGGCCTAAATAGAAAGATGAGTATTAAAAAGTAGCAATAACAATCACGGAACGTTTGCTTATTAAACAGGGTAGATGACCCCTATTTGAAACCTGGGAAGAGTCAGAAGAAGACTATAAAAAAAAATAAACAATTAGTTGCTGAGAATTGGTCATTCTGTAACATACAAAAAATTAACTTAAAGGTGAACCACTCCTTTAACTTGTTGGGAACTGTAGTTCAACAGCATCAGTGAACAATATTGCTCAATAAAACGTTCCCTTAGCTCTCTATTGCATATGGCAACCTTGAATCTCCTTTTTCCAGTCCAGTCAATTGCACTGCCTTTAGGGCTGGGGCAGACAGGGTGATTCGGGGAGATTCTTTCACCTGGCGATTAATCGCTGGCGACAATTTCCCTGAACTGCCTTCTCCCTGTCCGTCACCTGTTTGAATCAAAAAGCGCCAGCGCCAATACAGACGCGTCGCAGCGATTTACGGAATCGCCCAAAGTTTCCCCACGAAGTAACTTTGTGCGATTCCGGAAATCGCCACGCAGCGTGTGCATTTGCGCTTTTTAATTTAAACAGGCGGCGGACAGGGAGAAGGCAGTTCGCGGAGATTGTCGCCTCGATTAATCGCCAGGTGAAAGAATCTCCCCGAATCTCTGTGTCTGCACCCAACCTTAGGAGGAAAAAATACTTACATTTTTATTAAAAGGGGATCATAGACTATGAAAACCCATACATTTTGCCTAGTGAACAGTGGTGTAATTATAGAGGAAGCAGACCCGGCAGTCACAGGGGGGCCTGGGGAATAGTGGGGCCTGGACTGTGGGGTCTGCTTTGTCTATAGCTAATAAGAAAGCCCGCTCCTTGCGAGCTGATCTCTTACCTGTGAGGAAGGGAAAGCGAGTTGGGGTGGGAGTGGGTGAAGTTGGGGTGGGGTGTGGGTGTAGTTGGGGTAGGGCATGGGCAGGAAGTGGGAGGATGGAGATAGGAGTGTGCTGGGCCCCTTTGAAGGTTTTTTTTTTGCAGGGGGGCCTTTGCACCCAAGTTACACCACTGCTACTGAAAGATAATGTAAGTTAGCTGTGAACCTACAAAAAAATCAGTGTTGGATCCATGCTGGCGAGATACTGGAAAAAAACCTGGTGGGTCAGGCCCTTGTGGACCCAGATTTGACCCCCCACCCTGATTGCTGCCTCATGGAGGAGGTGAAAGTACGAGGAGCAGGGAGGGGTGCTGTTGGAGACTGGTGGTGGGTTAGCGTCATGGAGGTAAGAGTTTGCAACTGAGGTGTAGGGGGCCCCTAAGGTGACTGGCAGGGGGGCTTTAAGTTGGCAGCCACTGAAAAAATAAATAGTTTTTAATGGAAAATGAATTGCAATATGTTTGTATAGGGAATATTCCCAGTTGCGAAATTTAACATCAGTTGATACCTCGCCTGAATAACTTACACTTATTTTTCCCAAACCAAGACTTGTCCCATTTCTTATTATAGGTACCGTAGCCAATTTAAAATGCAAAGTCAGACATGCCGGATTTCCTATCCTTGGTTCTTCAGTCTTGCTGCTAGGGTTCAGCTCACTTGGCAACACCAGGGCCGCCAAATCTGGAATCTGTGGCGCGTGGTCATCCTTTTGTTTTAATCTGTCTGATTTTGATTGAAGTCCTGGTAGTTAAAGAAAAGCGTGCACGGGAGATCTGACCATACATAAATCTATATTCCAACTCAAGCTCAGCATCCCTTAATCCTTTTGATCAAACACAGCACAGCTCACTTCGCAAACAGACATACAGCCCATAAAATATTCTTCATTAATGGCATTTTCTAAGTCCCACAGCCGTATTCATTATTTAAGCCTTGCTCATACCTCTTGCAGGGATCCTACAGACTATTTTCTCATGGAAAAGAGATACCAAGGCTGGAGGGTTCCCTTGCATAAAGTGTTAGGTGTCAAGCTCTGCAAATGAATGAATGCACTTACAAAAACAACCCAGTCCATTACCAAGAAGGCTTTGCAAAGAAAAAAAAATATTGATTGACTAGATGTTTTCAAAAATAACTTTGTGTATGACATGGGGGAGCATTATGCTTCCTTTCAGCTGTATCAGCAGTAATATGAACTTGGTTATCTTCCTGAAATCTTTTTAAGCTTTGAAGACTGAGAAAAAGAGGCACACAAAGTACTGTACAAGCTAAGGAATAAATGAACAGATATGAACTCTCTTTAGTGGAGAAATGTACAGGTATACAATTTGTTATCAGGAAACCTGTTATTCAGAGAGTTCTGAATTATGGGAAGGCTTAAAAACTCCACTTTAATCAGAAAATTAAATTTTTTTAAAGAAAAAAGTTCCACTGAGGGCAGGGTTATAGAAATCCCATTGCTTTATTGTTCTTGTATTTGGGTTTCCCAGTTAACTTTTTCCTACTTAAAGGGATACTGTCATGGGAATTTTCTTTTTCAAAACGCATCAGTTAATAGTGCTGCAGAATTCTGCATTGAAGTCCATTTCTCAAAAGAGAAAACAGATTTTTTTATATTTTATTTTGAAATCTGAAATGGGTCTATACATATTGTCAATTTCCCAGCTGCCCCAAGTCATGTGACTTCAATCACTCTTTACTGCTGTACTGCAAGTTGGAGTGATATCATCCAGTGGCGTAACTACCAGGGAGCAGGGGGTGCGAGCGTACCAGGTCCCTCAACCCCGCAGGGCCCCCCCGGCAGTATTCACCTCGCTGCAGCCAAAAAAAAAATCGGAACAGATGGGGTGGGGGGGCCCGGCTGCGTGGCCCGCACCCGGGCCCGCCCCCACCTAGTTACGTTACTGATATAATCCCCTCCCTTTCCCCCACCCAGCAGCCTAACAACAGAACAATGGGAAGGTAGAACCAGATAACAGCTCCCTAACACAAGATAACAGCTGCCTGGTAGATCTAAAAACAACACTCAATAGTAAAAACCCATGTCCCACTGCGTACTATTCAGTTACATTGAGAAGGAAAAACAACAGCCTGCCAGAAAGCAGTTCCCTCCTAAAGTGCAGGCACAAGTCACATGACATGGGGCAGCTGGGAAATTGACAAAAGGTCTAGCCCCATGTCAGATTTCAAAATTGAATATTTGGATTTTGGAATTCAGTGCAGAATTCTGCTGGAGCAGCACTATTAACTGATGTGTTTTGAAAAAAACATGTTTTCTCTTGACAGTATCCCTTTAAAATAAATAAGGCCAAGTTTGCCTTCCTATCGATTAGGCTGCATGGATTAAGTGGGAAAGAAAAGCTCACCCACTACAGGTATAGGATCTGTTATCCGGAAATCCATTATCCAGAAATTTCTGAATTACAGGGAGGCCACCTCCAGACTCCATTATGCTATAAGAAAATAATTAAAAAAATGTAAACATATTTCCTTTTTCTCTAATAATAAAACAGTGGCCTTGACTTGATCCCAAATAAGATATAATTAATCCTTATTGGAAGCAAATCAGCCCAACTGGATGTATGTAATGTTTTTAGTAGACTTAAGGTGTAGAGGAGGATCTAAATTATGGATAGACCCCTTATTCCGAAAATCCCAGGTCCCAAGCATTCTGGAGAACAGGTCCTATATTTTTAATATTCTATTACTGGATAAAAGACGGACTAGTTGACAATACTCTATTGTGTGTTCCTTACACCGCTGTATTGTGACATTTTACATTTAAGAACCAACTGAAAAGTCATGTAATCTCTGAGGATTAACCTTCCGACACAGAATTTACATGAAATGCTGAAATGTTTATCAACGTTCCTCCATGGTAAAACAGTCACATTTAACAGTGGTAGTGGAAGTAGTAGTGGAAGGCTGCAATGCTTTCATTGTATAGTTCTGCCGTTCCTGCTTCTCGGTGTTGCTGCAGAGTGAGCTTTATACATGTATAAATAGTAGATCAATCAGTGATGTTTGTTGGAATCCCAACACTGGGTCGGCTTTTCTTCGCCCTTTGGTCCCAGCCGCAGGCGTTAAAGTAAATTATGTAGCTAAGTTCATTGATCTGGTGCCTTTACTCTACACTTCATGTCAATTACATGTTGGTTGCTAAGGGCAGTAAATCACTTTGGATTCTCCCTATCTACAGATAAAGAGCATATATCCAAAATGGTCTCTTGTAGTGTTTTCTATGGAGGCACTGCTAATAGCGAGTCCATGTTCATTAGGTTTCCAGCTGGTAAAACTGGTTTGAAGATGTTTCCAGCAATATGTAGCCATCTACCAGTAATAGTTTGAAATGCTCCACCTGCATAGAATTCCATCCACGTTGGGGTTACAAGAGGGAATTTTACGCAATTACACTTGTTCATCAACTTAATAGTGAAGTAAAAGAGTTCCAAGTGCTTTTGGTGTCATTCCCAGAATTCCATGTGTGAGTGATGTGTGCGCTCCATTCTTTCAGTACAGACAACGTCATACTGGGGTCTCCCGGGCCCACTGGTGATGCAATTAGAACAGCCATCCTTGTGACCTCAGGGACCTCCACTGTCCGTCTCCCCCTTCCAGCATCTGTCTTCCTATGCCAAAACTGCAAACCTTCACATACTTCATTCCTGTCCTTAACTGTTGTGGACAGGTGACATTAAATGAGTGTGTTAGCAGCATGCACAGGGAGCAGGTCTAGGTCAGCGTGGCCCATAAAGGCTAGGGCCCACAGTGTTTTTCCTGGTACCACACTGTCCCAGTACAACCCTGATTTTCTGCACCCAAGTGATGCAAGGCCAGGCCCGGATACGTGTTTCCCAACTACACCCACACTGGGGATGGGCAGGAGATACAAGAATATGTGTAATTTCCTGTGCTCCAATCCCAATTTCTCAGTTCCCGATGATGAAAGTTTGCAAGAATAAAGGAGAGGGGACAACAGCAAAAATCCAGCCCTGTCCTGGGCACTGTGGGAACCCTGAAGCTACAGGCTGATTCCAAGGCGACTATCTTTGGGGTTGACCAGTTTCGATAGGCTCAGCAATGGTTGATTTGGAGCAGGAGGACACAGCAGAGCAGAGGAAGACTTTTTGGCAGTGCAAAGAGAGCATATTGACACATGTACCATTTTTAATCAATGGGGTTTTAACGTGAATAACTTTAAGGAAATTTGAGGACAAGCAAGTACTATTGACATTGTTAATAATCCTTTAAAGAAACACAACAACTTCATTTTTTCCTTTTCATCTGTCTAACATAAATCGTGCATCTCTTGTATTTTCTGTGACCTATTATGGTGAGAATTCTGTTTGTGGCTCACTGTTGCCAACATTAATTTATGTTATACTGTATGTCCCACCGCCCTCCTTTGGTTCTATAATACTGTTATTGACATTTTGTAGGCATGGCCAGTAAAAGAAGGCCCATGCATGGAATTTTATTTGTTTCCTCACTATAAGGAGACACTATACATTTATGCCGGTATACATACTCCACTGTATTAAACACATATCTACAAGGAAATGAAAGATTTCCATTGCCCTTTAATATAGTCCTATATGGATTTTTTTTTAGTAGACTGTAATATTAACTGCGTTTCATTTTGCCAGTTCACTCTTTGACTCTGTAAATGTCTACAGCAACTTTATTACTCGCCACACAAGATAAAAACCTCTGTACATAGTGTTTAGCTGTGGCCGTACTATGGAATTACTTCATATACAGTTGCTCACTATTCCTGACCCATTTCTTGACAGTGTTGTTAGACATTATTTCTCCCTCATGCTGCTAAAAGCTCACAATGAATGGCTTCTGATAATTCCCCTTTCCAAGAGAGATATTTAATGACGGCCTGTTAGCCTGTGATAGAGAAATGTATTTTATTACAAGGTCTAAACACATAATTGGGAAGCGACTATTGGATTATTACATCTAAGCATCATAAAAATGCTGGTTTATGGCTGGGACCGCACATCTCGTGGGTGAAATGCTAAGGAAAAGGACGGGTTGCTCTTTTCCATGTTCCATTTTTTACTTAAAAGGAAAAAAGGTGCTGGAATAAGAGGTGGGCAGCATTTAGTAGGATACAATGAACACTTTTGTATAAAACATTCATAGGGATTTGAAAAGAATCCCTAATGGCTAGGTGATGGCTATGGTTTTCATTGAGATCATCGATTATATTGTGAATGAAGTACCCCCTCTTGTAAATTATAAGGATATTATAAGTTACCGAGGGGTTCCATGACAATATAAAAACATGACACGGAAGACAGGGTGTTTTTATGCAGGTAATAGAACTCTGAAGTAATGCAAGATTTTGCCGCATTTTAAATCACTGCAAAATCTTGGGTGCTTTTTGAATATTTTTTTCACAGGCAAACTATTTAAAAAAAAAGTACAAATCCCAATTTGCCACAAGTTTACTAAGCCAATGAATGCAACCCTCTGTAGGAATTATCACCATGTTCAGGGTGCCAGTAGCTCCAGGGTTCCACAACATTAATGGGTTGCACAATTCAGAGGTAGAAGGGAGGCAAATAACTATAGAGCAGGGGTGCCTAAAAGGAAGATCGGAATCTACCAGTAGACTTTTAGCTGGTGATCAGTAGATCTCACTGTCAACAAACAGCTTGTCTAAATCACTCTCCAATTTTATGCTTTCATTCGGATATTTTTTTATGTCAAGGCTACATAAGAAATAGTTGTTTGTTAAATATAGCAATATACATTTTCCCATAAATTAATATTTAAAGGAGAAGGAAAGGCAAATCATAAATAGGCTTCTATGCAAAGTCTTGTGGTCATAGAACTTATGTTTTCTAAGTTTTCTCCCTGGTCTCATCTAGAAGCCGTTACACTCGTAGGAAGACTGCAGCATGTGACTCTTGTGACGTCACACTTTTCACTTCTTCTTTCCTGCTGCCCGAGGCAGCCTTCAGGCATTGAGCATCATTTAGATCAACTGCGCCTGTCCTGTGGGTGATGCCTCTCTCTTAATTATGATGATGCACATTCAAATCATCACCCTAAAGCACACACCCACTACTCAATTGCATTCAAAGCCTCCAGTAACAGGAGAAGCACAAGCTGTATGATTTAATTATAGTTAGTACAGCAAACACTCAGCAATTAGCGATTGTGGTGCCCTGCGAGGCAGTGGCGTAACTACTCCTTGGTGGGCACTGGTACAGGAGGGGCACCTGGGCCCCCCTGTTGAGCCCGTACCTCTATAAATCCCATGCTGGAGTGTTGACAGCATGTGTGCTGTAAAATTTCCTCCTAGATAACCGCCTGCCATAACCATTATCGTGGCTCTGATGGGCCCCAGTGGGGTGGGGGCCCTGGTGCAATTGCACCCTCTGCACCCCTGGTAGTTACGCCACTGCTGCGAGGGGACACTGCCACTACTGACATGCACAATAAGGAGAAGGAGGTCAAGGAAGCATTCACTACATTACTAAGATGGCGCCTGCCAAACTAAGTATGCAATCTGAACAAGGAGAAGGATTCTACCTGATTAGAATAACCCACATTACTTTCTACCATGGAGAATTTGGACATCTAGGAGAGTACAATACAGGGAGATAGGTATTGATTGTTTCCTTTCCTTCTCCTTTAAGTAATATTTTTCATGGAACAGAATTCTTACAATGCTTTTATGAATATACATCATAATGGTACAACATCACTAAAAGTAAAGGCACTCCTGCAATAGTGGAATCAGACCTTGTAGTAGCAGGGGGGCCTGGGAAACAGGGGGACAGACTGTGGTGTCTACTTCCTCTAAAGTTGCTCTCTTACCTGCAGCAAGGAAGGGAGAGGCAAATTGGCTGGGAGTGGGCAGAGTCAGGATGGGGGTCGGAGTACGCCGGGCCACTCTGAAGATTTTTTTGCAGGGGTGCAGCTGCCTTAGTAAATGAACCGTAGGGTGACAGTAGCTCTAGCATCAATAGGTGCACTTGCCCACGATTCCACAGACGGGGTAGGACAGATGCAACAGCACTTAGTGCAACTAAACAGAAGTGAAAGGAGCATGTTTAGATGCAAGTAATATTTTGCGTCTATAACAGCGACATTTGCATCCATTTTATCATGACTGCAAGGCTGTGTTTTCCAAACTGTATCAGTTCAGTTCCCAACAGCACCCAATAAGATCAGTTTGCTACAAGTAATAAAATGAAAACAAAGGTCTCATTGGGTAACGTCAATGATGTAGTTCAGCATATCTGTTAGTCAATCAGCCCTTTATGCTGCACGGCCTTTGAGCAAATGATCTTTTGATCTTTGATATTGTCAACCTCTCTGCTTAAAACAATGTCTATACATTACAATATCATTTCATTTTGGATCCTAACAATTAGTAAGAATCAGAGACTAGTGCATCAATGTAAGAGGCAGAGAAATTCCACAAAGTATTATACTAGTTATTCACCTTGATCTTGAGCATGTATTATATATCATGTAGGTGTGGATTTTGAAGGATATTTTGCATGTTCTCTCTTTTATTCATAGTATACATAAATACAATTGACCTTCTAGCATTGAAACAGACAGCTGACGGATCCATCTCATTCCCATAGCAATGGTTTCTAGCATTATTAGGTTTCCTGAAACAGGAGATCAGAAACATCTGCCAAGGCTTCACATTCTGTGGCTTACAAAGAAACACACGGGGGTTCAGATACATGTAAGAATGTGCGGCCGGCAGTTGTCCACCATGCAGGAGATGTGTAGGCCATGCCACTTGAGATGACTGAGATTTTAATATCTCAACTCAAAGCGAAGATGTCCTGGGAGACAGCAGGCAAAAGCCCTTAGTTCAAATGAGGATTGAAAGCCTTTCATGATTTATGACAAACCCTTAAACTGAAAATCAATCCTATGATTCTCCATTGAGCTCACTCCAGCAGGACAGATCACTCTGAAATATTCCACTTATTGATTGACTCACATGAGGCATCTCTCCTTATCACACCAGCAGCTCGATAACATTTTACAAGAAGGCTGGAGCACTATATTTCTCTTCACAGTTTTTCATATTCCCCCCACTTTTCTTTTCGTATTAACGTTTCTTAAATGGCATAGATCAAATATATCCTCTGGGGGTAATTGGTGAAGGGGGAGCAGCATAAATATTTATTGACGGTCTGCGCTTTTGCGCAAACCACCTTATTTTCCCACAAAGTTTATGTTCTGTGTGGTATATCAGTTATTTTGTCTGTCTTGCTGTCCCTCTGGGAATTCCTGAAAGATCTGCAGCAACAGACAAGGAAACTTAGAATTCAGACCTCGTTAAAGAAAATAGTATGTGGCAATGGTCTTGACTGATGCCAGTTTCAATATATTCGTCAGACTCCCTCAATACTTAGGCTCTTTCACCCTTCAGGATACATTAACAGATGTGGTAACTTGATGGGCATGGCAAGTCAAATCTTATCTTGCTGTTGGGTTATATAGATAAGAATGTCCATGTTGTTTTTTTTTTTTTTTTTTTTTTTAAGTAAATGAGTCCCTGAGAATGAAAGAACCATCAAGAAATGCTGTTTGACAGAACCCTCATAGATGTTGAAATGAATAATGGAACTGGAGGCTTCTTGATGCACCTTCTCCTCCACCAAATACATGCCTCCAAACATTTCTCCCAACCATGTCCAGACATGCAAAAACTTTATCAAATTATGGCCAGTCACTCTCTTTTCAGCCAAAGCATTCTTTTTAGTCTACTGCCTTATCTTTTAGTTCTGGGATTCAGGACTATCCTGCTAAAATAGAGACTAAGGGAAGTTCTTGTAGGTATACCTGTGAGCTATTGACTGTAGGGTGCACCTTACTGTACTGAGCAATAGTAAAAATGGTTGCACTGGGGATGAGTACTTTATTAGACCAATCAAAGAAAAAATCTTATTGGTAGGCTGTGAATCACCCAGCCTTGGATGCTATGGCCCTAATGTACTGTAAGTAAAAATGGTGCACACTGCTGGGGCATTACCAGTAAATACCCACAGTTTCACAAATAAAAAAAACGCAAAAAAATATATTTACATTAAAAAAACCAATAGTCAGCAGGATACCTATATAAAAAGTAGGGATGCATCAAATCCACTAATTTGGATTTGGCCGAACCCTTGAATCCAAAACCAAATCCTAATTTGCATATGCAAATTATGGGTGGGAAGGGGAACAGATTTTTTACTTCTTGTTTTGTGCCAAAAAGTCATGCAATTTCCCTCCCTGCCCCTAATTTCCTGCTGAAAAATACAGAATCCTGGACAAATTCTGAACCGAAACCCAGATTCAGTGCATCCCTAATAAGAGGTAAATTGCAGGACAAGTCAATGTGTAAACATTTAGGGTTATGCTGT
>CM044447.1:113385582-113428616 GCA_024363595.1 Xenopus borealis | reverse complement strand
GTTGTACATCATCGCTTTGGAAAATGTTATAGAATGTAACTACATTTACTACAGCCTTCAGTACAGTGATACAGGGCAATAAAGAAGACTGAATTTGGATCAGTGTTGGTGGGAGACAATGTTATAGACACAGAACAGAAATAAAATCCTGTTAAATAAAAGCTTAAAATAAAATTCTGTTTCCAATCAAATTATATTTTATGCTCAGCTTTATGAAACTTTTCTCCTCGGAGAGGTATTCTATGGGACTTTGTAGACAGAGATATTCTGCTGGACTTGGTATTCTCATCATTAGTTTATAGCTTGTTCTTTAAGTACCCTTTAGCTTTCTGATGTTGTGTAACGTCTTAATAGCCAACACACACATAGTGAAATCATTGTAGGAAATTGCAACTTTATCATATTTAGGACTTAAAGTCTAAAATAGAATAAGGGTAGAAATGCTGTATTTTGTATACTAAACATAAACATGAACTTACTGCACCACAAGCCTAATCAAACAAATGATTTATGCTTTCAAAGTTGGCCACAGGGGGCTGTCATCTTGTAACTTTGTTATACATCTTTGCAAGACCAAGACTGTGCACATGCTCAGTGTGGTCTTAGCTGCTTAGGGATCATCATAAATTATCAAAACAGGGAAACAAACAAAACTGCTTGAGTTCTGCATGGCTGGGAAGTAAGACATGGGCTCCCCCTGCTGTTCATAAGTGATTGTTTCCCTGAGGGACCATCTGACAATTCCCATCCACAGATGTAAATGAAGGCAGAATTACACTGCATACAGTCAGGTTTATTATAAAAAGGTTGGACATTTTTTAATTAAAGTGTGTTGTGTTTCTTTTTCATTAAAGAAAGTAAAAAAAAGGGATTTTATTTTTGTTTGCCTTTCATTGTCCTTTAAGCAGAGGTGAAGCAGTTGTGCAGCAAGCATCTCCCATATAGACACAATGAATCTCTATCCATTGTTCCATTGTTGGCACTAATTTATACTGTACCTTCCAATTCTCAGTTTACCTTGGGAAAAAAAAGGCATTTTTAGGCAGGTGTGGCAGAATGTCCGGGTTTTTTTTAGATAACGCATCCTTCAGTAATTCGGATCTTCATACCTTAAGTCTACTATAAAATCAAATAAACATTAAATTAATAAACCCAATAAACTGTTTTAGTTGGGATCAAGTACAAGGAACTGTTTTATTATTACAGAGAAAAAAGAAATAATAAAAAAAAAAAAAATAAAGGATTCCCAGTCACAGCCTAAAAGGACTGGGGACACATACTACATACGGAACGAATATCTTTGAAACTGAACAAGCAGAATACAGGGCAGTTTTTATTCTGCAGGAATATTCTCTGGATGTGTATTTATTTATATAGAGCGTGCGGCTTCCACTTCCTTGAAATGTTTAGAAAAAGCATCTCAGGGCTCTTACACATGAGCATCTGAAGCTGCGCTCCCCTGCGTTCCGGTTTTACGCATTCAGCTGCAAGGGAGCACAGGAGCAGACACTTTCAATGGGGCTGTACTCACACAGGCGCATGTAGGTGCCGAACGCAGGTTGAGACACAACATGCTGCGTTTTTCCTGCATTCGTCGCCTACATGCACTTATGTGAGTACAGCCCCATTGAAAAAAATTGTAAGCGTCTGCTCCTGCATTCCCCCTGTGGCGGAATGCATAAAACCGGAATGCAGGGGAGTGCACCTTCAGATGCTCATGTGTAAGAGACCTTTTTGTGCCCATACATAGGAATTCATGGGGCTATGTAATAAAAGGTGCAAAATTTGCTAATGGTCTAATCACTAATCTCAACCATCAATCTCTAACAAGCATCTACAGTCAATTTACCTGTGCAAGAAGGCAAAACAAATCATCCTTAAGCAATAAATTAAAGGGATACTGCCATGGGAATATTTTTTTTCAAAATGCATCAGTTAATAGTGCTGCTCCAGCAGAATTCTACACTGAAATCCATTTCTCACAATAGCAAAACAGATTATTTATATTTAATTTTGAAATCTGGCATGGACATTTAGTCAGTTTCCCAGATGCCCTAAGTCATGTGACTTGTGCTGTGATACACTTCAGTCACTCTTAACTGCTGTACTGCAAGTAGGAGTGATATCACCCTCCCTCCCCCCAGCAGAACAACAGAACATAATAAAACATAGTAACACAGATTGAAAAAAGACACATGTCCATCTTTTTTTTTTACCTGCCTAACAGCTAGTTGATCCAGAGGAAAGCAAAAACTCCATCAGAACAATGGGAAGGTAACCAGATAACAGCTCCCTAACACAAGATAACAACACACAACACACAAATCCATGTCCCACATTCAGTTACATTGAGAAGGAAAAACAACAGCCTGCCAGAAAGCAGTTCCATCCTAAAGTTCTGGCTCTTTCTGAAAGCAGATGACCAGGCAAAATGACCTGAGATGCACCTACACACCAATATTACAACTACAATTGCTGGTTGAAGAATTACATTTTATTTTGTAGAGTCAAATATTTGCAGATTAAACATGCCATTTAGAAATAGAAATTAAAAAAAAAATCATAAAAATCATGACAGACTCCCTTTTATAAGGCTTAATCCTGTATGAGTCAGGCAGGGTAGAAAACCTATTAATTAAAAGCATGAATGAGCTGATGTGTGTGGTCTGCAGCTGGCAGCTCTGTGTGTGCCCTTCATGTGATCTGAATATTGACCTAATGGGTGAATCTTCATATTTGCCCTACTGAGTTGTCTAGTGGAGCTGGCCAAATCAAAACAGGCAAAGAAGACCAGGTTCCCAAATGAGTGGCTTTAGAATAGGTTTAGTTCACACAGGGATCCTTATTTATTCCTATTGGTCTAGAATAGTGATGGGCGAATCTACCCAGTTTCGCTTTGCCGAAAAATTTGTGAATTTCCAGAGAAATTCGCGAATTGGCGAAAAAAATTTGCGAAACGAGTCGCGGCACGCTTTTGACACGTCGCGTCGTTTTGATGCGCGTTGCGTCGTGTCATTTTCAGCACACGTCGCGTCAAAAACGACGCACGATTCGTTTTTTTGGCGAATTTTCGCCAGGCAGAATTTCGCTGGCGTTTCGCCAATTTATTCGCCAGCGGCGAATCGCGGGAATCCGCCGCAAATTCGCCCCATGAGAATAAATTCGCCCATCACTAGTCTAGAATACTTATTTAAGCTTATTGATAACAAAGTAGTAGCCATGCTTCTTCTGATGACTCTTCTTTTAGTGGTTGAACAATCATGAACATTTTTATTTTTCTTACTTCACTTACTTCACTTTTCTAACTATCTCACAGACATAACATTAATCTTATTATGCACAGCAAGGTAATTCCTTGTTTTCCTTAATTAGTCAGTATGTTATTTCCTTCAAATATTCTCTGTGATGCTATAGAGAAATTCTATTATCCAGCCTATAGGGAAGGGGAGCAAAATATTACAAATATTATTAAAATATATAGGGGGAAAGTCACTAAAGCGCGAAGCATCTAACGCTAGCACTAATTTGCCAGCGTGACGTCAATTCGTAACTTCACAAATTTACTAACGCTATAGACTAGAGCAACTTCACACCCTTACGCCAGGCAAAGTTGCGCACTGACAAAGGATCGTAAATTCGCAAATTCAATAAGATGAGCATTTTCCTCTACGTTAGCACTTACGCTAGGCATTACTTCGCCTGGTCAGACCAGGCAAAGATAGGAGGTTGAAAATTTTTATTTTTTTTTTTAATTTTTTCTAAGTCCCATAAAAACACTGGCGTATTTTAGCATAGGAGGGTGAAAGTCTGAAAAAGATCGATATTTTTTTGGGGGGAGTTACCCTCCTTCCCCCCCTACATTTCCTAACATATGGCAACACAACTATACAGGGGGCACATGTAGGGCAATAGGACAACTTTATTTTATTTATTAAAGGTTTCCTGGGCTTGTGTAGTGGAATGTAGTGGCTGTAACATGTACTTCTATTATACTTTGAAATTTGCGCCGTATGCAAACTAGGCATCGCTAGAGTAAATGCGCTTTGCCTGGCGAAGTAACACTAGCGCAACTATGCTACCATTCACCGACCTGAGCGTAACTTCGCACTTTAGTGAATTTGCGTAGCCCTGGCAAAAATTTGCCTGGTGAAGTGCGGCAAACATTAGCGAAGGCAACGCTAGCGAATTTTTGCCGCTTAGTGAATTTCCCCCATAGTGTCTTGACCCACAACCATATGCAACGTATGTATACAGGTATGGAAAACCCATTTTGGTATTTGGAAACCCATTACCCAGAAAGTTCTGAATTACAGGAAGGCCATCTTCTATAATCAAATAATTCAACATTTTAAAATGATTTCCGTATAAATAGTGATTTCCTTATATATAATGGCTCATATATATATATATAATGCACATCATAAACAGTGCCTTTATTAGCAATGCAGCAGAAGGCACATGATTTGCATAATTAGTCTTCCAAAGGAAGACTATTTTATTATTATTATTATCATTACCAGGTCCTGCAAAAACAATGAAAATGTGTGTGCTTTATAAATATCACAGATGCGTTTCGAATATCAAACTGACCAAAGCTGAAGGATTCAAGAGGATTTTACTCAATTATCAACACTTTCTGTCCAATTCAGCAACTATTCAATCAATTTTCTCAAATCAGCCGAACATTATTCTGCTCTAGGGGTGTTTGAGCTCAGTAGTAATGAACTTTAACATCCCTCTGCTGCAAAATGTAAGCGGGAATCATGATTAGAGGACTTATATTGATTTGGTTCAAGCAGCCAAACATCATTCTGCTGTATGAGGTGTTAGAGCTCAGCAGCACTGAGCTCTACCATCCTTCTGAATCATTAAACCCTGCTGCAAATTACAGATGGGGGTCCATGATTGTTATTTTTTTTCTGATGGAAAAATCTAAATATTTTTTTTTAATGAGCAGAAAAAAAAACTCTGCCCTGCTCAGGTTAATTTTTTTCATAACAAGAACATCTTTTTTTCTTCAGTCTACCAACTCTTTCAACTTCATTATCCTTAATATCTTTTTTTTAAAACTATATTTCATTTTTTAAGCAATATTTTTTATAAAGATTAATAAAGAGAAAGAGCTAGGCTTGCTTCTTGTGTGCGTTTTACGCATTTTTAAGCTTGATAAATGTGCATGATATTCCTGATTTTACTCACAGCCCCTAGCAGTTAAAATGTCTCTCCTTGCAATTTAGGAATGTGCAAATGGAAGGTGCTATTGAACAGTAAATTACAATGGGATCAATCTAATAGTATGGCATTGCTCATATTTTACTGTCGCCTCTAGCTTGGAAAAATTTCCCATCAAGCGGCAGATAATGCGCATTCCCCCAATTGTCGGCAACAAATGGAAGAAATATTATTTAGCGGATTTACATATCAGTTTTTTTGTGTAGCTGAAAGCACAGACCTTAAAATATGCCTGCAGCAAAAAACAAGCCTTTATAGCTTATTTTATCCGTAGACATCACAGCTACAATGATCATTGGCCATAAACTCTGCAGAAGGAATATTGGTTAACAGTTATATTGCACTAACAATTGAATATAAGTTTATTTTTTAAACAAACATACAGGGTTGGACTGGGCTGGTGGGATACTGGGAAAAAACCCGGTGGGCACCTGTCTCTAGCGGGCCTCACCAGCCCAGATCCAGAACCTGAATTGCCTCAAGGCTCCCCTCTGGGCCCTGAGGGCTACTGCCTAAGGGTCTCCCAACCAGCAACTACGCCGCCATGTGTGTGTGGACTCAGGGGGGGGGCACGTGGGGGGGCGGGTTCCTGGACGGGAGGCCCTGAGGCAGCAGCCCTCAGGGTCTGGAGGGGGGGCCCTGAGGCAGAAGCCCCGGTGGGCCCCAGGCCCCCCCAGTCCGACCCTGCAAACGTACATCGATTTAGAGTATGTAAACATTACATCCTATTTGGAATAAAGTCCATATATATATATATATATATATATATATGTGGCAGACCTATAAAAATCAAAAGCATAACAAAGAATTCTGCTGTAACTGATTCATAGCAAATTATATTTACAGAGCTAATTCCCTGGTCATGGTGCTACGATGAAGGAATGTGCCTCTATTTGCCTTAGAGAAATTCATATACAGTAATCCAGAATGCTCGGGACCTAGGGTTGTCCAGATAATGGATCTTTCCATTATTTGGATCTTCATGCCTTAATGTAAACAAGAAATAAACCCAAAAAGTTGGTTTTCACTCCAATAATAATTATATATAATTACCGGTATCTCTCAGTTTGGATGAAGTACACGGTACTGTTTTATTATTACAGAGAAAAAGGTAATCATTTAAAAAAAATAAAAATAAATTGGACTACTTGATTATAATGGAGTCTATGGGAGATGGCCATTCTGTAATTTGGAGCTTTCTGGATAAGGGGTTTGCATTTAATGGATTCTATACCTGTATTTGGGTCTCCCTTACTGACTGCAGTCCACATTTTTATATGATTATAATGAAGAGCTTGGTTTATGTTTAATGCCAGTCCAGAAAATACTCTAATACTTCACCAAGAGGAGGAATTAATGAACCTCACAAACAAACTTACGTATAAGCGTCAAGTGAATAAAAAAAAAGGAATTTGGAACCCTGCAGAATATCTGCACTATATTACATACGCCAAACTTTATAGATTAATTATCAAGTATGGGCCTCTGACGCTCAACACATGTTGCAAGTGACAGTTACAGTAGTTTTCCTGTATTTAATTTTCCCTACTTTGAAGAATACTTGTCTACAGAAGAAAGAGTGATTTGAATACCTTGATTTACTGTGCAGTTGTCCAAGTTTTACTGTCTCCAAATGGGGTAAGGTATTCTTAATGGCAGCTCTAGAATCTATATATAACATGGATCACACAATATTTGGTGAGATTTTGTGGTGAGATAAGTATCTTCAGATGTAAAATTAGAAGTAGGTCCACCTCCTTTTGTTCTCACTGTCATTCCTGGTTCCTCAAACAGAGTAGGAAACCACAATTATTTCCAATTCTTCATAGACTATAATAAAGTACTCTGGAGAACCGATGACATTGAACAAGTGTTCTTTTATTGATTACACAACATGTTTCGGATAGTGATGGGCGAATAAATTCGCCCTAGGCAAATTTGCGGCGAATTTCCGACATTCGCCGATGGCTGTGAACAAGCCCGAAATGTCACACATTGTTGCAGATCCTTAAAGCCACATGGAATAAAGGCTTTTTAAATTGAAAATCATCTTTGGAGCTGTGTCATATTTCACATTGTCTGCAAAATCGGTGAGTATGTGGGCCACCGGACATGTGCACCACTTGAGAAGAAATAGGTGGATAGTGGGTGAGTGCTGACTAAAAAACTTTCTATCAGCAAACAAAGGCCAAACGTGTCGTATTGGGGTGTCCAAGGCCCACTGGGGCTGCTGCCTGGGAGACTCCCCCCCCCATTGAAGAGTTAGATTTAGTGCTACAACAATACAGTGCATAACTCAGTTTCCTCAGTCAGTCTTACCTTATTCTCTATACATATGAAGTAATATGGCATGACTAGGAAAGGCCTGGATTGGAGGGAATATCCATCACTTAATACTTATCGATCACTTCCCTCCTCATCTTGGCCCTATCCACCCCAAAGCCTGTTCCTCCCCCCATAAATAAACAACGCCAGACTTTGTTGGATAATAATGGCCGCAGCATCTTTATTAATGTTTATGATCAAAACATTTAACTGTCAATAAGTTGTTATTAACTGTTTATACAACAAAAATGTATTCTAATATACATAACATTCCATCAGTTTTTAACCCAACTTACTCCTGAACTGTCCTGTTCCCCTGGGCAGATGGTCCTGGGATTACCATACTTTGCCCCTGTGCCTCCGCACCGCTGCACCCTTCATGACTTTTGTTTACCCATCAGCCGCAGTACACCACTCGATGGTATATCAATTTTTTCCACCATTTTTCCACCATGTCCAATTTGGCCATTTATACATTTTTCCTCCTTCTCACTGGAACCCATCATAGTTCCTCCTTTTTCCCAGGACCACCGCAAACTCTGCGACATTTAGCTACATTGTGACTTACCTCTTTCCCTCAAGCCACCCTTTTTGATCAATCAGCAACATTACTTCCCATTTGTACAACTTGGACCTCTGGAAAGAAAGAGAAAAACAAAGAGAAAAAGATGAGGGGGGTGGGCCTGCACATCTCTATCTCCCTGCCGGCAGGAAATGGAAGTAACTTTTCCAGCACTCCCTTTTATCCCCAACTCTTTCTCCCCCCCATCTGTACCACCCTATCCTGTCCAAAACCTATACTTCCTTCCTCTCCCCCCCGCCTCTCAGTCATGCCCTCCTTCGCCCATACAGACTCCCTCGTTTCTGAAACTAAATATTTGATTGGAAATGATGTATATATAAATATATTCCTTGTGGCGACTTTTTTATTTCTGCAACTATTTTGTCTTTGGCGACTTTTTTGTCTCAGCAGATTTTGGCCACAGTTTCACTAAAAAATTTGCAGATGGCAAAGTGCATGGTTTCGTTACAAATCCATGCCTGGTGAAAAAATGTGCTAATCACTAGTGAACAGTATTATCCACATGATTTCTTATGAATCATATGAAATCATGAAACGCATGCATCTTATATCAAAATGAATTAGCTCTGTGTCTGGATGTTGAGGTGTAGATAGCAACACTGATCAATTTGCCCTAATATCTTATGCATCTTACTGGGACACTTGTACATTATTAGAATTGGAAGAGTTCAGCTGGGAAAGGTGTTCTTGTTAGTGATGGGCGAATTTATTCGCCAGGGGCGAATTCGCGGCGAATTCCCGCGATTCGCCGCTGGCGAATAAATTCGCGAAACGAGCAGAAAAATTCGCCGCAAACGCGCGTCAAAAACGATGCGACGCGCGTCAAAAACGACGCGCGACTCGTTTCGCCAAATGGCGAAAAATTCGCGAATTTCTCTGGAAATTTGCGAATTTTTCGGCGAAGCGAAACGCGGCCGTTTCGCCCATCACTAGTTCTTGTCTGATTGTCTGAAGATGTTCCTCGTAGTGAAGCCAAGCTTACCTTAAACCTAGCGGCATGCTGACCTGTGTTAATTTCATAATAATTTTTAACATTGCAAACTGTCCAAAAGCCAGCAAATAAAAGCCTTTTAATGCAGGCATAACACGAATGGGAGGTTAATGATGGTTCAGACAGAGCCACAGAATGCATTTGGTGGCACAGAATACAAAGAAAGGTAGGGAAACGCTGCCAGGTTTGCTACCAACTAATGCATTCTATGGTTCAGAGAAGAAAATGAAGGCTGTAGAAAGGAATTTCATGGTACTGTATTTCCAGTTTTAATTATGGAAGTCCTGGATTGCAAAATGATAGGGTAATTATAGGAACAATCAATGCTGTATTTAAAAACAAATGGATAGAAGGAATGGACATGGACAGACAATATATTTGTCAGCGAGAAGGGTATTGTATTCAAGGCAGCAGCCTTAAAGGGGTAGTTAATAGTCATGGGTATTTGCTTACCAAACAGTTTGCCCAAAATGCATTAAAGTCATGGGTGAAAATTTGGGGAAACATTTCACTCATCACTAGTTGGAAACACTACTGGACTGCACTGTTCAACCAAACATTTCTAAGATGTTGCTGGACTACAAATCCCAGAATAATGTAACATATAATAGGTATAAGTATGCTGGGAGCTGTATTGCTGCCCAGAAACATCAGGGTTGTATGCTTAGAGCAATATTGCACAATAAACCCTTTCCAAAACATCTCCCCATGGGATTCTCATTGGTCAGCTCGTTTTCATTTATAATGAAGTTATTGGTGGATTTTCTTGTTATTATGTTTTTCAATAATGTCTATAGAAAACTAGGGGGTGTTGTGGGATGGCATTTTGGCTGGGCTTACATCTCTTAGGAATAGAAGTCATTTAAGTTGAGGAGACTGCCGCATACAGATTTAAATAAACAAAAGGAATCCTGGGAATGAATTCCAAACAAGCTCTTTACATGGGTTTATCCTACAGGCTAAAGCTCAACCAATCGTTTTTAAAGCAGAAGCCAGGATAATAGCTGATCAAATTCCCAAATACAGAACTGTTTGGCCTTTCTTGAGGCTCATCAGTGTAGTGAAGGGTTGTCTGATCATGTCTTAGAGATAAAGTCACCATGTGGTTTGGAATGCAAGTCATTTAGGTTGAGGAGACTGCCTCATACAGGTTTAAATAAACAAAAGGAATCCTGGGAATGAATTCCAAACAAGCTCCAAGAGAATCTTAGTGTCAGTGGTTAAGACCTAAAATGATGAAGATGTGATACCTACCAATAAAGATCTGTTTAAATCAAGGCTACAGACTATCTGCTCCACCTGTATTTTGATAGTCCTATGATCCAGTTCAGTGGAAGAAACTCTAACTTTAAAGGGATTTAGTTCATACATGAGTGTATCTGCTCATGTTGCGATTTCAGACAAAAATTGCCTTTTTCTGTTCTTTTTCTAATTTGAGACTGGTGAAAACTAGTCTCCGAGGGTCTCCATTTCCTAGAAGATCTTAATTCTTATCCAGATTTCCCTTCTGACTATATCTGCGAGTGCTTGTTAGGGGTTTGATCTGTAAAGGCGACACACATTTCTGCCTGTGGGTCCCAGAGGTGACACTCCAAAAAAAAACAGATACTGAGGTCCAGTTCTTAAAAGTCCTCAGCTAACTGTTTCTGACACGAAGAAGCATTTACAAGTGACCGTGAAAGTATAATGTCATCCAGGGAACTTATTCCCAGTTTCTTTTATGACACTATATATATCAAATAGGAGATGATATTTTTTTCACCTTAATAAAGATTCTAACTTTTTTTTTCCCAGCTAATGGAAGATATATTTTAATGTAATTAATTTGTTCTTTGGATAACCATTGAAATGTCTGACCATCTGTTCAAGGGGAAATTTAATGATATATAATGTTATTATAGTTTCTATTTCATAGTTTTTTCTCCCACAATGTTTCACTTCTTCTCCCACTTCAGATACTTTTAGGTGTTTGAAATTTGCACAATAACAGTTTACATATTGTTCTGATCAGATGAAAATAGACAAAGCTATAAATAGCAATAGGTAATAACTTCTCAAGGAATATAAAAAGGTATTGAATACATATATATCAAGAAAGCTCTAAAATGCAGCATAGCTATTTCCACAACATCCAGTGTTGGACTGGGATGCCAGGGGCCCACCAGAAAACCTTAGACCAGGGGCCCAACTTTCCAAACTATTATTCCTTCTGTCCTCACTTAACCTCTTTATTCTCCTATTCTTTTAGCTCTACTTAATATACTCTATTCTTCCATTATTAAGCCTCTTTTTCCACATAAAGAAATAGGGAATGAACGAGAAATAGGCCAAATTGTTAGAAGCAAGAGGGACCACTGACACCTGGGCCCACTGGGAGTTTTCCTGGTATCTCTGTGGGCCAGTCCAACACTGACAACATCCTATATAAAAAAAACAATCCTGAAGTTTTTTTTTAATGAAGTTCAATTGTTTTTAGTAGCCCTATGGCATTTTAGAAATAATCTCTCACAAAACCTCAGCTCCCAGGCATTCCAATATTGTAGATACTCCAAGCCCCTAAAGAGTCCAAGGCAAGTCCCCTGCTCATCATCACTTATCCAAGTTCCCACCTTGAGACTATAGCAATCTACCCCTAGAGAGTGCAGTAAGACATAGGAAGTCAATGATTAAACTGCCTTTTGGGTGGTTTTGTACATGCCCCTGTTTTCTGATAACTTGATGTTCTTGAAGATACTGCTTTGATAGAATTCATTCATTAGTTCCTTCATTCAACTGATGTGCTTTGGACACACAACCAGTTCTGATAAGATAAAGGTTTTTTTAGTGTTTTTGATGTCATAATCATGGCAGCTGGGTTTTAGTATCAGATTCATGACAGCTATAAGTGTGGGCACGAAGCTCAGCTTTCATTGGGAAGCCCAGGTAAGGGTTCTTATGCCTTTATCCTAGAGCTTCAAGAGCAGTCACAGAGTTATCCTCCCTCACATACTGCAAAAGAAAATAATTTTATGCAAGGATTTGGTGGTTGGAGGACAAAAAGTGGAGTGGACAATGGGAGGCACATTTATCAAGGGTCGAATGTCAAATTCATGTGAGTTTTTTAAAACTACCATAATTTAAAAATTCATATGGACTGGCAGCCTACAGGAGAGAATGTTTGGCAGGACATCTGTTTTTCATGCAACCAAAACTTGATTCTAAGCCAGTAATTCAAAAATAAGCAAATGCTTTAAGGCCACTAGGAGCAACAACCAAGGGGTTGGAGAGCAACATGTTGCTCGCAAGCTACTGGTTGGGGATCACTGCTTTAAGGCATAGAAAGTTTAGAATATAGGATTACCACCAACAGGTTGTAAACGACTCTATACACCCCACCCGCATAGTTACAAATGGGCTAGACTACCACATCCATGTCTAATCAAGTTCCACAAATAGCAGATATTCCCAATGCTGCCTTTTCATTTAACATTTCATTGTGACATTGATACTGTTTGTTTTGCAAGCCAAACTTCACTTTTGTAAAGCTGTAATAACCACTGTGCACTCCAAAGGAACACAATCAAATTAAATTGGATTAAGGAAATCTATATACCCTAACCTTGCAGTTCTGCATTTTAACCTCTCCCTGGTGACTGTCCATGAAAGGGTCACAGTATTGGATATTATGGATTTACATAATACAATTTTAATTGATTTTATCCAATTAACATGAGCTGCTGGCTTTTTTACTGCTTTTATTGATATAGAAAATAGCACTGCTATGGGATTTTGCAGGGAGATTGTCCCGTTGAGTGTGTTATTATTCCCAACCTGGACATTTTTGCATATACATTGAAACGCTAAATCTTGCTTTCATAGCAAACTGCCAAAATGCTGCAATTTTGTAATACTGACTTTCTATGGACTTAATTATATTCCCCTCTTGCAGTTTCTGATTATGAAAGTACTTTATTCTTGTAAGTATTGCGCTTGATAGAATCACTGTTAATCTTGTAATCAGTTTCTGTTGATGAAATGTAGAACTATTATAAAAATATTGTATCACACATCTTTAGGACATGTCAGACTACTACATTGTTATCAAAACAAACCTGCCCTTGTTAGTACTCATTTGAAGGCCAAGTAACATCAGGTCATTTAATACCCTACATGCATTTCCAACGTTTAGAAAATCCCTGTTGTGACATTTGTTTTACAGGACCTTTAAGGGCAAGTGGTGAATATTTTCAGTTATGGGACCTGTTATCCAGATTGATTGGGACCTGGGGTTTTCCAGATAACAGATCTTTCTGTAATTTTCTTTACTCCTTAAGTCTACTAAGAATTTATGTAACCATAAAATAAACCCGATAGGCTAGTTTAGATTCCAATTAGAATTAATTATTAAACCTTAGTTTGGATCAAGTAAAAGGTATTGTTTTATTATTGCAGAGAAGAAAAAAAATTAAAAATTTTTTGGATAGTTTGATTATAATGGAATCTATGGGAGATAGCCTTTTTGTAATTTGGAGCTTTTGTGGATAATGAGCTTCTGGATAACATATTCCATACCTGAACTATCAAAGAGCTATGGCGAGGCTTCAAATAGAAAGAGATAGTAGAAGGAACCTTCTGTGGGTGAGGAAGAAGTGGGCTATAATGGAGGAGGTTGACTGTGCAAAAAGCACAAGAATGCTTCCAGTTTTCAGAAGTCTTCTCATGGATTGGGTCCATAAACAGTTCTTATTTGTCAACCAGATAAGCAAGTCAAAAGTGGCATGGGATAAATTAAGAAAAATAAAAAATCCCATTCCGATTTTAGTGAAAGAAGAAATTCTGCAGCTCAGTTGGATAAAAGTTTGTGTTGACAATTGCATTAACACTCATACTCTTCGCCTCTGTAATAAGCTCCTTGTATTCTGCTGCATTCCTTATTTAGCTCTGAAAAATAGGATACCCCTTCCTGATTGCAATCTAAATATGACAAAAGTGAGCTCAGTAACTGCCAATCAGAAAGAAATGGGGTCAAGCAAAACAAAAGGATGAAGAAACCAGAAGCATAAGGAGACTGTGATGAGCGAAGTGAAATATCTTTAGATTCGAGTTGACTTGTAGACTTTAGAACAGTATAATATGAAAGCATAACATATTCTATGCCATAAGATTTGTTTTCTGCATACTGTATTTCAATATATATACACTGACTGAATGGTAGCCTCTAAAACTCACTAGGTTGAGAGCAATCATATGGTATTAATAAAATAACACTTTCTATCAATTTATCCTTATCTTTGTTTATGTAAATACGGGGAAGTGATGTTCTTAGTATGAATCACTATACAGTTTATTTAGAAAGAAAGTGACATCATATGCTTGGTTGAACCCCTTATAGCTGAAGCAACATGAGTGGTCATCAGTTGTCTCACTGTCAGTACTACCTGGGTTGGACTGTGTCACAAGCGCTCCGCGCTCCCTACCTTCCAGCCGGCGCGGTGACGTCATGCGTTGTGGCGCAAAATTCAAACTTAAAAGGACGCTAGAGACCCGGGTTCGATGCCCGAGTATAGCTCAATATTACATTGTGTTCCTGGGTCTCCCTGTTATTTCTGATATTGATCTACAGCCTGTTTCCTAACCTTGAACCTTTGCTACCTGCCAACTTGAACCCTTGCCTGGACTTTGACCTCTCTATTGGATTTCACCTTAAACTGTACTTTGCCTGGACTCTCTGGAAGGGGCTTCCTCATTGATCCCGACTACCCCCCTGTGGGTGCCGTTGGCCCCCGCTGACAGACTGGACCAGAGAGACACGAGGAGAAAACATGGTGGGTTCCACCAATCCAGATATGCTCCCACTTGACACATTGTGTCCTTCCCTGGCCCCAATCACAGATGCAAGAAGAGGAAACAAGGTGTATACCAGAAGGGGGGGACACCTTTTTCTTCTTCTCGCTGCCACAATCAAGGTTGGGGGGGGGAGGTCAGTGGGCAGTGCCATAGTGGGCCCCAGACTACCCTGTCAGAGGCTGAGTATAACATAAATATATTTGTTACAACAGAAACCATGAGCAGCCAAAATTCATTGCTGGCCATAGGCCAATGATGAGGATTGGTTAAATGGATCTAGAATTTGCACTGTGATCATTCAGATTAATTCAACTACACTAGTTCATCTGATAAAGGATTATAATAACACTACACTATGCGCTCACTTCTGTTTTATGATGATAAATGATGTTAAGGTCTCATTCCAAGTAACAATTTAACAGAGAATAACGTCGCCTTTTTTATGTATGGATTACAATTTCTTATATCTCATCACACACCCACTTCTCAGCTCCACCAAGAAAATGAAAACACAAGAAAAATGTAATTTCAGTAATCTATGAAAATGAAAATATAGAGTTATAAGAGAAATAAACTAGTTATTGTTCTGGTACAATTTAGCACATGATGGCCAAATCTGCTGTAAAACTGTCTACAGTCAATTAATTCCTCCCATATACATTAACTATGAAGCTCATAATTTTAGAACCTTATGATTGCTAAAGTTTTAGGGTATGGCCACTTGGTGTTGGACCAATTTCCCTCACTGAAACATTAGTCCATAAAGATCATTGCCTGTCAATGCTTAATCCTAAATGGGTAACTTGTAGTTTTACAGCTTCCCAGGGTTGCCATCTTTGGAGGCCTCATGATCTGGGAGAGAGGAACTGTGATGTTGTGGGGGTGGTCTGTGATGTTGTAGGGTGGAGCATCATGGGGCCATGATGTGGTGCAGGCCAGGACTGGCAATCTGTGGGTTCTGGCAAATGGGCTGCTATAAGGTGCCATAGAAAGTCAGTATTTAGTAAGCTGGTGGGGGCCTCTATGTGGGCTGATTGGGCCTCTGTGTACCTGAAATTCCA
This sequence comes from Xenopus borealis, assembly GCA_024363595.1. Classification (NCBI taxonomy): domain Eukaryota; kingdom Metazoa; phylum Chordata; class Amphibia; order Anura; family Pipidae; genus Xenopus; species Xenopus borealis. The sequence goes on along the minus strand of CM044447.1, from coordinate 113,412,598 downwards.
GGGCCTATTTTGATTCTCAGTCCGGACCTGATGTGGTGGTCAGTGACTGGCTAATTGCCAAGTCAATGTAGGAGAATTTTGCCCAGTTTTTCTAATTTGGTAAAATAGGAAGACAGGTTTGACCTGAACAGCCCTTCCAAATATGGGTGGTGGTTGGTGATTGACCTATTACTGAGTCAATATTAATGATGAGTGAATTTGTCCTGTTTCACTGAAAAATTTGCCAAACTGCTGAAAAATATCAAAATGGCAAAAAATTTGCTAAACACATTGAAGTCAATAGGCAACAATATTTTTACACGCAACAAACTTTTTGCCTCATTCAAATGCATGAAAGTCAAAGTTTTTTTTCTTGTGGTGACTTTTTTTTGTCTTGGTGACTTTTTTGTCCAAATGCATTAAGGTCAATTGGTGTTTTTTTCTCAAGTTATTTCTCACTCAAAATTCATTAATGTGAATGGGTGGTTTTTCTTGCAACATTGCCAGGTGAAAGAATTTGTTTGTCACTAGTCAATATAGGATATTGGTGGTGGTTGGTGATTGATCTACCACCGGCTCATTCTAAGAGAATCCTGCCCAGTTTTCCTGATTTGGAAAACCAGGAAGGCAGCTTTGATCCAGACAGTCCAATATTCAGAAAGGTAGTAACCCTACCCTCTTCCAATAATTATTTTTTAAGAAACAAACCTCATGCTTTATTATTATTAATTAGTTTACATATCTGTTCCTTTAGCTACTGCATCAGCAACCATCCACCTATTTTGTCAAGCCCACTTTATCCCATAACTGAGTATATTTTACCTTTAAACCTCAAAATAAGGATAAAAAAAACAAAATTCTAACTATACCTCATGCTGAATTACAAGATCCCTATGAGCGGCATGAATATATGTATAACAAATCAACGTGTTATGTGAAATTATGTGTAAATCTGTAACTTATTTACTGCAGTTTGCCTTTTCCTGCGGGAAAACTTCACCAGCTCAAGTTATGTTCGGTTCCATCACAATGCAGAAGCCATGTATTATCTCTGAATGTTACAGTGTGCCCTTTCAAAAAAGCACAGTATATTTATTTTTAAACATTACGGCCCCTTTCATACACAGTCCAGTGGAGACACAGTGCAAAGAATTCATAGCTTCACCTTCATCGTACCGCAGTAAAGCATCCGTTACATGTTTTTTTTTTTTTGGTTGCTCAGTGTTTATTCATAAAATGCAATAAGGATTTGAAGGTCAATTCACATAATAAAAAGAGAGGTGGTTATTAGACTGAAAAGAATACAATCTCTTGAGTTATCAGCGTTGGTGTCTGTGTGACAGAGCGGTTGGAGGCCATAGAAGCTTTGCAGTAAATAGAACCCCCTGCTCACTTCAATATCAACTCCAGTTCATTAGTATAATGTACTACCCAGAGTCATTTCACAATTAATGGAGTCTAAACTTCCACTGCCTGCAATGCACAATCCATAATGACTACCATAAACGCCTCTCATAGCATTTTCTAACAGGTGCCTGGCTAGAAATCATAGACAGAAACCCATTTTGTTGCCTTTTAGAAACATTCTTCATGTTAGTTAATCTGGTGCTCACATTTTTATTTATGATGGTGCCTTTTTTTTTTTTAAAGGAATATTTATATTATTAAAAGTAGTGTTTCTCTTTCCCATAAAATTGCACTAAAAAACTTGACAGGTTTTGGCTCGAGTATTTTTTGGATTTGGATTTTTAGCAGCTTTGGGGTATAATAAATCCTTAAAACTTTCAGTTTCCCCTTTACTAATACATAGTACCTAAACAAATAGGCCCTTACAGAGTGCATAAAAAAACCCCTATTGTAAAATAAAAGGATATTATAAATTACCAAGGAGTTTCATATCATATAACAGCACAAGGCCAAAGATTAAATGCTTTTATAGGGGTCATGGAACTCCTGGGTGACTTCCATCATCCTTATGTTTTACAGAAAAAAGTACTTTATTTATTATAATACACAAGTTTCAGTGAGCCATGTGTTAGAAATTACATAACTTAAGTGCAGATTATAAGTGATGATATCACTAAGCACTGTTAATAGGGAAATGGTTTACAGGATATTCATGTATATTATAAGAATATTATTTACAAAGTAATTAATAACATATTCCCGTTATTTGTGTCACTTTAGTAGTGTTGGTAAACTAAGATATGTATGTGTGTTAATGTAATCATGCAGTGAGTCACAAAAAAAGGTTAATTTCTCCATGATTTCTTTCTTCCTTGTGTTAAGAAGACCAGTCCTAATGTATGTGAACAGATTAGATACAGCAATTATGTTTATGGGTGGTATGGATATTGATGTGCCTTTGTTTGACTACATTTGTTTCCAACAAAGATTACAGACTATGGAATCACTTTAATGTAACTGACAGTGGACATTGTTAAAGGTGATTGTTTCCTGTTTCACATAACAATTGTAGATGCATAGTGGTATGCTATTATTCCATTGAGGTGCTCCATTAATTACAGATGATGTTAAAGCTGGCTGGAATACAACTATGTATGTGTGGTGCCTCATAATGAGCCTCTAAAGAAATTTAAGGTTGTACTATTTCTCCTTCTCATTATCACCTAATTAAAATTACACAAAGAGGTAATATCATGGAATAGTGTGGTTTCACCCAGACTATTCTTTAAAGCCAGATTGGTCAAGAGCTGATCTTCAGTTGATCACTGAAAATTAAAAAAAATAATTTGGCCAATTAATTTTACTGATGTGTGCAAGGTTATCAACCAAACCTTAAGGATGTGGCAACAAAGAGTCCTGTAGCTCAACTGGTAAAGGATTTAAACAATCAGGTTACAAGTAAGGTCTATCAAAGTTGGCAAAAATGCCATTGTTTTTAGACTATAGAAAATATATTGACACATGAAACAAGGCTGGGAAATGCTTAAGAAGTATTTTCATGGTGGTATGAATACAGGGAGACTCTAAAAGAGTAGGGTTTATTTCTAAAGAAGATTCTAACTTTATGAATGGATGTCTTTAGTCAACTTGTAGTAGCTTTTTGAAAAAATGTTAAAACGTTTCCCACATACACTTAGAATGTTTTTTTTTTGTTAAAATTTGCATTTTGGCATCATCAACTGTTTCTGTTTTGACAGGAATATTTCAACATCCTCTGTATATGTGGTAGCTGGACTTTGTTAGTTCAAGACACCATTGGTCAGGGCCTCTCTTACTGCAAAAAAATTAAACATGTGTATCAGATACATTTTCAATCCATCCTAAGTGACCCTCTAGCATGGTTTTTCTAAAGAGAAACAGGCATTCTACCCAAATACTGTATTAATTTTGAGTCCCTTTTCACTTCACCAAACACTCCCGGGCAACCCCACAGTTTGGGAACCACTTCCATTTCAATACATATTTGGATGAAGAAAAAATTCCTACTTGGACAATTTAACCTTTAACACAGATAATTGGTTAAACAAGAAACGAAACTTCAAAATTAATAGTTTTTTCATTTGGAGGACACTTAATTGGAGGATTTCCCCCATTCGAATTCGTAATCATGAATATCCAAACAAAAAAGTTCCAGGGGCAGAAACATCCAATGTTTATATATATATATATATATATATATATATATATATGTTACTAAAAAAAATTAAGCAAAATTGCTTCCTAATGATAACAAAGGTTATAGTTTATCTCTAAGATCTTCAGAGCTGAATGCCTATTTCTGTTTCTTGCCACCGCATTTGTCTTAATAAATTTGCTACCATTTTCCCTGCAGTGAGGGACCAATCGCAGTAATAAATCACTAGGGTTCCATAAAGTAATTTCACACCCTTTAATTTCTGAAGGCCATATTAGATGCCTCTTCTGATTAATTAAATCCTTGTGACTGGTTATTTCATTAGTCCAGTTGTACCTTCAAGAACCAAGGGAATAAAGAAATATTATATAATGCAAAGATCTAATAATTCAATTCACTTAGATCAATAAAGCCTTTGGGTAACAGATGGTTCCTTGTTTTCAATGCATATTACAGAAAGAACCTAAACTTTTTAATTTACCCTACACAATTGTTTTTAAAACTAAGCAACAATTGGTCTTTACTTGAACTAGATAAATTATTTATCTACCCACAGTGTTACTGGCCATGCTTTACCTGAGTTCTTCAAGGACAGAATTAGATTTAATATTGGAGAAGATTCCCCAAGATAGTGGGGGTATTAGGTTAGGATTTGTTTAATAATAAGTGGCTCCACAAGGCATAGGAGATCCAATCACAGCATAAATACATGGTTCAGTGATAGCAAGGCTAAAAATCAGGCATATTCTTACTAGTGGCCTTCAGTTGCCGTTTAATCCTTCACTCAACACTCTACACCCCACTGAATCCTACAACAGTTGGCAGCTTTGGAAGGATGTGCGACATTCAGCAATAGAGGAAGTCCTAAAGGCTGGTAGTTCAGGAATGAGTTCAGTAGCTGCTTCAGTAGATACCACTGTAGCTGTGACACCATTATTATAGCAGGCTCTCAAAAATGATACTGTTAATTCCTGTATTTGCTGCTAATTGGGACTGGCTATATTGTACTCCTTGAATGATACTGGGTATAATTACCCTCAAAGTTTCCTTCTGTAAGTCCCAGCAATGTACTGCCCCCTCTGTATTGTTTCTTTTTTTTCCAGTTGGAAAGAGCTTTAGAAGAAATAACATGCCATCTGTTCCTCACCTCATTTAAATCACTAAGTGCTTGGTGTAAATGCAAGTGCAGAATTGTTGACCACACTTATTCCTGCTTGTCCTCATTAATACTGTGCAAGTCCACTAATTTGCTGGAAGCAGCCTGCTCTGGTGCATAAATTGTAAGGTGAAACATATTCCAAAATAAGGGAGCACTGTACAGTGGCATAACTAGATCTTACTGGGTCCCACAGCAAATTATTTTTTAGGCCCCCAAAACGTCCAGTGGTTGACCTATTTTACCAATATTTATTGTAATTGTATATGAATTAGGGCCTCATGGGGCCCCTATAGCTCCTGGGCCCCCCTGCAGCTGCAGGGTCTGCTTCCTCTGTAGTTACGCCCCTGGCACTGTACCTTAAATCTGACAACCAACCTTTAAAGAGTTCCTTTTGTAGTGTAGTGTCTATTGGTGCTAATGTTAAGCCAGTTGAATCACACACAGCTAAAATTAGTATAAGTATATTCCTCGTCCTGCAAACATGTCCATATGGACTTTCTCTTCAATATACGAGCTGGCTCATCTCAAACCCTATACTGAATTAATATACTAGTCGGTTCCATTGATGGCCCCAAGACTTTTTCCAGAAATTGGAAGGAGTATTTTTTTGCCTGTTGATCTATTGGGGACTATTGAAATATCTGGAGGCTTATCATGTAAAAATGCACCTATATTTGTGATATACACAGTGATTATGTTAATTTCACATAATACAGGGGGCAAAATTAAACTGAAAGTACTCAACATGTTTCATTGTGAAAAAAGGCTCAAATTTACCACATAATTTTTAGTCAAAAGTTTATTGTTTAATGGTCAAAGTCTGCCCTCCCCAATCAATACCCTACCAACCCCATAGTTTGGGATTTAATAACCTATTTGAATAAGTTTTAATAAGCATTGGTACAAACTTCATAACCAAAACAATGTATTTAGGCAGAAGATGTGAATTTTACAAGCCTTCTCTAATAAGAACAGCTTCCAAAGCTGGTATGAAAATAAAATGGCCTTCTGGATTCTATTACCGAAACCCTGAAACTCTTTTTTCATGAACAAAGAGCCTAAATGCATTTAGAATATTGAAGAAAAATAAAATTCCAAACATAGTCTGAATGGACCTCTGCCTGTTACCAGCAAGTTAAAGAAAATAACGGACGGTTTTCATCTGCCTCACAGTCACTTTCTCTGCAAAAGGAGCAGAAAAGAGAAATAAAAGAGATGTCACTCTGAGTGTACATATCTGCTGCTTTGTGTCTGGGACTTGATTATTACAGGCTTATTATATCTTCTCTTGTACTGTTGGGTATAGGAAATGGATATTTTTGGAGTTAACACTGTCTGCATATTTCAGTTAAATAAAATACCTTATTCTATTTCAATTTAAGGCTTTATTTCAGCAGCCCACTCCTTAATGTAATCTACTGATTCTTTTTAGGTGCTTTTAAAAGAAGAGGAATCAAGATAACAAGTAGACGCTGTGAGATATAGGCAATGTCCAGCTTGGACTGTAACAAATACATCCCCTTTCATACTAATGAATGCTTTAGATTCTAGGGGTCATTTATTCGGTTTGAATGACTAGGGTATTTTAGTAAGACGGTTGGTTCACCAGATCTTTCCAACAGGCAAGAGGTCCAGAAGGAGGTTGAAAAGTGTTCTTTGTTGCGTTTGGCTTGGCTCTGAAATGCAGACATTATTTAATGAGGCAGTCGGTAAGGTGAAAGGATAACTAGGTAGGTCTAAGGTCCTGGGGAGGTGGCCTCACATTCTGCGTCCTACTAAAGAAAAGGGCATTTGGATAGAATGCAAGACCCAAACTTCAGGTCTGGGCTCGGTGTTGGTCCTCTTGGAAAATATAGGGCATTGTTTTACTGCTGTTATACTAGGTCTAACCAGTTACCCACTCATCTTGTCAACTGCCCATTCAAAGCATGAGCCCAGGCTTTGTTCCACCTCTTGTCTTCACTAAGCTTCTCTACCTGTCTGTTGGAGTACAAATGACATTGCTTTACTGTTGTTGGTTATTTGTTACAATAATTATGGTTGTTTATTTCAGCAGCCCACTCCTTAATTTAATCTACTGATTCTTTTTAGGTGCTTTTAAAAGAAGAGGAATCAAGATAACAAGTAGATGCTGTGAGATATAGTCAATGTCCAGCTTGGACTGTAACAAATACATCCCCTTTCATACTAATGAATGCTTTAGATTCTAGGGGTCATTTATTCGGTTTGAATGAGTAGGGTATTTTAGTAAGACGGTTGGTTCACCAGATCTTTCCAACAGGCAATAGGTCCAGGAGGAGGTTGAAAAGTGTTCTTTGTTGCGTTTGGCTTGGCTCTGAAATGCAGACATTATTTAATGAGGCAGTCGGTAAGGTGAAAGGATAACTAGGTAGGTCTAAGGTCCTGGGGAGGTGGCCTCACATTCTGCGTCCTACTAAAGAAAAGGGCATTTGGATAGAATGCAAGACCCAAACTTCAGGTCTGGGCTCGGTGTTGGTCCTCTTGGAAAATAGAGGGCATTGTTTTACTGCTGTTATGCTAGGTCTAACCAGTTACCCACTCATCTTGTCAACTGCCCATTCAAAGCATGAGCCCAGGCTTTGTTCCACCTCTTGTCTTCACTAAGCTTCTCTACCTGTCTGTTGGAGTACAAATGGCATTGCTTTACTGTTGTTGGTTATTTGTTACAATAATTATGGTTGTTTATATATGTTTACTTATGTTAAATAGTATGTTTAATAAGCAACTGTTACCTTCTCTCTTCAGTTGGGAACTGGTGTCAAGTTATTGTGTGAAGGTGCAAGGAAGGGGCTTGCAGGTTTTGATTCTGTACTGGTCATGAGCCAGATAGGATTCATATAGCATTGGAAGGTCGGATATCTAAGAATATGGAAGCAAATTTACAGGGGTAACGATGCGTGAATTGGCTATTAAACCAACTTACCTGCATCTGTTCTATTTAGACTGTTATATGATAAGCCAAAAAGATCTGGCATGAGAACAAATCATGGAGAGAATTAGCTGTGCATTAACATCGTAGTGGATAGAACCTAAAATACAAAAATGATAGAATAGGATTTCTTAGAGACATTATTGGTATATTGGTGACAAAAAACAACATAACTGTCTCTGTCTAAGGCTTATGGCAAACAGTCATATGGTTTTATTTGCATATAAAATGGAACAACCTGCCTATAAGGGTAAATGTCAGCATGACTAGTTTTCCTAATCTTGAAGTGATTTACTCTGAGTTACACTGCAGACTGGTGTCAAAATGAGACAAACTTTACCAATCAACACATGATGTGTACCATACATCAGAATTTTGTTTTATTATATTTATATTTTATTTTATGATAAAACAATTTAGAGATGTTGGTTTGTCTCCAAGTGGCTTGTGTCTGAATGAATCACAAGCAAGATGGCATCCGAGGGGACAACCAAACAGTGACCCCACACTATATTGATGGAGAATTGTGCAAGTCAGGGACAGTCTGTGCCCAATGTGTTCTAATCTAGTTTATAATTTATGTTATAAGCATGTTCTTTGAGATTCAAAATTGCCTATAAAGGTTAATGGAAAAATGGACAAATTTTCAGCTTAATATAGAATTTTACAAATCTCAAGATTAGGCTTTTTTTTCTCTAATTATGTTGCATTGTCACAGTCGTATGTGGAGCCCTTTATGGTCGAAAATGATTATAATCAATTCATGCTTTTTGGTGCTTTGCAGTAAGGTCGCCTGAAAATGAAATGCATTTTGTTTTGTCCACAATGAGTCTATAGAAATCAGGAAAATTATTGCATACTTCATAGTACATGGTGACCTTGTAAGCAAAACACTGAACACTATGTTCATGTATTTCTAGAGCCTTATCATATTGCAGAGAATGTGAACTTGGAGCAACGTATATCATTAAAGGAACAGTTCAGGGTAAAAATAAAAACTGGGTAAATAGTTAGGCTGTGCAAAATATAAAAATGTTTCTAATATAGTTAGTTAGCTAAAAATGTAATGCAAAAAGGCTGGAGTGACTGGATGTCTAACAGAACAGAACAAAACTTCCTGTTTTTCAGCTCTCTAACTCTTAGTTAGTCAGCGACTTGAAGGGGTGGCCACATGGAACATAACTGTTCAGTGAGTTTGCAATTGATCCTTAGCATTCAGCTCAGATTCAACAGCAACAGTTATGACCTATGTGCCCCCCTCAAGTTGCTGATTGGTCACTGCCTGGTAACCAATCAGTGGAAACCAAGAGAGCTGAAAAGCAGGAAGTAGTGTTCTGGCTATACTATAAGACATCCTTTATACATTACATTTTTGGCTAAATAACTACAGTATATGAGAAACAGTTTTTATTTTGCACAGTCTATTTATTTACCCAGTTTTTATTTTTACACTGAACAATTCCTTTATATTTACTCTCCGCACCATAGAATGTTTTTTTTTTTACCTACTGTAATTTGATATAATACTAATACTGGGAGCTAAGAGTGTCTGAAATCTGCTTTCTGAAGCTGCATTTTCCTGTGGGTCTCAATATGACAAGCCTTTTTATATATTTTCTCAACACGGCCTGACCTGATTATCAAAATATAGGACAAGGCAGCTGAGAGGTAAAAAAGATTAAAGGATACTGTACCCACAGATTTCCCAGTTGAAGCACTGTATTCTTAGTACAGAGGAATACCCACGCTGGCATAGTTTGATGGTATTTTTTAACTAAATATCTAAGGAGTTTTCTTCCATGGAGAGTTCCTTTGGCCAAGACAGTCCCAATGGTCATACTTCCTTGTTGCTTCTTCTTAGAGGATTGTAACGAAACACAAAATCTGATAAAAAAAGGCATCAAACTGTGGCCTGCAAGCCTAGGACAAGTTTACTTTATCACACAAAATATAAGGAAAGAATTATGAATACCTCTGGACTTAGACATATTCCAGTGTTTGTAAAATACAGAAAGTGTTAAACATAGGTGGAGGGTGATTTTTACGTTTGAGGAGCTAATTAAAGACATTTCCAGCAAAAAAAATGCCTTCCTTGTATCTCAAGGCCAGTTCTAGTATAATACATGACCCTCAACCATGTATTACAATACAATACCCCCAAACACACTGCAGAATAATTGCAATTTCATGTAGGTTAATGCAATGCCCATTTCATGTAAAATCACCTCAAAACACATGGCAGGACAAATAACATCCATATCATAATTGATGTTGGCTTATGCCATCATTAAAATCCACCTATGGCACTCTCTCTAAAACTAGGAATGCCATGAAAATGAACTGAATTAAAATGTAAATGAAATGAAAATAGCTTTTGAAAAAATTTGTAAACCCATTGTCATACAACAATGAACATTTTTTTCTCTAAAAACCTCCAAAACCACAAACAAAAAGCTGATCTTTGCAAGAAAAAAAGGGAACTTATCTTGACTTCGATATGACCTCTACAGCTTTTGTATTTCGTAGATTTTATGTTTTTTACACTTAATTATAAAAAATTACGTTTTAAGTAACTATAAGAAAAATGACTTTGTTACTTAGGAATGATGCGCTTTCAGAATTTATTATACCCAAAGGAAGGAAAAAGTGTGAATCCGAAAATCCGCCAACTAAAAGCTGTCAGGGTCCTGTAGATATCAATGGCAAAGTCCCATATCATGGTCCGCACTCATTTTCAGCAAAATCTGACTTTTGGTTGGAAACCCCATTTTTCTTGGATTTTTTTTGGCGGTAATATCAAAATTTTTTGGATTTTTTCCTGAACCGATTTTAGTGAGCTTCTTCTATGATAAATAAGGTTCAGTCAGAAAGTTCAGAGTTGGTTGGACTTTTGTAATAGAAATAATGAGATACATTCAGACTAGATAAATAACCTCCAAAATGTTATATTGTAGGTGTCACAGTGTTGGACTGGAGTCTCTGGGACCCAATGGGGCTGTCCACTCAGGGCCCCTAAACTCATCACAAGCCTACACTTCCCCTCACCCCTTCTAGTGTACCTTTAATTGTGGCTGGCTTGCTGTGGTGATCAGAGTAGGGTATTGAAGGAGTACTGGAAGTCCAAGATTGGAGCAGAGATCAGGCCTTGATTGTTGGGGCCCACAAAGGCTGGGGCCCATCAGGTTTTTTCCCAGTCTCCTGCCAGCCCAGTCCTACCCTTGTTATAGAAAAGCCTGTACCAATATGGATATCTTCTGGTACAGGACAGTTTAACCATGCTGCCTGTGGTACAATTGATGGCCTATGACTTTAAGGAAGTAGAGATGCCACCTATGATGACAAAATCAGAAAGCAACAAACTCGAAAGTCAACTCAATTTAATGTTCTGTATATTTAATATATAATTATTCCCCCAGTATAATAAGTATTATTGTGTATAATACCTGAAAGCACAAGCAGCACAGAAGAGGAAGGAATAATTAACTGCACAAAATATAGTTCTTTTGTGCATTTTGATCCTACTTAGCTCTCCAGAGGCTGGTGGCATGGAGCAAGAAGTGTGATTGCACAGTCATTAATTACACAAAAGATGCATTGATTTATTTGTTAAGGTAAAACAGCCTTCATGCATTTTATTCATCAGTCCTATTAAACTGGACTTATTATAAACACAAGTAAATGTTTTTGCTTTAATGTTCCTGCTATATATGATAACGTTTACATGTATGAAGCCTGCACAATCAATCATATACTTAATAGAAGAGTTCAGGGTGTTTTCTCTTGTTCAATTAATAGCAAAAATGATTAGACACCCATCTGCTTTACATCTCTGCTGCAATTAAACCCCATAGGTCTAAACACACTTCCCCAAATTGCAATAGATTTTATAGATTAAAAATGCAATTGACCTACAGCAGGAAAAATAAGAACCAGACGGAGTTTTAAATTGGCACCTACCTAGTCTAAAGAGACATTCGTTTCCAGGAATGATTTAAGGTGTTACTATGGTAATAGTTTGCATTACAGAAATAGTACTTATTTTTTTTGCAAAAGAGCATTATACATACATTTTTTTAAAAAAGAAAAGTGCACAAGGGAAATGTTAAAACAATACTTTCAGAACATCATTTAAAGTGCCAATTTATGGAATGCATGAGGAGCCCCAAATCTGGTAAAAGTTATCTATTGATTGGCTGCTGTAGGTTACCAGACCTGTTGTAACTCTGTTCCTGTTCTATATGTATATTTACATACAATGTAGCAAAACCAAGCGATAAATGGGTAAAATGTTGCATAATCTTTTTCGATTGTGAAAGCAAATGAAAACTCCATATGGAACATCCCGACAGTAATGTCTTGAAGGCTTCAGATTAGTTGACAGTTATCAGTAGGACAAACTGAAATATCCAGAATGCTCAAGACCTAGGGTTTTCCATAGTTTGAATCTCCCTTGCTCAAGTCTACTAAAAAAATAACCAGCCCTGATTCTTTGGTTGGTGAACCCCAACCAGTGGTGCTCAAGCAACATTGCTCACCAACCCCTTGTATGTTGCTCCCACATGAGCAGGTGCTTTTTTTTTATTCCTGGCTTGGAGACTGGTGATGGGTGAATTTATTCGCCAGAGGCGAATTTGCGGCGAATTCCCGCGATATGCCAGCGAAAATTTGCCAAAAAAAATTTGCCGAAAAAAATGTTGCGCGTCGTTTTTGACGCGACGCAATGAAAACGACTCGTTTCGCGAATTTTCTCGCCAATTCGCGAATTTCGCTGGAAATTTTTCGGGGAAGCGAAATGGGGGAGATTCGCCCATCACTATTGGAGACAAATTTTGGTTCTACAAAAAACAGGTGTACTGCCAAACAGACCTTCCTATGGGATGCCATTCCACAAAGGGGCTACCAAACAGCCCTTATTTAGTACCCCCAGGAATGTTTTGCATGCTTGTGTTGCTCTCAAACTCTTTTTACATTTCAGTATGGCTCATGGGTCAAAAAGGTTGGGGATCCCCTGCTTTAGATAATACTCATCAAGCTCAGATGATCAGAAACATAAGTGGAAAGTCATACATACTGAACAAACCATATCTATGAACCTGGCTCAGATGGCTCAGCGTCAACTACCACTGAGCTCATTTTACATAAATCATTAGAATACAATTTTTCTCTCCAATGAATATATCGACATTGTGCCTTGAGCTATGTGATGCCAAAACACAGTTTACTCCATCTGTAGCTTTGTAAAGGCTAAAGACACCTGGTGTGTAGGAATAATGCCTTTTGAGTTGAAACCTTTGATGTTTTGCATTCATGCTCTATTTGCCCTGGTCTAAAATACAGTAATTTCACAGTAACTAAAACATTTATTAACGAAATGTATTTTCAGATGGTAGGGGTCCAATTTGAGGCATTTGATTGTATATATAGCATGCCTTTTTAAAAAAAAAAAAATTGATGTTTTCAGCTACCTATTGATACAAACCCTAAATTATCAATCATTTACTCATCCACAGATTAGGGGGTAACAACAGAGATAGCAGAACAAGTGCCTGGTAAGGTTCTAGGAGAAGAAGGGGCCCAGTATAGTTCCTGAATGGTTATCACTTTCACAATGTTTCACAATACATGGGCAAAGTAACAATTTGTGGAAGCGTAGGAGGCCTACAATAATGTTGTTGCTGGAGCTCAGTAACCTGTGTTTACACCAAGTTACATACTCTATATACAGTTAACACATATATATCCATTTTATTGCACTTTATATCCACACCACAAAATTACAAGGAGCTTCCTTAGATTTATTGAACAACTGTTCATTGATACAAATAAATAAAGCTCAAAGCAATAGATCATTTTTTGACCTTCAAGGTAATAACATTGGCTGCAATATTTTACCATGGCCGGCGCTAGTAACTGTCAGTAATATGTAATAATAAACATTAATAATGTCACCAAAAAAGAGCCCGCGTGTCACATAGTAGTGCATAAGTGTAGCTGGCAGTTCTGATATAAATCTACAGTGCTGTAAATAAACACAGAGGCTAATAACCCATAAGGAAAAAATAGACATAGTGGAGTTCTATAGAGCTTTCACCGAGGCTGAAATGAAGGTAAACATGAAATAGATCTTATTCATAAATAGTTTCACTACTCAATTTCATAGTGTGAGGAAATGCTTTATTTTAAACCATATCCCAGACCCAACAACCACACATACACCATCTGTTGACACATAGGTGTGCATGTCCAACTCCAACAGTGTCCTGCTCCAAAGCTTGTTCCATGGCAACCAATTACCCCTTTCCAAATTGACAGTCCATTTTATTCAACCACTGGTGGTAAGAAACAAAAAATCCAAAGTCAACTTTTCAGGGCTCTTCAGGGATGTTTTTTGCATAAAACTGAATAAAGGAATCAGGAGTCAATGAGATTATGTAAGTAGAGATGTTGCAAAAGGAGGTTTCAGGTGTGGTGTATTTGCAGGTTACAAGATACAAAACTGGGTTCAATCTACCTTGTTTTTTTGCACTGTATGCCCTAAACAGGAGGGGGGTGGCAAATCAGGGAGTGTTGGTGATCTCATGCTGCAATAGGACCCTGTTCTTTGACCCTGTACAGGACAAGGTTGCCTTACACATGGTGACACTGCACCTCCCTTGAGATTTTGTATGTGGTGTTAAGTGCAGAGCACACACATACCCTAGACCAGTGATCCCCAACTAATGGATTGTGAGCACATGCTACTCACCAACCCCTTGCATTTTGTTCCCAGTGGCCTCAAGGCAGATGCTTGTTTTTGAATTCCAGGCTTGGAGGCAAGTTTTGGTTGCACACAAACCAGGTGTACTGCTAAAATGAGCCTTTTATAGGCTGCCAGTCCACATAACAACTACAAAATAGTCAATCGCAGCACTAACTTTGCACCATCCAGGAACATTACTCATGACTGTGCTACTCCAAAACTCTTTTTACATCTGAATGTGGCTCACAGGTAAAAAAGGTTGGAAACCCCTGCCCTAGACAGAAGTGCTCTCTGAATGAGCAGTTACAGTAGGTTAACTCTTTTGTGCCTCCTAGTTTTCCTGAAGTTTGTGAGTCTAATTTAATGCACCTAATATATTTTGACAGTGGCTCTTTACTCTTACCCAAAATGGGTGAATGTTTACAAATGGTTACTCTGATGCATAGGAGAGTGCAGTCAAGCGCTATATTTAAACAGCACCATTTTATGCATATGATTATGCAACCTTATGTAGGTGGCTAAACATGAACAATGTGCCTAATACTGCTCTCTCTAAGAAACGAGTGAACCAATGGGGGATGTTTTGTAAATATACAGTAAGGAACAAGTGTGATTGGATCAACCTAACAACATATCATCTACAAATACGTCTTGATACATAACACAATCACAGTTGCAATTGTATATCAGTTTTTGCACTCACTTTAAATTGTTCTAAATCAACACCCACAAGCAAGTGGATTATACCATTCCCTGTATATATTGTTATATCAGGAATATATATTTATACAGTATGTTATAAGGGTCATGCTCCTTTGGCCAACTGATCAAATGTACAATGC
The DNA here is from genome assembly GCA_024363595.1 of Xenopus borealis. Taxonomy (NCBI): domain Eukaryota; kingdom Metazoa; phylum Chordata; class Amphibia; order Anura; family Pipidae; genus Xenopus; species Xenopus borealis. Next base: position 113,397,328 of record CM044447.1, on the reverse strand, counting down.
AACAACAATTCTTCCCATTTCTGTGCTGAGAAAAGTCACTTTTCATGTTTACAACATAGCTGTACTGTAAATAAATCTGCCAGAAGGTGTCAATGCTAGCACACCGGGCAGAACTTGGTATGTTAAAGTGGATGAAAAGCTAAAATTAATATAAGATTATAAGTAGACTTAATTCTAAGCAACTTTCTGCTTTTAATTCAATAGATTTTTTGTGGTTTTAAAGATTATGTGTACAGGCAATTGCAGTTCTAAAGAGTATTTGCCTGTCCAGTTCTGAATTGCTGGTTCTGACCCTTGAAGCAATGTAGCAGAAATTAGGAAACCTCCAGGCAAGCCTGAGTCATAATAATGCCTTGCACGTGACTTCCCAGTTCTGTTAATTGGTTGTTTTCTGCAGTTTATAGTTTAATTAGAAGCAACAGTGCAGATAATGATGATCCTTGAACATCAGAATTAAAGAATGGAACCAGGATGGGAAGGGGAGATAAGAAAGGAGCTAGTGCTGGGAATGGAAAAAAGGATGGTAATGAGGGGTTAAAAGAGGTTGGTTCTGGATTGTATATATATCCTAGGATTTAAGGATATAAGAAATTGTCAAATGAAAAATTTAAATGCGCAAAAAAAAGTAATACATCTTTTTTTTGTGCATTGAAATTGTTAATTTGCCATTTTTCTAAATCCTAGGAGTGCTATCCTTTGTCCTGTGTATTTTTTCTGTTCTACTACAGGTATGAGACCTGTTATGCAGAATGCTCGGGACCTGGGCTTTTCTGGATAATGGATCTTCACGCCTTTAGTCTACTAGAAAGTCATGTAAACATTAAATAAACACAATAGGCTGCTTTTGCTTCCAATAAGGATTAATTACATCTTTGTTTGGTTCTAGTACAAGGTTCTGATCTATTATTACAGAGAAAAGGGAAAAAATTTTCCAAAAAATTGGATTGTTTGGATAAATGGAGTCTACGGAAGATGGTCTTTCCAGAATTTGGAACTTTCTGTATAACAAGTTTATAGATAACTGATCCCAGACCTGTACCACTACCACAAAAGCTGGTTAAAAAAATCCTTGTGAACAAAATCCCTACTGAAATATATTCCAATACATTCAAGAGAGCAAGTATCATCTTTGCATTATGACTTTTCGGATAAGATATTTTTACCAGCATCTGCCGAATTACCTATTATACTATTTATACACTATAATTGAGTCCACGGCTGTCCTGGAGATATGCTTGTATTATTCAGCACAGCGGTGCTCAAAGAATAAAATATTCTCCCAGCCTCTTCTCGTGGAGTGATGAAAAGTGCTCCTTAGATATAAAGATTTTCATTTTCGGACAGAGAGCCCTTCAACAGCTCCTGAAAATAGATATTTCTAGGTGATACTTTGAAAGGATCTAATCTGTAAACATTGCCCGTCTCTGCGATAATGCAATCCTGGTGACAGGAGCTGCCGTCCTCGTGTTATGCTGAGTGACAGGCAGGGAGAGAAATGTCTGGCTCGTTTATGGAAGAGCGCCATTTATTGTCTTGGCTCTCTGGGCGGAGAGGAAGCTCCTTTATTTTTTAGGTATCCAGTAAAATAATAAGTGTAGACCCTGCTGTGAACTCTTTATCAAAGGTAGAAATCATGAATCCATCTATGATGTCAGGCAGAGTTGACATACCCATGTGTCCATATGAATACATAGCCATAAGTAGGGTTCATTGATGCTGTACATGTTGGTGCCATGTAAGAATACTTCTATAAAAAAAATTGAGATTTCTATTATGATTACACCTTCGCTGGGGTATCCAGAGGAAGAGGAGGATGACAACAACTGAAGGCTTTCCAATAAGGGAGTATTTAACTATACTTATCCTTATTTTCTCATTGTCAATCCTTCATTTAGATAATACTAAAGTTTTGTGAGAAACATTTTCACGTGGAGAAATTCAGAATTAATTTGCTCATCACTAGTGTATGGATGTAAGTGCAACAAGAAAGTGGAACGATGCCAAAGCAAGGCAGGTATTGTAAGTTGGCTCTGATTCATTGTAACTGGCCTGTGCCAGCAAATTGTAGGGAGAGTCAGCACTGTATTGAAGGCACCCATATAATACACGCAGAGACACCAAATTAATGTAATATAAACACTAACGTAGTAAAGATATTTAAACAATTTCAGAAAATTATAGAACCATTCTAGAGGATTAGGCTCAAGCGTACCATACATATTAACTTATACTCATTAGGCTGATCCGATATGGGTCTAGGCAAGGCATGTGGAATACATGCAAATCCACATACTAATGCTGTCCTCTTCTGATAGGATTTTCTAACCTATCCATCAGGTGGTAAGCAGCAACACATACATAGGCCAATAAGATGCTGACTCACTCTGGGAATCTTATTAGAAGTTTATATTGACACCAGTATGGATTGGCCAGCTTAGATAGAGGAGACATTGTTAGAATTCATTTGGAAACCTTAGACTGCCTATGGCCGGGTGGAGGTATTTCCAAAAAATGGTAAAATGACATTCTCTTCATGGATGATGCTGAAAGGTCATCTATTAGCAAGAGAGATCATCTTGGATCTGATTATTGGCTTGACCCTTATCAGAGGCATTATGTTCCTATTGATTTGTAATGCGTTGACCATAATCTCACAGCAAATTCAGGAACAATTTGGTCTTTAAATATGAACCAGCTGGCACCAGTAATACACTCACGCAGTTCTTGCTTTCAAAATAATCACAATTTGCTGAAATCTCTTTTTCACCTCTCTAATCGCTGCCTCTAAATTATAGGGTAGCGTCTACAAAATGAGGGAGTGGAAAATGTGTGGCATTCGGGTCATAACTCAATGATTCCAGCTGCAATATGATAAAATAATCTTACTAAATATCCCTATCTAGTATTTTTAATTACTTTTAATGGGTCATTATGTGCATGCAAAGAACAGGAGAGAATGTGAAACTGGGACAGGCTCATGGGAAATATAAAGAATGACAATAAATGGATTCATACAACTGTATCTTGTGCATTATAATACAAACATTGGAAAATACCAAATCCTCATCACAGTCAGGCGCCATTATATTGTTGAGAAGGTTAATGAAAGAAAGAAAATTATTGCAAAATCTCTCTCTTTCTCTCTCTCTCTTTCTCTCTCTCTCTCTCTCTCTCTCTCTATATATATATATATATATACACGCACAGCATATATTTAGTAATGGCTGGTAGTGTACAAAATGGCACATTTCTATTAACATGCGTGGGCTGAAATCAATGAATTGGAATCTAACACATTAGAGAGTGCTAATAGGAGCCAAAAACCGAGAGACAGGATTAGACCTAAGGTGATGCTTTGATCAGTGCTTGTAACCATTTAGGTGGCTGAGACCTGTTACCTGGGGACTTCACTAAAGCATCAATTAATGCAAAAGCCTAATCAAAAATGAGATAGAATAAATATAATTTTTTAGCTAACTACAACGGAGGCAATTAATAACAGCATACACATAAAGCATATTTAGAAATAGCAGAAGAATATAGTTTTGTCATGTGACGGCATGTAGGAACCAAAAGGAGAAGGAAAGCACCAATCCAAGGGGGGTGCCAAATATTATGGCACCCCCTAAATTATGATGATTTACCTGATACCTCAGAAGATAAAGGGGCGTGGCCCTGAAATGTTGCACTGCCGCACTTTGAATTAAAGGGTTTACCTGCAAACTAAGCCTTGTGTGCCAGTATCTTCCTTCTACTGTCCTATTCAAAGGTTGCCATATCCTCCTTAACTGAGCACCGAGCATCTAGAGGGGTTGTCATGGGTGTGCGTCTGCTCCATCCTTTTCCAGTGAATTATCTGATACCTCAGCCCAGTTCTCCTGTTCAGGGTTGGACTGAGCCGATGTGCCCGGGGCCTACTGGATTAAAAAGCTGAGTGACCCCAACCAACCTAGACCTCTCAGCCTGAAACCCTTTCTGTTGCTCCCTGACCTTCCTCCCATCCCAGATTGGAGGAGGGCTTCAGCTGGGATGGGGAACCTGATGGGGTATGTGCAGCCCCCTGACACAGAAGCCCTGATGGGCCCCTGTCCCTTCTTCTTTCTTCAAAATCCAGTGCCTGGCTTGCATGCATGCCCGCGCTAAGAAAGAAAGAATTAAGAGGATCATTCCTCACAAGTGCCCCTGGCTGGGACAGTTTTCTGCTAACGATAGCAGCATTGGGTATTAGGTAAATTATCACAATCCTGGGCGGTGCTCCAACATTTGGCACCCCCCGATACTGGAGCATTTGTTCTCCTTCAAGTTTCAGCTTTAAGCTCGTCATCTCCAAACACTGCAGGAATGTTTACAGTAAAGGGCACCATTAGTCAGGTGTTAGTAGACCCCCTGAGACTAAATCTGATCACACATGGTAAGGCAAACTGATATTTTCGTAATTTGGACACCAACACTTTGGGCTGATGGGATAATCCAACCAGTTGGATGGGATTGTACTATACAATAGGCTAGACTTGTCAGGAAAGCAATGTGATCCTCTTCGTGCAGGATTTTCTAACTGTGTATTTATTGGCCCATGCATGGAGTTTCCAGGAAGGCTCAATGAATAGGACAATAATTTTGGTCTAGAGAGACCAGTAGGTTGCTTTTACCCATGACTAGATTAATGTTAAATCAATTATCATTTACATTTCTTTGAGCTTTACCACATAACAAAAACAACAGTAGGTGCCGATGGCTACATACCCTTGAAGAGATAAGACACCCTAGCAATCAACTAACCCACAAACCAGTTACGGTTGTAAATGATGCCTGCTTAAAGCATCGATGTTCCATCGCTATATTGGTCTTTCACTAAATCTCATCTTTAATTGTATTTGCCCAATAAGCAATCTTGAGAGGAATACATTAAATCTTCCCACAAATGAATTGCCTAACCCTGTCCATTACAATAGTGATTATGATGAAAAATGCCTCTCACTACCTTACATTAGAGTCACACCACTCTTGCCTTACTTGCATTTTAGAAATCCCATCAGCTAACAGCATTTCACATTTATTTGTACCATAATTGAAAAAATGTTATTGCAATTGGTTTCTTAATATAAATTTCCCCTTTTTTCCATTTTTTTTTTATGTAATGTTTTAATCTCTTGTTGCTAAGTAACACTGTTTCAGTATGTATATATATATATATATATATATATGTATATATATAGGTATAATAATTGTTATAAGAGTTATTAGTTTTTTAAAAATGCAGCTTGGGCTCCACTCTAGCAAGTCCACAAGGTGACAAAATGGTATACCAGCGATGTATTTATTTGCTGGAGTGGTTTGTTTATGAAGCAACAATTTCAAAAAAGATTATTTAACATTTCTCCAATATATTGATTTTTCAGTCAAGGTTTGACCTTCACTGAATCTAGATGTTTTATTAAAAGCTATTTGTGCCCGTACAGTGATATTAAAGGTTTTAGGACAGCAGAAATGATGATTGAATACGTCATTATTTGCAGTTTCCTTTGAAGTTTGAGCACTCTTAATAATTTATAGCCCTTTACATCATCTGTCCTATGGGAGATTTGGTTTTAATCTTAAAGGCACAGCAGTTGGTTTTGTAGTACTTCATTTGTTCTCGTTTACTAAATGGGAAGAATGTGTTTGTTTTATTCCTGTTACAGGGCTTCAACATAGATGCCCTATGAAGTGAAATAAGTGTTGTAACTGGCTATTTGGTAGCCCCTATGTGGAATGACAGCCTACAGGAGGCTCTATTTAGCAGTACATTTGTTTATTTGCAAGCAAAACCGCCAAGCCAGTACTTAAAAAATAAGCTCATGTTTTGAGGCCACTGGGAGAAACGTCCAAGGGGTTCGTAAGCAACAGGTTACTCCAGAGCCACTAGTTGAGGATCACTGTTCTATAAAGTATATAAATAAATATTATATAATCAACAAAATGCAGACCCCTGCTTGTCCAATATCTCATTCTGGGTGCTGGTATTGTATGATCAGCCCTGGTTTGCATCTACATTCCAATTCATCCCACATGGGTTCAGTTGGGTTGAGACCAGGGCTTTGTGCAGGCCATTCAAACAAATTTTGTATGGACTTTACTCATGTCATCATCCTACTGCTTTATCCTACTTAAACAGCAAAGAGTCTTTCCACAATGGAAAGACCTCCTGACCTCCTTCTGAACAATGGTTCAAAAGACCTCCTGTCACTCCAACTAATGTTTCTGGAGCTCTAGAAAGACTGTATTTTTATTGCTTAGATATTATATATGGATTTTGTCTGTAAGATTTGCACCATGGATACCCTTAATGCCTTTATTCATTTTTTCAGTATGCCAGAGTCAGATCATCAGTCCTGGACCATCATGCCAGAGAAGTAAATACAATATAACAATAAGACACACAAGCACACTGAATTCTGAGAATAAAACTTTGAGTATGCACAGCTATTTGAATTGTGTCAAGCTTAGGTGTCAACGCTGTGATAAATGTGAAGCAATATGTAAGCAGTTTTTGAGTCTGTCAAGTTGGCTGTGAAGCAATGTGTCAAACCAGATATACAGAGCAAGGTGTGAATAAAGGGCACTAGTAGGTGGGAGTACATATAGGAACTTTCAAAATTCAATATCTCAAAGCTTAGCTACAGCATGACTATTCTTAGACCTAGGTCCCATCATGGTATGACATAGTACTAAGTAGTTCTAGTTTGCTCTCGATTTCAGTATCAGTGATGAATAGACTAGAGTTATCTAGTGATCTTCAGTCTAAACCTTTTGCCATACTGAAATTCTGGTCATCATTCAGGGTTAGACTCTCCCACCAGCATTCTTGGAAAAATTATATTGGGCAGGTGGCATGAGCAGTACCAGTGGCAGAAGGGGGTGAGGGTTGATGTTATTGGTGTTGGTGGGGCACTTTAGTGTGGGTCCTATGGTGGTCCTCATTCAGAGAATGACTTCCTTGGGGGTGGTTATCTATGGCTCTTACAGGAAGCAAAGTGAAGTCTAGGTGTGGTGATAGACTGCTAATTTAAATTTTTTTATTAAGCAATATCGGAACTGTGGTCCATCTTTTGCAGGTGGTATCAATACACTTCACTACACTTGTTAGAGGGGGAACCCTAACTGTTTGTTTATATGAGGCCCCAAGATTTCTGATGGTGTCCTGGAGGTGATATACCCCAAACTGTCCTGTAACACTGTACACAGTGAACCAATTAATCTCCAATAATTTGCCCTTAAGAGGAGAGCATGTTTTTCAAAGGCAGTAGATGGTTCGACTTTGACAATCAGCAGTGAATACAAAGAAAAAGAACTGGCTATTTTTTAACTCACTAAAAAAAAAATATATATTAGTATTCAAATTGGACAAGAGAAAGGTCTGCCTACAAACCAATGACAAGAAAAAAAGCTGAGCCTTAGACAGTGAGTCACAGTGCATTTGATAAAAGGGTAACTGGAATAAGTTTTCACATTTATGGGGTTATTTATCAAAGGTCGAATTATAAAGGTATGTGAGTTTTTTTTACACCTTGAATGAACTCAAATGATGTCATAAATTGAATAGTTTATAATTTAAGAAAAAAACTGGATTGAAAAAAAATCAAATCAGCGAGTTCTTGGTTAACAACAGAAAACTCAAACTGATCATGTTTTCAGCAAAAAAGATAACCTTGATTCTTTCAAATTTATTGAGTTTTTTAGCAAAACACTCGTAAACATCACGAAGGCTATTAACATCTTCAAATAGCTCAAGGGACCTCTGCTATTGACTACTACATGACCTCGACAGGTTTTATCTGGAGTATTTTTTTGAGGTATTTCTAGGGTCAGGTATATTAAATCTCGTAATTCCCATTAGCCTTTTCTTATTTCTACTGTTATCCCTTATGACAGAAACATTTAGCACTGTCTACATCTAACTGTTGTAAGATTGGGAACTTAAAGTCAAGTTATTTGGTCCTAGGAGGTCCAGTCTGACAATGTTAGCAAATGTCTATAACACTGGACCTTTTCTACAGCTGGTAGAAGATTACCTAAACCAATTAGATTAAGCAAGGACATTTTAGTTCTCAAATCAGAGTGATAATTCTTTCTCCCCACCTTGGACAGAATTATTGCATCGTCCATTAATCTATGGCCCAATGATTCTGCATTCCAACAAGTATCCTCAGATTTGACTCACAGTCTAAAGCAAAGGCAAAGATCTGCAGATGCTCCTTCCCCATAGGAATGTTATGTAGCAGTTGTGAGGAACAGAAGGAGCTAGTTGTGATGGATGAGCTGGCTGTATATTGATTTACCAGAGGTCCCAGCAAGATTCTCCTTGAATCAACAATTCAGCTCAGTTCTTTTATGGACATGTGACAGTGTCTGCAGACAGAGAACGGGAGATTTGGTGCTGCTGGCAAAATAGCACAGTCGTGTTTTCTGCTTTTTAGTTTTGGACGGTGAAATAAATGTGAACTCCTCTGGGCAGGAGATTCAGAGATATTACTGAGGACAACAAAATGATTTAAATGCTTGAGTAATTAGTGTCTGAGGAAAAGCAATTATAAAGATCCATAAAACAAGGTATCTTTCATTTATTAGAAGAAGAGAGCTAGCCCCCTCGAGGAGTTTGTCATTAAACAAACTGATATAATTTATATAGGCACAAAATTAATCCACCAAAGGAGGGGAATTTTCACCTTGCAGAACAATATCAACCCCTAATCAACATGAAAAAAAATGTGACATACATTTAAATTCAAAAATCGAGATTTATAGAAAGGTATACTGATGATAAATCTACAGAAAATGGAGAGGATATAGAAATACCTACACATTGATTTGAAGATTCATAAAATATGGGTATATTTCCCTGAGGAACATCTATAAAATTAATTTCGAAGATGGTTTAACATGATAATGTTCCACCACTAAGTGCTGGGGACTGAAAAGAATTGATACAGGGAGCTAATTCCCAAAGACACTGTAAGCTGTACATCTCCTGTGCTGGAAGGTAACGTGACACTTAGTACTTGTTCTGTGCTAGAAAAACTAATTTGCACAAATGTAAGGTTTTATCTTATAGCACTTTGTCAGGTTTTACACACAGACCAGAAAGCAACACACTTATCCTTGAATGTGTCACATGTATGGGACAGGCATTATCCTTCAGAGCATTCCTTTTAAAGAAAAGTTCAGTAAATTTGGGGTCTTTCACTTAGAAAAAGGGATGATTAAAAAAATGTATATATGTAGGGGTTCCAAAAGGCTTAATTGCCCCCATTGCCGAGGAAGTTCTAGGTCTTCCTCATTACATAGATATATAGTTAAGTTGGGTTGAAAAAAGACCAAAGTCCATTAAGTTCAACCCCTCCAAATGAATCCCAGTGCACATACCTACACTCCTACTGAATATGAATATATATATATATGTATATATATATATATAGCTCACAATGTGTAGATTGTAGCATCACTATAGCCTATGATATTATGCTTGTCCAAGAAATCATCCATGCCCCTTTTAAAAGCATAAACAGAATCAGCCGTCACAACATCACCCAGCAGTGCATTCCACAACCTTACTGTCCACACTGTGAGAACCACCTATGCTGCTTCAAATTGAAGTTATTTTCCTTTAGTCTAAAGGGATGGCCTCTAGCCTGATGATCCATTTTATTTAAAAATAGATCTCCCGCCGGTGGTCTATAATGTCCTCTAATGTATTTATAAACAGTAATCATGCCCCCCTCGCAAGCATCTTTTCTCCAGAGAAAACAACCCAATGTTGACAATCTACCCTCATTGTTTAAATCTTACATTCTATTAAAGGAGAAGTAAATCTTAACTAAAGAAGTAGGCTAGAAATGTTGTACGTACATTATGTTTTCAGTTTCTGTACCAGCCCAAGGAAACCATAACCCTTTAGCAGGGACAATCTGTACCCAGGGTCAGACTGGTGGGACTGGGGCCCACAGGACTTCTGCCCCAGCCCCCCCCCCCCCCCGTGACAAGTTTAAGTCCTGGATCATTGCTGCTATTGAAAAGCTAAAACTTTAGGCTGGTGCAATAAGTTCAGAATATAAAATATGGAATTTTTTGCCATATTCATTTTTAGAGTTTAGTTTACCTTTAACTAGTTTGGTTACACATCTCTGCACCCTCTCCAGCTCATGTACATATATCCCTTTTAAGAACCTGAGCCCAAAACTGCACTGCATACTCCAGTTGAGGCCTTACTGAGGGACCTAAAAGAGGCAAAAATTGCATTTTCATCCCTTGAGCTTATGCCCCTTTTATGCAAAACAAAAATATTTTACTTGCTTCAGTAGACACAGAATGAAACTACCTGGAATTAAACAACTTGTAATGTAATGCCCATCTCCAGGTCATTAATAAACAAGTTAAAAAACAAAGGACCAAAGACAGACCTCTGTAGTCCAATTAGAAAATGTTCTATTCACTCTTTGTAATCAATTCTTCGTCAGTTCTCTATCCCCTACAAATAAAATTTTCCAGGCCAATATTCCTTAATGTAACCATTAACCTTTTGTGTGGTACTGTATCAAATGTTTTAGCAAAGTTCAAGTAGATTACATGCACCGCCATTGCAGAGTCAAGTTTCCTGCTCACTTCCTCATAAAAGGCAATTACATTTGTTTGGTAAGATCGGTTGTTGGAGGGAGGTATTAGCATATTGCTCATCCTCTTTGATCTCCAGCTAGTACTAGAGCTGGATGAGCTGAGAGCCTAGAGCAACATCAAGCTTTGATGTAAGAACACTAACAACTTAAAGAATTCATTCAGCAGGTTCCATTACTGGCATTGCCAGAGCAATTATTTAGGACTGCCCTGATTTGTGGATCTCAAATGGTTTTACTGGAAAGTGGGTGGAGATAGGAGCAAGGCAATGGGTAACTGGACAGTGGTATAAATTTCCCTTGCACAGGAAATATGGTCCACAGTCAGCTGTCCCCAGTACTCATTACTGAATATGTACTGCCTTAAATAAATGATGTTTTTAATACAGAATGCTGAATACCCCTTTGCTTTACTCAGACATTCATACCCAACACCTCTTTTATCCCCCTGTAATCACTACATTAAGGTTTTTTTTTTTTTACTATACTCTGAATGCCAAAAATCTGAAAATTTTGTGTTTTTCTTAGTATGAAATGCAAATTATTAGTGGGAAAAACACCCACAATTTTTTCAGAATTTAATAATACCACAAGAATGGAAAAAGTCGGAATCTGAAAATCTGGCATCTCAGACCTGCCGAGGTTACATATAAGTCAATGTGAGAAGTCCCAAAGATATCTTGATCTGTGCTGGGTTTCGAACAACATTCCAAAGATTTTGTGGTTTTTGGGCAAATGTCTGAAAAATTTGTAAGTTTCATTTTTTTTAAACATTTTTCATGTTTTTTTATGCAAACAAACTTTTCAGGAAAGAATATTGATAAATATGGCGAAAAACCCCGTAAGGCTTTTTTTTTCCAAAAAATATTGAGATAACTTTGACTCCAGACTTTGATAAATGGGCATCCCAATGTGCAAAAATAAATTCTTCAATTTTGGAACACATTTCCCACCAAGTACTTAGCAACCCTAATGTGATTCCATACCCACAGTAGCTGTGACACCTCATTGAACTCATTTACTCAGGAGACATATCCTTACCAAGTCCAATATCCTTATAACCCAATAAAACAGGTTCTAATTGGTCTGCTAGCCTCCTA
>CM044447.1:113342596-113382583 GCA_024363595.1 Xenopus borealis | reverse complement strand
CTCCTAAACCCATTACTGAGAGCTACCCCTCCACATAAAACATAACTGTCATCTTTTACTTTCTGTTTTATTATCGTCATAGACTGATATGGGACCAAGAAGTCTGATCAGTATAATGCGGGACCTTGAAGTGTCAATGGCAACAGTGTGTCAGCTCATAAATTACAGTGAGATCACAGTTTCTTCAATCCCTTTTATTAGCTCTCAGCTTTAACACATTGGTTCGAGTTATTTCTTTTGCTGATGTTCATGGTTCATTTGTGGTTAAGAGAACTTCAGGGGACAAACATTACCTGCTGATTGTGGCCAAGCATCGGAGGGCTTAAATCATATAGAAACCTCATGACACCTTGCAAGGAGGACCACCCCCCAACCATCCTTTCTAATCCTGTCCCAGAATGGGCAGCCTTCCCAAAAACTGTCACACTTACAGTAAGAGGGACAGGAATTGTGAGGCAGCGGGAGGAAGGTTACAAAAGGTTATGAGTTCTTCAATAAAGATTAGTTTCAAGGAAAAGATTATATCTTGGATGATTTGCAGTTCCGAGCAGAAATGGAATCCATGATGAGTGTGGAGACGCAGGGCATGTAACCCTTTCAGGCTTGATGTTTTTTTCTAGTTGACACTCAGCGTCCCCTTTATGGGTCACAGAGGCAGACACATTTACCACCTTGTGTGTGGGTGTTCAGAAAGTACACAATGACATCTTTTATCTGCAGTTTATTGTACAGATAATAACTCTTGACTTGACTTTTTCAATCTTCCTTTTTGGTTGACCATCTGCATTGAATATTTCTTTTATCGGTAAAGCATGAGGGGTAATTGAACCCCTCTGCAGGAGCGGTGCAAAGTGAAAGTTACAGCATGTACAAACCATGTACTCTATGTTGCACATTTCCTCCTCAGGGAAGGGTAGAGGGAGATGTAAGTGGCCTATCTGTCAACTCCTATATGACACCTAACAAGTGCATCATTTAACTTATAGAGCACTGGTAGGTGGGTCGCAACATGACCCTTTACATACTGTCTGTCCTATGGCAGATGATAAAGACTGCTGTTCTGTACTCCAGATTTTCCAGTCTGGTGCTAGGTGCAGAGACCCCAGTGCTTTTTAAAGAGGAACTCCACAAAAGCATAACTTAATTTTTTTGAAAAGTAAACATAATTTAAAGCAACTTTGTAATAAGTCAATTAAAAAATATGCAGACTTTTTATGCAGATGTGCTTGAAACTAAAAGTCTAAATACAATTGCATTATTGTCCTACGTAATGCTCATACATGTGTGGTGTTCTTATAGCAAGGTATATTTTAATCTTACAGGCCTCCAAAATAACTGATAGCTGTAGTTCAAAATCTATAACAGGAAAATAAAGAGGATCACCGCACCAGAGGCCACCCCTACAGATTAGAAGAAAAGGACTTTCATTTGAAGCAGTGTAGGTGGTTCTTGACAGTGAGGACAGAAAGGTTGTGGAATGCACTGCTGGGTGATGTTGTGATGGCTCATTCTGTTGATGCTTTCAAAAGGGGCTTGGATGATTTTTTGGACAGACATAATATCAAAGGCTATTTTGATACTAAACTCTACAGTTAGTATAGCTATGGGCATATATGGTTTATGTGAAAGAGTGGAGGTGTGAAAGAGTGTAGGTATGTGTGTGTATGCTGGGTTTTAATTTGGAGGGGCTGAATTTCAATTTTAGCCTAGGAAAGATAGTGCAGGAGTGATGGTCTTCTCAGGGCGTTGCTGCAGATATAAAATTTGACATCTTCTAAAGTAAGCATTTTGTTTGGCTGTATGTTCTTTGTTGCTGGTTAAACTCTGGAACTACAATTAATTCACAGCATACTGTATTTATGGGCAATTTAATGTATAAATCCATATTATTCCAAACAGCAGAAAGTTCTCAACTTTAGAAGAACACATCTGGCCAAGCTGTCCTTTGGGAAGTAGCGGCACAGAAACACTGACAATTTAAAAAAATTACACTTTTGGGCTAAATTCTGTTAACAGATGTTAAATATTGTGAAAAAAGTCCTCACAATATGCCACATTATTTCCTTTCCCCAAATAGACAGGGTATTCTTAGGGTTATCACCATAAGGCCATGGACCTCACTTAAGAGATATTTAGGGGTAGATTTATTAAAGTTTGAGTTTTTCTTTTGATGAAAATGTTGTGTTTTCTATGGTATTTTTGAGTCAGAAATAGATTTTTTTGGGTTAAAAAAACAAATTTTGAAAAACTTTTCAAGATTTATTCTACACTGACCCTGGAAATAGCTTGAATCAGAAAATACACCATCTAAAACCTGTCAAGGTCATGTAGAATTCAATGTTCCCTTGAACCATTTAAAGATGTTAATAGTTTTCATGGCGAAAACTCGATCAATTAGAACGATTCAAGAGTTTTCGGGTTCAAGAGTTTTCGGGTTGTTAACTCCCTGATTCAAGGTTTTCCCATTCAAGTTCTTCCTTAAATTAGAAACCGTTTGAGTTGTGAGTTCATTTGAGGTCTAAAAAAGCTCACATACCGTAGCTCTAAAATTCAAGCTTTGCTAAATAATCTCCTTATTTTAGGGTCACACGTATAAATTGTGACTTGCTTGTAGAAACATTGGCATCAGCTGAGCCCCTGGCTTGTGACTCTTGCAGGGAATATTGTTCCAGAGGCTAGCTGCTTGGAAAGTCTGATCTGCCAGTTTCTATTGCTGGACATCACTGGAGATGCGACATAACAACAGATTGTCACAGAGTGCTTAGGATTCTATTGCTTCGGGAAAACTCTTTCCATAGTCAGTTTGTTACTTGTACAGGTACTGCACGTTGTAATAAGTAGTAAAGGAGTTAACAAAATGGCCCTAAATATTTAATTTCCCATCCTTAGCCTGCATTCATCTCCATTACACCGGGCAATTAAGGAATTGTAAGCAGTTCATGAAGACCATTACAAGGAGGCTCCTTTGTATCTTTTATTGTTGGATTTTATTTTGAGTAGATATCTGACTGTTAATGTTAAATCAATACCTGTGTTTAGTGTTGGCTGGATCTTATGCAGCAAATGACAAGTGATAAGCAGGATTAGGCTTTGCTAATTGGTGTCTGTGTGTTGTTTACACCAATCGGCAAATTCAAGCCTCGGGTGGTTTTGTTAATCAGATTATACACAATGTATACTGTATTTATTCATTGACACTCTCAGTTATAGTTAATTATTAGATTAAATTAGTTATATTTAAAGGGACCTGTTATCATTAGAATCATTACTACCATTTGTAATAGTTGTCTATCTATTTATCTATCTTGCCAGCTATCTACTCTTGACCAAACTGGCAACCAGTAATGCCATGTGTAGGACCAAAAATATAATCTTCTCAATTGATATATGATTGGGACCAAGTCCACATCGTCTGTCAGCCAAAGACTGAAAATGAAGTGTTTGGCTGCAGGCAAAAGTTTAAATCTACAGAATTTGGCCCACCACCAGCAAAGCCAAACCAGGCAAAGATTTGTGTATCAACCAGCTGGATATAAGTTATTATATAACAAGACCTGTAGATGGCCAGCTTTATTTTAAATAGCAATCTTCCCTTTCTGTCTGGTCACTTGCATATCTATCTGTCTATCTCTCACCTTACATTATTTTGTTTTGTTTTATCATGTTCAGTCTTTAGGTGCCCATATCTGGGCAGTTACTTGCTCCCATTTACATAGTTACATACATAGTTAAATCGGGTTGAAAAAAAAGACAAAATCCAAGTTCAACCCCTCCAAATGTAACTCAGCATCCATACATTCACCCCTCCATACCCTAACATAAATTATAAATACCCATATTTATACTAACTATTGAATTTAATCTGCCCAAGAAATGATCCAAGCCACTCTTAAAGGCATTAACAGAATCATTCATCACATCATCACCCGCCAGGGCAGTCCTCACTTTGAAGAACCACCTACGGTGCTTCAAACAAAAGGTTTTTTTTGTAGTCTGAACGGGTGGCCTCTTGTGTGGTGATCCCCTGCTATTTATCTATAATGTCCTCTAATGTATTTGTAAAGTGTAATCAAGTCCCCTTGCAAGTGCCCTTTTTCCAGAGAAAACATTCCCAACCATGACAGTCTACCCTCATAATTTAAATCTTCCATCCACCTAACCAGTTTAGTTGCACGTTCTCTGCACTCTCTGCAGATCATTTATATCTCTCTTAAGGACTGGAGGCCAAAACTGTACTGCATAGTCCAGGTGAGGCATCACCAGGGACATATAAAGAGGCATGATTATTAGTGATGGGCGAATCTCCCGCGATTCGATTCGCCTAAAGAATCGGTGAAAAATTGGCGAAACGAGTCGCGGGACGCTTTAGACGCGCGTCGCGTCAACTTTACGACGCGTCACTTCGTTTTCGGCGTGTTGCATCGTTTTCGGCACGTCGCGTCGTTTTCGGCACGTCGCGTCGTTTTCGGCACGTCGCGTCGTTTTCGGCGCGTCGCGTCGTTTGCGACGCGCGTCATTTTCGGCGACTCGTTTTTTAGGCGAAATTTGCAAATTTATTCGCCAGCGGCGAATCGCGCGAATTCGCCGCGAATTCGGCCCTGGCGAATAAATTCGCCCATCACTAATGATTATGTTTATATGTGCTATGTTTTATCTTTCAATCTATCTATCATCTATCTAGTATCTATCAGTGTTACATCTAAAGCAACTAGAATTTCTGCTTTTCTTTTGAAAATGTCAAAACATTGAGCAGCTTCTTCAGTTCAGCTACTTTAGACTTAACTCTACTAGACACTGGCTATTAAAAGCTATAGCATGAGCAATGAAGTTGCTGAGATTTATATCTCAAGCAACCCATGAGTTTTAGATGGTACGCCAACTAGCACTACATGATGTAAGTTTTCTTGCAATAATTTCCAAAGCCATATTCACATTTATAGAGAGAAAGCTCACAATCAGATAGGTATGAGTCCATCACAAAACTGTAATTTGGGCCATATGTTGTTTGTGTTTGTCATTGACCTTCACTGTCTTTTTAATTGCAGAGAGGCAAAAAATTAAGAACAGTTTCCATAAATAGGACTCTACCTGGTTTCCAGAATACGCACCCCATACCTGTATTCGAGACCCCCCAAAAACTAGCTTTCTGGCTAATTATTTAATAAAAGAGAAGAAAATCACAAAAGGCTGATTTGGCTTTTCCTACAGAAAAAAATTAAGTGAACTGATTATGTTTCATTGTCTCCAAATGAGTTGTTTGATATAATGACTGCACACCAATTAAAAATCAAGTCTAATTTTACACTCTTGATATCATTAACATAACACTGTGTAGCAATTGTGCTTTGTTTGGACTCCTGTTAGAAACAGAATTAATGGGCCAGATAACAATGACTTATTAATCAGGTAATGAAGGGTATTTAATGAGGATCAGATTCTAAATTCATCTTTTAGCTCAACTGCATATTTTGTTTTCACCAGCCATCACATTGCCTTTGCTGAATATTCCCAATGCACATGAGTGAGTGCCAAGTGGGACAATTGCTGGTGATACTGTCCCACTGGAACCTCTTTCCTCAGTCTCCTAGTATGTGTATTAGGAAATAGAGATGAGCTGGCTTCCAGCATTCTGCTCATTTGTTTTAAAATGCTAATTAAACCCTGACATTTATTGAATCTATAATGTGTGCCTTCTCCTATACTGATGACAGAGAAATTAATGTTCAAGTGCATAAATACTGCTGCCAACCACTGGGTGAAATGAGAGCAGTTACCCTTCTAGCATCTTCTCCTTAGGGCTCATTTACAACATGGAATGGTGGGAACATTTTGTAGAACATAGACCTGTGACCAGATTAATATAGCACTGGCTACACAGGGCCGGATTTACCTAGCGGGCTCTCCTAGGCCCGCTGTCATTTGTCGTCCTTGTCCCCTCCCTTTTATTTGCTCAAATTTGCTCATCAGGACAGAGCAATGTGAACTGGCACACAGGAAATTAAAATTTCTGAACCAATGTGGGTGTGGTTGGGCAGCATGCGGCCCCCAAAAATCCTGCCACCCTAGGCCCGGGCATAGGTGGCCTCTCCACAAATCTGAGCCTGTGCCTACATCTGGGAGCATTGTATTCATGAACCTAGGGTGGGGAAGGCATGCTTTTGCACCCTTTAGCGCTCTTACATTTGTGTCCATGGTCTTCACTAATTGCTGCATCCTTGTCTCTTTCTATTGCATTAATTAAAGGGTGGTATAACATTTCCATAGTATAGTTGCTCCAGCCAAATGTTGCTGGGCTCAGGGTTCTCTAGGGATGCACCAAATGCACGGATTCAGCCATTTTCAGCAGGATTTGGATTTGGCCATAATCTTTGTGCCTGGCTGAACTGAATCCAAATTTGAATATGCAAAACAATGATGTAAAAAAAGTTTTTTCCCACTTTTTCCCTTCCAGTCCCTAATTTGAACATGCAAATTGGGATTCAGATTTGGCATTCCCAAATAGTGACTACACTGCATACCTAGTTGCAACCTACTAAGCAATGACACCATTTTACCATACAGTTTCCATCATGTCCCACTGGTTCTTCCGATCAATCTTCCTATTGACCACTACTGCACTGGGGTGGGGGCATTATGTGCAGGATTCAGGACAGTTACCCTTTGCACTCACTAAAGACACAATTCTTGTATGGTAAATCACTGCAGATTATAATTTTTTTTCCCAAATGACAGAATAAATATACAAATAAGGAATGGTGTGGGCATGTTACAGGCACTATGTAAATTCATCTGACAGCTCATATCTCTAATTAATTTTATATATGTAACTTTACAAGGATAACAATACAATATTTCATGACATACAGTATGGCAAAACTGTAGAAAAACAGTGATAATGACAGACATTCGTGGTTCATAAAGGGACTGTCATGGGAAAAAATGTGGTTTTCAAAATGCCTCAGTTAATAGTGCTGCTCTAGCAGAATTCTGCATTGAGATACATTTATCAAAAAGAGAAAACAGATTTTTTGTATTTCAATTTGAAATCTAACATGGGGCTAGACATATTGTCAATTTCCCAGCTGCCCCAAATCATGTGACTTGTGCTCTGATAAACCTCAATCAGTCTTTACTGCTGTACTGCAAGTTGGAGTGATATCACCCCCAGCAGCCTAAAACAGAACAATGGGAAGGTAACCAGATAACAGCTCCCTAACACAAGATGACAGCTGCCTGGTAGATCTAAGAACAGCACTCAATAGTAAAAACCCATGTTCCAATGAGTTCCATTCAGTTACATTGGGTGAATCATATTCCTTTCAGAGTAAAACCTCCAGTTATCAATCATCAGTTGGCGCGGAGGCCAATCCGGATTGTTCAGGAACTCGAGGGGCAAATCCTCAGGTCCAGCCCATCGTCCTTTCTAAAGGTGGTGGTCCCCAGGTTTTCCAGGTGGGGGGAGTCTCAATCTCTTCTGGGATTCCTGGGGTCATTCCACAGAGGATGCCTGGATTCACAGGTTCATCAGAAAAAGATACAGTCTAGGAATTTGGCTCCAATCTTCCACAACCAGTATTTTGTTGTTCAGTGGTCAAAAAGGAATCCAGAGAAGAGAAGAGCCCTTATTCAATGTCTCAATACTCTGACACAACAAGCAGTCATCAATCCTGTACCAAGAGAGGAAGACTGGGGTCTACTCAGTGTTCTTTCTGATCAGGAAGACATTGGGGTCATTGCCTCCTATTCTAGACTTGAAGACAGTGAACAAGACATTACGAGTACAACATTTTTGAATGGAGTCCTTGGACGTAGTGAATAAAGCCATCTGACAGACGACTGGATGTTCTCTCTGGATATTCAGGACTCCTATTATCATATTCCGTTCGCGATCCAAGACCAGCGTTTTCTGCAGTTTGCAATAGGATGGGCTCACTTCCAGTTTCAATCCCTGCCGTTTGTCCTGTCTACAGCCCCGAGGGTTTTCTCCAAGGTCCTAATGGTACTGGTGGCCATTTTTATCTGGACAATCTGATCATCCTTTCGGACTCCAGGAGACAACAAATGCAGCACAGAGAACAGGTAATATCTTTCCTGCAAGAACACCAGTGGTACCTCAATTGGCAAAAGAGTCAATTACATCCAACCCAAAGAATAGTATATCTGGGAGCGACTAGAGATTCCAACAGAGGTGTCATAAGTCTTTCGAAGGAAAGGCAGCAAAATTTAATGCTAGCAGCGGGAGACTTGGTGTCACTTTCCAGAGTCTCACCAATCAAAACATTGAAAATGTTAGGCATGATGGCCTTCTCTATAGGGATAGTTCCTTGGGCTCATTGGCGAATGAGGGGCCTACAGTTTCCTTTTCTTCAACAATGGGACAGAGTCTCCAAGACTCAGATAATCTTCATGTCATCCCTAGCATTGGAGACTCTCTCCTGGTCAGTGCCAGTATGCCTAATTGGTGACTGGCATGTCTTAATAAATTTCTTTCTTTATTTTTACAAATGAGTGTGCGATCTTTTTTTCATATACTTCTTCATCACCTGACCAGAGTGGTCAGGTTTAGTGATGGGCTAATCTCCCCCGTTTCGCCAAAAAATTCCCAGGACCTTGGTCCATACTGACAACAGACACATCTGGCTCAAGTGGCTCAAGGCTCCAAAATTTTCAGGGGCATTGTTGTACGCTGGGGCAGTCCCGCAACAGACCTGATGGCCACTTCAAAGAATTCAAAATGCAAACGGTTCTTCTCCAGGGAGCCAGACCAGAGGGCATTAGCAATAGATACCTTTTTCCAGAAGTGGATTCATCCTTTGGCCTATATCTTTCCTTCTCTTCCTCTGATCTGGATTCAGTAGATCAAGAAGGCAAGGCAGGGGTCATATGCAAAGCTCCGGCATGGCCAAGACGCCCCTGGTTTCCTCATCTGCTGCAGATGACAGTGGATACTCCATGGAGACTTCCATACACGGGCCCTCTCCTAGACCAAGGAACATTCATCCATCCAGATTGGGGTCCTCTGGCCTTGACGGCCTGGCGACTGAGCGGCAGAAACTAGAAGATCAGGGACTATCAGGGGAGGTCATAGGCACACTGCTAAGGTCCCGAAAGGACTCTACCAACACCAGATATGGCAGAACTTGGGATGCTTTCAGGCGGTGGAGAGAAGCTAGGGGCATATCTTCAGCAACCCTCCAGGTCAGTGAGGTGCTCGAGTTCCTACAGTCAGGCCTAAGCAAGGGCTTAAGCACTAGTACGCTAAGGACTCAAGTCTCAGCCTTATCGGCCTTTTCAGATATAGGTTGGTCTCAGCATCCATTGGTGGTCCACTTCTTCAAGGCAGCAATCAGAATTTTACCAGCAAGAAGGTCATTGTGCCCACAATGGGACCTGCCATTGGTACTGCAGATGCTATCCAGACATCCTTTCCATCCCATGAAGGAGATATCTTTATGGTTGTTGACATTAAAGGTAGTTTTCCTGGTGGCTATCACTTCGGCCTAAAGATTAGGCAACTACAGGCCCTCTAATGTGAAAGCACTAGTCCAGTGATTTTTCAGGATAGAGTGCTCCTGAGGTTCGCTGATTTATTCAAACCCAATGTGGTATCTCCTTTCCACCTGAGAGATTAATTATCTCTACCAGCTTTTCCAGAGGACAAGGAAGAGCAGGCTCTCAGAGCCGTAGATGTGACAATGGTCGTTAAGTCTTATTGTGAGGCCACAAGGCCAATATGAACTTGTGAACGCCTGTTTATCATTCCTGAGGGAAAGAATAAGGGCAAAGCGGTCTCGTCATACACCATCTTCATGGATAAAAATTATAATCAGGAGAGACTATCCATCTCAAAATAACCAGGATCCGAATGGCAAGCTCACTCTACCAGGGGGCAGGCAGTGTCATGGGCGCCTAAAGCGGGGACTCCTTTCCTTCAAACTACAAGCTGAATGTTTCCTCAGCTAGAAATGTCCAATTTGGGGATGATGTTCTCAAATGTGCTTCTGGAAGGTATTAAATATTTTTGCAGAAGCTTGTTGTGGTGTTTGATTCCCACCCTAAGGTTTCGGGAGCTTGTTACATCCCAATGAGTACTGACATGGAGAGGACAAGGCAAAAATATACTTCATACATACCATGATTTTCCTTTCCTAGGCCTCTCCATGTCAGTACTGCCCTCCAAGATTTTCAGCTAAGAAGCTTGTAACTAGACGCTGAGTGGAAGTGGAAGTGACTATTTATTGAATTAGTGGGAGGTTTTTCTAACGAAGCATAAGGAAGGGGTGGGGCCCGATGAGTACTGACATGTAGAGGCCTAGAAAAGGAATGAAGTAATTTTCCCTTTTGGGCTGACACTCTACTGATCACATTTATGCTGCTGTTCTCTACTGATCACATTTATGCTGCTGGACAATATGAAGCTTCATATCTGCAAGACCACAGGATAGAAATGCAAGAATTACATTTTATCACTTCAATTGGAAGTACTTAACCGTCATACAAGCAAATTGTAATCTTCCCTAGGAGCATGTTCCCAGGTAGAGAGGCGACTCAGATAGTACCATGAGTTATCCCTGATCATTTTGTGCCGTTAATTAGCTGCATGCATTTCTCTAGCACACATGCAAATAAGATGAAAGTTTTTCAATTTCCCTTCCAGCAGGCAGAATTCTTATTATTTAAAACATCACCCCCTTAATTAAGTGCTTTTCATAATTACCGTTTTATGTTCCGAAAGCTTTGGAAATAGATTGCAGCGTCTTGATTGCCTAAACGGAGCGGCTCCAGCAGGCAACTAGCAACTTTAAAAAAGAAACTATCACAAACAAATTATTTTTATTAGTAGTAATAAAACGGGTACAGTGAGATAGGGCAGCGCTGTTTAAAAAAGTGGTTGCTTAAAATTATTTCCTGCATGCATGAATTACTGACAGTTTTGGGATAATATTAAAGTACCAGTCTAGCTCCTTAATTGTAATATAAAGCCAACATGAAATGATTTTTGGGCTGTTGACTGAGACCCCTATCTAGAAAAGATAGTCCTGATTCACAGACATATGAGGCATACTTAATTCAATATGGGTGCTTATGGTTCTGGGCACATTGCAATATGTCTGCTGATTTTAGGGTTCATGTGTTTGATCTGACCTGGACAGCTGAGAAAGATGTGCTGTCTATATATGAGCATTGGTGCATTATATATATTAGCATGGACTTTGGGCGCCTAACTAGTGATGGGCGAATTTATCCCATTTCGCCGAAAACTTTCCAATGAAATTCGCGAATTGACGAAAAATTAGTGAAACCAGTCGCGGCACATGTGAGCTTGATGTGCGTTGCGGCATATTCAACACGTCGCGTCGTTTTTGATGCGTCACGTCGTTTTCGCCGCACGCCGCGTCATTTTGCCGTTTGGCGAATCCCGGGAATTGCCCGGGAATTTTACCTGGTGAATAAATTCACCCATCACTACGCCTAACAACTTGCCACCTTACAGTGGGTATGGCTTGTGTTGACATGTACAGAAAAACTTTGGCATCAGAAAGTAAGATCTAAGCTGTTGCCCATAACTATTTGATTCTTTTTCTCCATTTCTAACTGTAATAGTCTTTTATCATCAGTGTCATTGATGTTTTCTGTTATTAGTTCCCTGCTGTAAATTCCTAAAATGGTGCTGCTTTCTAAACAAATGATGATAATTACACAAGAAAAACATTAAAGGAATCAACAGAGCACAGAACAAATATTATATTAGAGTGAAAGACATTGAGCATTGAATTCAGAGTTTGACAGCAAAAACTAATGTTTATGGTAAGAGGGGAGTTTTCTGGAATCTAGTGAAGGAGGAATGAGTGAAAAAGAAAAATCAAGATAATCAATGATGAGAATAAAATGGCAAACCAATGAGCTCACTGATCATTCTGCAGAGGGAAGAAATCACATAAAAGACCAGCCAGGTTGACGATGTTGGATTAATACCGAAAGTAACAGGTTGGATGAAGTACCCCATCATTATGGTGGACTGTTGTTCATTTTTTTAATGATCTTTAGAACGACAACAGAAAACTTCAGCTATCCCTAGGATGCAGGCAGTCATAGATCAGTAACATATATATATGTTATATAACGGCTTTTACATATTTACTATCAAACTCAGTTGCAACATAAAAAGTCTCATCTGCATTCAGAGGTTCAGTGTAGTGTTGTAGTTACAGACAACATATGGAAGAATGGGCTTTACTAACAAATGTGTTTCCATAGAGTGGAATGAATTCAAAAGCAACCACACACCTACTGTAACACCTACTGTAGCACAGGCAGAAAAGATAATCAAGTATAAAACCTTTTCCTTGCAGAGGGTTCATGATGAAATGTGTGTCTCTTTTATAACACAATTTGACTGGATAAGCCCAAAAATAAGTCACTTCATTGAGAAGTTGTCCTGGAATTCCCTGTCTTTCTGTGGCTTGTAGGTTGACAGGAAAATACACCGAGAGTCTCATAAGAAGACAAGCATGAAAAAGTCCATGTGGATGTCAAATAAGAGCTCTGATTGGCTTTTTGGTAGCCCCTATATGGACTGGCAGCCTACAGGAGAGAATGTTTGGCAGGACATCTGTTTTTTATGCAACCAAAACTTGCCTCTAAGCCAGTAATTCAAAAATAAGCACCTGCTTTGAGGCCACTGGGAGCAAAATCCAAGGGGTTGGAGAGCAACATGTTGCTCGCGAGCTACTGGTTGGGGATCATTGTTCTAGATGATTGGTGTGTTGGCCCAGCAATTGCAGATCTTCAGTTCAGTTCTTTTTAAAATAATTTTTGATATCACTTTGTGAGTGTCAAAGCTGCAGTCTGTACCCACAAGCACCTGATACTAGCTGGAGGCTTGTCTGAAGCTTGTAATAGGAAGCACAGCAGTGAAGTGAGGCAGGAGAGCTGGGATTAGTCAGAATAATGGTCAAATGGATCTAGGGCAGGCAGGCTGCAAAGGTTTGAGTCAAAAGTCATGGACAAATCAAAAACAGAAAGTTCAAGAATAACAGAAACACAAGGTATAAGGTTGAAACTTGATAAACAAACACTTCCTGGAGTTTGCTTTTAAGGCATTTTGAAAAGATATGCTTTGTTATGTCAGTGCCATCTTAGCTGAGTAGAGCGGAGCAACATGAGTTTTGCTTGGTATGCCTGGTATGATGTTAGGTTATAGTAGGTTGGCTCATGGTTTGCAGCTATGGTTACCCCGAAAGCAGAGAATGAGTGAATTATGCTTTCATGTTGGATTGCTGCAGCCATAGCACGATTTTAATGATCAGTTGATTCTTAATGTGACAAATGTTACACTAATTTGTGGTTAAACCCTGATATTGATGGGGTGCTGGAACAACCTGACATGGCAGACATCATCTGAAAGATCTGGAAGATTTGTAAATAAAAAAAATTATGCCAAGCATAGGAACATTCCATCACAAAAAGGACTACGTTAAGCATTTAAATTGATTATTCCAATGGCAGACCAGTAATGTTTACATTACAATTCTTTAGCTTTCATCAATATGACCCCACTAAGCGCAGGGTCAGACTGGGGGGCCTGGGGCCCACCGGTACTACTGTCCAAGGCCCCCTAACAACCCCACCCCTCACCTCCTCTGACCCCCTTCACCTATTACAGTGCTGCTGCCGTAATTAGATTGGGGGGGGATGAGGATCGGGGCCCCCCAGGTTTTTTCCCGGTGTCCCGCCGGGCCAGTACACACTGCCTATGTATGACTGAAGAGCTGGATTTAATAGAAACGCTCTTTTGTCTTGGGCTGAATAAAAATCATGTAGTTTTATGCAGTACATTGCATCTCACCACTTACTAATATTTCTACCAATACGAGGGGGAAAAAAATCCATCGGAAGGCGTTTGCAAGAAATCGCCCCAGACAGGGAATAATAAAGATTTATGATTTTCATTCTGCTGAGGCCAGAGATGCTGCTGCCTTTCATGGAGGCTGAATCAGAGCTGCCTGAGTGATTTCCATCACTTCCACACGTAGTGATTTTATGTCCATCCGGAGCACTGTCAGATGCTTCTGCAGTTTCAGATAAGGCTGACATTTTATTTCCCTCCAGCAGATTACCCAACTCTGTCCCTGCTGAGTTTTGGGGAGCTGGCAGAAGTGACATTCAATGGTTATATATGGGATTATGCTTTTGGGATTTAGGGACCATGAGGACGAGCAAAAGCCTTTAACTTAGCACACAAAATAAGAGCTATGGAAAATTCACATGGCATGGTGTTATCAATATTTGCAGAGATTTCTAAGGCTACATGGGTTCCTTTACTTATGGGAGTTGGTTGAACAACAGCAGCCATATTGATAGATATGGAATGGAACTACAGCATAAATGTTATCTATTGTTGATTGTTTTGGAAAATGTCTTATCCTAACCAGATGATTTTACTTTTGGTCTAACATGTCTTTGGGAATGTATTTCAAGGCCATCAGGCATTGTCAACAGTCTTCAACAACTGCCTTTAGGGCCCAATGTATACTAGGTGTAATGTTTAAGTCCAATCAACAGAACCACAGGGTGCAGTTTTCTCTTCCACAAGTCAACAAGATATAGAAGTGTGAACTGCTATGCTGGACATAGCATTCCTCATAAATTGTTCAGGAGACTATGGGTTGTGGGCAATTTATTGCTTTGCATGCAGAAATGAAACATCATTGTTCTAACTGACCATGAAGGGTTTTGTTCTTTTTTTCATCCTGAGTTAATGCTGTTGCACCAGCAGTTGTAGCTGAGTTTTATGGAGTGGAAAGAAGATTAAAAAAAATGATTATCCATGTACCGAGTTGAAACAAAAACATTTATATAGGAATAACAATATATACAGAAATGTTCAATATGTGTAAATTGCAATCTGTTTTTATTTGGGCTTATGGCATACTGAACACAGAAAAATGTTGTTGGTGTGACAGACCTTTGTCTTGACCTATTAATGTTTTCTATCATCAGATGAAAATAATCTCACGCACACCAAAAAAAAAATAAAAAATAATAATTTATCATGCAGAACTAATGCATATAGTCTGTGTTTTATCTGTTTAGGTTAGAGCTACAGTTCTATGACCCAAACATAACCCTAAACATGCTAGGGTAGTAGTCAATATAAAACATTCTTATATCCCTTCTAAAGGACTTTCTGTCAATCGTGGCATCAAAGGGGTGTGTACGGCAGGTGTATGTCTATGGTTGGTTCATATGGGAGCCCAATAGGTTGTGTGAGACCATTGGCCCTATGAATGTTAAGGGGTTTCAGATGGGTTTATGTCAAACAGAAACTGCAAGGACACAGATTGGTTTTTATAGGGAAAGCATTGCAGATATCTCTCATTTTGCTCATCTCCAGACTTTGTAATTAAAGGCTTCTCGTTGGCTCCGCTTGTGCTGGTGTTCAGCGCATTTCAGTGGGCAGCTTGTTGCACTCAGTACAGACGTCATCTGGCAGCATGAAAGCTTTCCCGACAAAGAAATTGTGTTTGGAAATCAATATTATTATTAGCGATCAGTGTAATTACAATAATTATTATTATTACAGCAAGTGCCGCAAAGTCAGCGGAGGGAACCAACTTATCATGTTAATGAGCACTCTGGCCACATACAGATAAATAGCAGCTGCGAATGTGAAATAAACAGTGTAATCTGGATTTAAATAATCCATCCAGGGATTCTGGCAAAGCAGACACTCACACATTTCATCAGTTGATTCATTGTACATTAATAGCTCTTTTGAAGCCCATATCTCAAAACTTTCAGACACTTTACAAGCTGCAGCAATGGGCTTTGTTTTCATTATCTTCAAGGTGAATTGTCCACAACCGGTGGCAGACTTAATTTTGGAATAGAAGGAATCCATGTGGGGTCTTCCATAAATATCAGCTTGGCTAGACATAGATTTGGGTTGAAAAACAAACACAAATTATTCATAAAACACCATTTCCAGGCAACAGGCCATTAAACCAGTTGAGACTATGAAACATCTGGAGGTCTCCAAGAGAAGAGAAGAATCCATTTGAAGAGAACAAAGGACAATCCTAAATGATAACAGTTGAGGGAGGTGAAAGGATAGACATGGTGGAAGAAGCCTCCTTTCCACTGTCTGGAATCTACATATAATAGTGCTTAGCAAATCTGTGGCACAATTATTTTACTGTATTGAAACATATTTAGTGTCTAAGTGGTAATGTTTTGTATTAACTGAAACAGATTAATAGAAGTGGGATTTTCAAGCCTCCAGTGCTTAAATGGCTCTGATTTCATTGCCATCTTAGTGTTCCAGATTTAGTTTGGAGTGAAGCCCAGCGTAGTTAATCGCGGCTGCTTCCCATGCCATGATGCTCCAACATACCCCTGCTAAAAGCCAGCATGGAATCATACACTAACAAATCTCACACACTAACAAATCTTTTTATAAAAGCCATTCTGATGGAAAAGGGAAAATCCTCTAAACAATCTACAATTCTGTGGATAGTATTGATTTGTTCAGATAAGGAAACACAGCTACAAAATCTTTGAAGGCATCTGGGTTTCTTGTAAAAATGACTTTCTAATGCCAAATAATTGCTCAAATACTATATTTAAGGTGGATGAAAACCTTCCAGAACAGAGTTGCTCAACCAAAATGTTGTTGGACTACAACCTATAGCATTTTCAATCCTTTTCAATCCTTTGAACGGCATATCTGCCTCTTTTTTCAAGCTTGGCATGCGAATATGGCATAGGAATTTTAACAGGTCAAGCAACAATGATGTAGCCCTAGTTGGTTCACTTCATATTATTTCCTTTAGGCTTAATTTCAACTATTTAGTTGTATTTCCTTTCCACTATGTGTAAATTAAGATGTAAAAAGGCTCCATTATGTTACTTGAAAGTCTTAATTTTGCATCAACTAATCTTCTTGCTCTTTTACAAAAGCCTTTATACTCACGCATACAAGAATATCACAAGGGTTATGGAATAATCTCATTAGGTGCATGGACAACAAAAGTGTCTAAATATGGAGAAGACCAAGTCTATGCATAATAGAAACAACACAAAATGCTTGAAGCAACTTATCCCACTTAGCCTCTAATGGTATCATGATTCTAATATAGACCAATAAAGAATTATGCCTACTGAGTTTCGATGCACCAAACATGTGAACTGTCTTCCATGAGCATATTTTAGCAAGTGATTGCTGATCATATCCTCTATGAAGTGCAATTTATAAAAGTAATAAGAAAAACATCAAGGGCGTGGGAGAGGATGATCAATAGTGTCAAAAGATTCTTAATGAACTGAACTTGGGTGGTGTTACTTGCCTTGCATTGCAAGAAGTTTCTTCTATAAGTGCATTTTAGTGAGTGTTTGTTGATCTCCTCTACATAGTACATATTCAAAGAGAATAACTAGGACAGGATGTTGAGGTACTCCACAAAAGGAGGCAAGGGGAAACTTTATAGTCTGTGATAAGATACAGTAGAGCAATAAGAAAGCTAGGAAGAAACCCAGGACAGGGTAGTGTCTCAAAGGCCAAGAGAAAGAAGTCCAGGGAGTAAAAAAGGGTAATCAATGAAGTCAAAAGTTTCATCATTTTTTGGTGCACTAAACTTGGGCTGTGTTACAAGAAGTTCTATTTGCCTTGACTTGCACAAACTGTCTTCCATGAGGATATTTTAGTCAGTGTTTCCTGATTATATTCACTACATACAATATGCAAAGAGAATAACTAGGAAAGAGCATTGAGATACCCCCACATAAGGTTGCAAGGGAAAACATCATAGTCTAGTTAGGAGGAAACCCAGTTGTGTTATTGCAGTTTTAGTAGTTGAAATGATTTATTATTGAGTCAAAAATCTCTACAATACAGCCCAAGGCCCTGCTATATTCAGCTAAAAAAAGTACTTTGGTTGACAATATAGCATTACAGTGTGATCATTTAGAAATATTTCAGTGCCATAGATTATTTGCCTGTTTGAACATAATTTTCAATTTATGAAGAAAAAAAAACCTTTCTAAAACTGCAATATATTCTGTATTTAATTGAGACACACAATTTACCCTATCCCCTTCACCATATCTCTATTTATCACTTTAGACATATTTTTAGACAATGCAATAAAAATAAAACATTGTTAGTAGAGAAATGAAAGACCCATTAATTCTGCATTCGTGTAGACAAGTTTTATGAGTGGTATTTGAATCTCTTGAGCGCCAGCGAGGTCTGCAATCTCCGACTCCCAAAGAGTTAACAGTCGGTATATCAAAGCACTTGATGTATAATTTGCTGTTAAGTGCACTAAGGTTTGCTATTTCAGGATGGCTAATTTACACAAGGGATGACAGATGTATTCAGAAAAATGATAATCTGTCCAGTGAGTGGCTTTTCCCCTCATCATCTCAATGCTTAATATAGCAGCATATCTTATTGTATAGAAACATGGACATTGATTAAAGATTGATAGCTCTGAAGAGGAAAAGAAGAAAAAAGTAAAAGCCAAAGAAAGTTTGAGATGCACTTTAGACTATTTCCGAGATGGAGATGTGTTAGAATAAGAGATAAGAAACTCAAGGACTGGGAGGGATATTTAACTAAAAAACTGTTATAGGCTCTTGCTGTTTCTTGTGAATTTCGGAACCATAGGGCATAAAATTATTTTAGCAATATTTTATAAGAGTTATATACCCTAGCTATAAGTAATGTGCATCTTCAATTTCTTTTTTCATTTATGATGAATGGATAGAGGCACATGGTGCATCTGACATATGCAGCCGCACCATTTTCACCCTACTGAAATTAATGATATGCCATGATTGGTTACACTCTGTAGGTCATGGCAGGGGTTTAAAAACATTACTTTTACCCCAAGGCAGTAAGGGGCAGATTTACAAAATCCGTGGGAATAATTTGAAGTTCGATCGAATTTACAAAATTCGATTGGTCGAATTTTAGAATATGCAAATTAGGCAAATCCGACCATCGAATTTGTAAATTCGATTGAATCGAATAGATTGAATAAAAATCTGTTCGACTAGTCGAATTTCCACTTAAAATTTTTATTCGATTGGCTACTTTGCCAGGTTTAGCCTTTTGGTGAATTTAGAAAGACTATTAAAAATTCGATCGAAGGGTTAAAATTGTTTGAATCGATGATTCGAATGATTTAATCAATCCCTTCCATTCACATGGTTGAATTTTGAATTTTTTTAAATTTGAAAATCGACCAATGATAAATCTGCCACTAAGTGTTATTATAGTGAACATGTAGGTAGAGAGAAGCAGCAGCTGCCATCATTTTTGACAAACAAGTCCACAGACAGGGAGATGAGCAATGGAGCCTCACAGCATAAGGGCTCATTTTTAAGTGCTGGGCAAATTTGCACCTGAGCAGTAACCCATAGCATGCCAGTCAGGTCATGGTTTTCAGAGTAGAGAAAATTGTGTGAGCATCAGCTACCTTGTATAACTTTGTGAGCTGAGTGCAAAGCAGTGAGGAATTACCTTGCCAGGGGTTATATAGACAAAAAGGAAAAAAAAAACAGCGGCAAAAAGTTGGATGTATGGATCAGACAACAAGGCTTGAGAAAGGGCGACAGTAAGCCTGAAACATTGCAAGGTTGTCTAACCTAAGAAATCCAAATGTTCACTTTTTGCAACAAAGAGTTGCTTCAGCGGTATGTTTTTCTTGTACATCTGCATGATCTGGTTGGAGATCAGTGCTGTACTATGGATATAACAGGGTCAGATATGGCTTCCCTTCAGTGCTTTCTCAACCCAAGTAAAGGGCAAAGGGTCCTGTAATAGGTCAGTAATGGAGTTCAGAAGGGGAGGGTTTTGCCCTATTATAGTAAGATAATCATTTTAGGAAGCATATATTCCATTTAATCAATTATAACTACATTGCAATTGTCATAATTAAACAGGAATTAGTAATAGTGGCATATTTTCCTAGTCCATCCAGTAACTGTAAGACAGGCATTGTTTAAGTTTTCTCTTTGTTTCTGTCATTTGACAGCTTTTAAAGCGGATTTTAAAATGATCATGTTTGAGGGGGAAGAAAGATAAGTATGAGTGGGTGCAGGGAGAGATGATCGGAAAAAGTGAACGGAAGGCAGAAAAACATTCCGGAATGAGTGAGAAGATAGGGGGGAACATCGTTAAGGATGAGTGGTCAATGTGCAGTGCAAGAGGAAGTAACATCTGCAGTAACATTCTGCAGAGAAAACAAATACAAAATTAAGCATATTCAAACTGAGCTACAACTCCCATAATTTCCCAGACGTATTTCATTTGTCAGTGTTATTTTTGTAGATGCAGTGAAACAACAGCTAGAGTCCAGCAGGTTTAATATCCAGCATGTTCTGCATAAAACAAAAATATTTGCAATTGTTTAAGAAGGTCATGTATTAAAAGGCACACTGTTTTGCCCAATAACAAATAAGCTACTTGCTTACCATATAAGTTATCTGGCTAATGGCTCTAGACCAGTAGCACATTTTTCACCTTTTCTTATATTACCAATGTACCTACGATGGTGCTAGCATCATGTTATGGGGCTTCCTTTCATCATCAGGTCATGAACATCTTGGTAAAACAGGAGATAAAAAGAGAAGGTGCGAAATGTAGGGAAACACTGAAAATAACTTCCTCTAGTCTGCTTAATAACTGCATCTTGGGAGAAAGTAAATTTTTTTTTAGCAGGGCAATGATCCCAAACACAAGGCCAAAGAGTGACTCAAGAATCAAAATGAATTGTTACAATGGCTTAGTCAAAGGGCTGAGGTCTCCAAGGGTAACATGTCAACTGCAAAAAAACATATTTTTTCCTATTTTAACCTTGCACCATAGATCTGTGTGCTTTTAAGTACTGAGTGCAAATAACTGTGTTTCACACAGGGTGGTATTGGGTGGCATGTGGGAGCTGATGGAACCCACCTGTTCTTGATTTATAAGTATTTTGTGTTTAATGCACGTCACAGTTGGGTATTAGGCAAGGTTCATCCTCTTTAAAGATGACAGGCACAGCATGAAATTTAAGTTTCAGCTTAGTTTGTATTTGCAGCTAAAGAAGCAATTTCACATTAAATACCAGAGTACAGTAGGTGCTAAGCAGAGCTTATCCACAGATAGCTTTTACTTCTTATGGGACTCATGATGTGTGAGCCATGTGGTAAGCTGTCA
Organism: Xenopus borealis; assembly: GCA_024363595.1. Taxonomy (NCBI): domain Eukaryota; kingdom Metazoa; phylum Chordata; class Amphibia; order Anura; family Pipidae; genus Xenopus; species Xenopus borealis. The sequence goes on along the minus strand of CM044447.1, from coordinate 113,361,375 downwards.
TGTGATAACTATCTACCCTAACTATATTCAGCAGAGATACCCTGTAACTATGAATTGATAGGGTAATAACATGAACATTAAATTTGAAACAAAAAGATAGTTTACAAAAACTCTGTGGTTGCCTATATCAATCAATCAATCAGGTCTTTGATATAATTTTCTAACTGATCAGTACTAATTAATGACTGGTTGCTAAAAGCAACTGTTCTTCTGCAGTTTAGCACTCTTGTTAGCAAAGGAGCCCTAAACATGTGGATTATTTCCCAAAATTGCGGCAGTATGTATATAGAGAAGTACAGCAGCTGATGTGGAGAAAATGTGGGAATTTTATATCCTTGACCTAGTTACCTAAGTGTTCCAGTCTGTTATGCAGTTTGTACATAACGTTTGACCTACAGCCTCCTCTACCATCAGGCAGGTTCATGCACTCATTCCCATAACGACATATTTATTGTGCAGGGATATGCTTGCTGCCACAGGGAAAAGCATATACAACACCAGCAGAAATACATCTGCAGCATGACACTTTGTACTGTGAAAATGGATTTGTTTTAGCCGCATAATCCACTCAAGAGCAGGAAAATCTTACAAAATTAACAAGTGCCCTGAAAACGTAGAGATAAATGGCATCTGTGATTCCGGAAATACACAACATAATCTGGATTTAAATAATCCACCAAGGCCTTCTGGCAACAAAGGAGCTCACACATCTTGCAAATGGACCCATTTACATTGTGCCAATATAAAGCACTCAGCACTGAACAATTATTCAAACATTTTCTTTCAAGGGAGCATTGAAGTGATCATTGGCAGCCGGGCATCAGCTCAGAGGAACACATTTAAACTCCCTTAGAACAAGCTTGAAGTATTCCAGATCCCTTTCATGGCAGAAAAGTATAAATAAAGCCATCCTGACAGCAACACAACAAAGTCTAGTCTGTTTATATACAAGTGTATATATATCTACCGTCAGTGAAAATGTCACCATTTACATTAAATAAATATACTGGTTTCAACATGGGTCCTTCCTTAGACCCATCAGCTTTGAAAAACCTTGATTTGGACACAGTTAACAGGACGCATAGGCATTTATTAAATCTTCTGGTGTCATAGAATGTACATCTAATGGCATCCTCATATAAAGATAATAGTGCCAGTGGTATAGATGCTACATTTCTAGACTTCCATCAAAGAGCTGATACAAAGGAGTGAAGGGGTTCAGTGTGTAAATCCTTTACATGAATAGCCAAACTTTAAGGGGATGTCAACCTTCCCTAAAACTTTCCAGTTATTCCCACTTGTGCTCCAAAGTAGACATCCCACATATAAGGTATAAGGTGACAGGATACTGGCAGACAAACCTAATTGCCTGCTAAGAGGAGGTAAGCCAAAACCTAGACTCTGGAGTAGCAGTGGATGTGATATATTTAGATGTTACTAAAACATTTGATACAGAGCCACACTGAAGGTTATTGATTAAATTAAGAACTATTGGCCTGGAACACAATATTTGTACTTGGATAGAGAACTGGCTGAAAGGTATATTACAAGAGCAGTGGTAAAATAAACATTTTCTAATTAGACTAATGTTGTCTACCTTGTTTATTCATGACCTGGAGGCGGGTATTGAAAGTACTGTTTCTATTTTTTATGATAATTTAATGATGATAAATTGGGCAAAACTATAAGTTTCATGCACAATATTGCTGTTTTGCAGAAACATTTGACTAATTTAGAGGACTGGGCAGCAAAGTGGCAAATTAAGTTCAGTGTTGATAAATTCAAGGTTATGCACTTTGGAAACAACAGAAATGCTAGTTTTACATGAAATAGGATTGTGTTGAAACCTTCTTAAATGCGAAGTATATGGAGGTTACTATGGATAAAGTACTCTAAATAATGTAAATAAGTGGCTACTAAAGCTTATAAAGTATTAAGGAAGTATCCAGAGAGGATGAAAGAATAATTTTGCCTCTTATATCTCTGGGGGGATTGTAGGAAGGATATTATAGGATGTAGAACTTACTGTTGGTAATACTAATGCTTTTGCCTCCTGTAGCTTGACAAAGTAGGCACCCCAAACCTAAAACACAAGGCTATCAAAGTCGATTAGAGTATATTATACGTTTCTACCAAAGCTGCCTGTTCTCAAGATGGACTGATGTCACCCCAGCCCTAAGGTCAATGACATGGAACCACAGAGGTGTATTTTCTTATATTAAATTCACTACAAAAACATTATATTGCCCCAAGGTCTGCTCCTTGGTCTAATCGTTTTAAACGTGAATTAACTTACTACAGTATGTCACCATATCATGGACAAAAATGCAGAAGTCAGCATTGTTGTTCTTGTTGCTTTGGGGCCTAGTGGGCAATTCACTTACAGGGATTCAAGGAAATTGAAAAAGAACCATCACAACTAGCACCGCATTGTTATCTCCGATATAACATAGTGATCAATGGCTATGTAGAACTTGGAACAGTTCTGTGCACTGTTGCTTGAAAAATTCATCCCTAAGCTTGCTGGACCACAATTCCCAGGGCCATCAAGCTTTAACCTTAGATAATATGAAAGCGAATATGATGGAGCTATTGTCCTGTAGCATGAAAGTACAGCAGTGCAATTAGTTTACACACCCACAAGTATTTCTGTGTACAGTATTATTGAATATTTAAATAGCTTCATAGTCCATGAATACATAAATGCTCTCCTTTTGGTGTTGGGAGTCCCATCATCCTCAGCCATCTCTTTAAAAAGTGACTAGACTATAACCTGAAGTCCCTGTGTGTATCTTCTACAGCTCATACCTCTTCTTATGAATATATTACATTTAGTTTTCTATTCTGCTGAGGTTTTCTCATCCCTGGTAGCAACCACTAGTGTCCCATGGCTCTGTGTGTGCTTGTCTCCATGTTCTCATCTCTTCCATATCACAGCTTTCACATCACAGGGCACCCTGTCTTTCCATCCCTCCATCTCTTGCCTGGGGACTGACAGGGCTGACCGAAGGCCTCTGATCATTTCCCGTGCCTCTAGGATCTATGTTCCCACTCACTGACAGCTTTCTGCACCCCCTTCCTCTCCCTGCTTAGGCCTGCAATGTGAAGCAGCCAGTAAATCAGAAGCTTTTCTCCTCTATGCCTAATCCACTGGAACATCCTTCAGGGAAATCTATTCTTTCATTATTTTTCTACTCCAAATATGATTGACAAAAAGGCTTTTTCGGTGGCAGAACACGGTTATTTTAACTCATCTCCCGTTCTTTCTTCTAATTGTTTTCATTTCTCTGCTATTTATAATCTGTCTAATCCTTCCACTTGTCAGTTATAGGACCTAGATGTATCCAGGCGTTACCATTTAGCTTTCATACTGTTTCTGCTATAATCACACTCATTTCTGCTACTGCTGCATATGATACTCATATTTTTGCATTAATCAAAACCTGTCCATGTTTCTCACTTGTAGTTAGCTGCTTTCCCTTCTTTAATTTTTATCCAGCTATCACCTCCAGCAATTTGTAACTTTTGTTTATACCCATTCCTAGATTTTAAGTGTTTTTAGTTTTGTGCATGGATAACCTGCTTAGTTTCCCCAGAAGCAAATGGCCATGTTCTACCACTCACATATTGCTGATCTACAATACTCAGTATTCCCAGGATATTTTCAGTTAAAAGGTATATAAAAATAACCTAAAACTGAGGTGGTGGTGACAGATGGGGAGATTAGTCGAGCGACAAATCTTCACTACTGCAGGTAACTAATCTCCCCAAAAATGCCTTCCCTCTGGCAAGAATACGAATCGCCAGTGGGATGACGCATCATTCCGATTCCGAAGTCACCCAAAGTTACTTAGGTAGGCAACTTCGGGCGATTTCAGAAATCCAAAGCAATCTGTATGCCATACCGCTGGCGATTCGTATTCTTGCCGGCAGAAGGCATTTGGGGAGATAAGTCGCCAGTAGTAGAGAAGATTTGTTGCTGGATGACTCATCCTTTTTCCTGCAATTGGAGTTGGGAGTTGCAATTGAAGTTAAGCATAGTTTCCCAGCATTGAAAAAGTATGCCCTTTATCCCCATGTTTGATTCCAGTGTAATATAATAAAGAAAATAAATGACATAATTATCTCTATATGTAAGCTAACACCAAGATACTTGACATGGTGCAGGGAATCATCATTCTTATTAGTTAGTTCCTTTGCATTTATAATGAAGTTTATGATCAGTAGAATTTTCATTGTTGAAATCTATAATTACGTTTTTTGACGACTTCTACAGAAAACTAGTGGGCGCTGTGGGACGACATTATGGTAAAATAAAAGTGTTTTAAAGGAATGTCAATATAATGTACAGTTGCCCTGTTCTGATAAAACATTTGCTTCAAAAACTCTACTATAGTTTATATAATCTGTAACCAAAGTACAGCCATTCAAGTACAGGATACACAGTAGATAACGGACAAGTTCTGAAGAAGCCCATTGTATACTACAGAGATTATAGTATCTGTTGTGTATCCTGTGCCTTTTCTCCTTTTTTAGCTTTGAATGGCTGCCCCCATGGCTACACAGCAGTGTGTTTATATTTCCTACAGTAGAGTTTCTGCAGGGCAACCAAACGTTACATTTTCATGACTTTAATTTTTTTGGTGTTATTGTTCCTTTGACTAACAATTGGACAGCATTTGTGTGTCTTATTTCTGCCTATTGGAGATTTGCCCTTCACCTTGGAGATATTCCATTTCTCTATAAAAGAACGGCGTTCCCTTTAGGTGTTTTTTAGAATTAACTCTAACTATTTTAAAATGTTGAGGGTTTCTATTATGAGTTTTATTGGAGGTTTATAGATTCATTTAGTAGTTCTTCTTTAACTAGGAGTGTTCCTGCCATTTGTTGAGTTTATGTCTTAAATAAATAGCCTTCATGCAATCCAACAGATCTTGGTGCTTAGACAATGGGGGAGCAAGAAGACCCCAGAATCTACATATACTTTCATGTAACTGGTAACAATTTATCCTCATATATAGGAAACAAAATACAAAATATAAACCCAAAGTAATGTGCATATTGTAGCATTTTATTTATTCTTGTTATCCCAACGAGACAGGCTAATGTTCGCAAGCTAACAAAGCACTTGGAGGCATTAGCACTTAGAGTTGCAGGAGGGACCTGCACCTCTTCATATCTGCCTAATAGCAAAGATGTTTTGATGCATCAATCACTATGACTTTAATGTCTCCATTTAATGTTGCGATTTTCTACAGTGTCCACTGCTAAGGGAAATGAAAATTGTGCTTTGGAAACCATTGTAGGAAGAAGCTGCCAAGCCTCATTCATCATCCATACACACCGGCTTTTTGTTTTATCCCATGGCCAAATACGCTTGCAGTAATCCCAGACATGCTATCCCTAATAATCAGTTCTTCTGGACATGGGAAGCCAGCAGCACACAGATGACTTTCCTTTAACACTGCGGCTGCTATGTGCCTCCCATCTGTGCTGTGTCCGTCACATTCAGACAATTAAGCAAAGTGTAGAGGAAACTGCAAACGAACAAAGAGGAGGATTGTGCTAGAGAAAACATCGCCCTGCAATTCTCTGCTGGATGACTAGCAGCTGGCTTCACATATTACATTATATATGGTGAGGTGCTGGGAACCTTTTTTTCTTTTTAATCATAGCAGAGCAAATGGCTTGTGATTTTGTCCCTGAATCAAATATCTAACCGGCTGGTATTGAGGCTGTACAAAGGCAATGCAAACATACTGTAGCTAGGAGTGAAAGATATTGGATTTCTTTATTTTTATCATTTGAGAGTATATAAAAGGTAAGACTGATCATTTTTCATTGAAGATAAATTTTGCTGTGACTGTGAAAGGGCAGTTGGCAGAATTAGTAAACTTAAAGGGAACATAATAGCCCCAAACTCTGGTTGAATGGTCCAAGATGTTGGTGCAGATGCCCATGGAACCTTACTAAAGACAAAATAGTTAATATTATATATCATTTGTTCTCAAATGTCTGGGGAAAAATGTAAAGCCAAAAAAAAGTTTAAGTTAGGACTTTTGCAGGCGATCCGGTTTTATGAAAGGAAAAGTCGCCAGGGTTTTTTTCAACTTTAATGCATTTTCAACAGACAGGATATAATGTCACTGACATTGATTGATGATGATCTAGTTTCATTTTTACAGTTTGCCTGGTCTGAGGTGGAAAAGTCAACTCTGGTGAAAGAGGTAAGATTCAGTAAAATCTGCACTTTACTGAATTTGAATCAGCGACCATTCTCCTGAGCAAAAAGTCGCCTGGCTATAGAGTGGGACTGAACACTAGCGTCAGCCCTGTTTGCTAGCGAACTGTTGCCCCTGTTAGAGAGTTGGCATTGTTTCTATGGATTGAATTTCTAGCGAAATTATTACTTTGCCCTTTAGTGAAGCTGCTCCATTGGTGGTTATAAGAGGATATTCCAGAATGACACTTCAGATCAGAAGAAGTAAGTATATGGGCAAAAACCTCCCATGGCATACCTTCTTCTTAAAGCCACTATTGGTGCCAGGGGGAAGTCATTAGGCAGTGCCTCACAAATCTTCAGGTGGGGAGAGGGTCTAGGTCAGATGGGCCAACAAGGGCTCATGGGTTTTTTTTCCCTGCTAGCCCAGTCAACTGTAATCTTGATCACACATCATCATGCTCAATTCATCTCCAGGCATGCCTCCAGTGCCCCCTCATTGAAGGCCAATTCAGAAGAACTCTTAGGGCCCTCAACTGTGGCTTCAGTGTGACTTCAGATGAAAGTCACAGGCAGCAGCAGATTGGGATACCACTGTTGGTAACCAGGAAAGTGGCGGCCACAAAAAAATATACTCCGGCCTCCTGCTCTATATGTTAAATTGTGTAACAAAACTAAAACATATGAATAAGCATTATATCTAGACAGCCCTAGTAATATAAAAAACCTCCTCAGCCCAGCTGCACAAAACAGGCGGCAGAGTTGGGGGGGTGAGGGGTCAACCTGCGATTCCCTGTAGGCTGTGATGTCACACACGAAGTGACATCATAGTTACATAGTTAAGTTGGGTTGAAAAAATACAAAGTCCATCAAGTTTAAACCCTCCAAATTAAAACCCAGCATACACACACACACACACACACCCCCCACCATACTTTCACATAAATGATATATACCCAAAGCTATACTATAGAGTTTAGTATCATAATAGCCTTTGATATTATGTCTGTCCAAGAAATCATCCAAGCCCCTCTTAAAGGCATCAACAGAATCAGCCATCACAACATCACCCGGCAGTGCATTCCACAACCTCCCTGTCCTCACTGTGAAGAACCACCTACACTGCTTCAACTGAAAGTCCTTTTCTTCTAGTCTGAACGGGTGGCCTCTGGTGCGGTGATCCTCTTTATGGGTAAACAGGCCCCCTGACATTTGTTTATAATGTCCTCTAATGTATTTGTAAGGTGTAATCATGTCCCCTCGCAAGCGCCTTTTTTCCAGAGAAAACAACCCCAACCTGGACAGTCTACCCTCATAATTTAAGTCTTCCATCCCTCTAACCAGTTTAATTGCATGTCTCTGCACTCTCTCCAGCTCATTTACATCCCTCCTAAGGACTGGAGTCCAAAACTGCACTGCATACTCCAGATGAGGCCTTACTAGGGATCTATAAAGAGGCATAATTATGTTTTCATCCCTTGAGTTTATGCCCTTTTTTATGCAGGACAGAACCCTATTTGCTTTAGTAGCTACAGAATGACACTGCCCAGAATTAGACAACTTGTTATCTATAAAAAGCCCAAGATCTTTCTCATTTAAGAAAACTCCCAACATGCTGCCATTTAGAGTATAACTTGCATTTATGTTATTTTTGCCAAAGTGCATAACCTGCATTTATCAACATTGAACCTCATTTTCCAGTTTGCTGCCCAGTTTCCCACATCATGTGCTGCTATGCTTCACTTTGGTAAAGGGGGGGGGGGTTGCGCTGTTACGTCCGGTGCCTAGGATGGGACCAGACCTAAATTATTCACTGAGAAGGGCTATTGACAAACATTTTTGTGTGTATCTGTTTTTCATATTAGCAGCTTGTGTCTCTTTAATACCAGATTTTCTGTATAAGTTAAAATGTTCCTGGCGCTATAGTATTGAGAATATTATAACTACATATTTAGTTTCCATCACAGAGCTGCATGAAAGGGCCTTATTACTAAGTTCCATTGACTGATCACAGTTCTATACATGTTTGAAATCTTGCTCAGGGTAAATGTGCATAAGCCAAAAACTGTGTTGTCGGCAATAAACCACTTTTCCGAGTAAACAGCTCTATTTCGAGTAAACGTTGAGTTGCCCATAGTTTGGAATAGAAAGCCTGTAAGTCAGTGTTGACTGCTGACAGAAATTGGTTTTGCTCTTGCTGTCAAAAGTATAATTTAAAAGAGAATGGGACTGTGAAATTTGAAAATGTTATATAAATCGGAAAATTTAAGATGTATTTGTCTGAGAAGCTTAAGTTGTTATTAAATATTCATATTCCTCTAAAGGGTACTAAAGGAAACATAAAGGGAATATAAGCCTATAATAACATTCTCTGTGTACTTCTCAAACTTAATAGATGCACCTCAATGCTCCAAGGAGATTCAAGCCTATAAGCACTACATCAACTACCACACTAACATAAGGAGATTACTGTGCAGTTTTGGTTTGCTGACAATACGCTATTATCAGACATACATTATTATGGCAAGCATTAAAGATAATCTACAAATTTTGATGTTTCACATCCAAGGGCTCCTGCATGAACCACTCGTGTCCATTAAAAACCCAGCACAAATCTTCTGCCACTTTACATGTACTCCTACACTGAATTCCAACCATCAGCCATGAGAGCACTACATATGTCATCTAGATGCCCTAAAATATGGTTCAAGTGCACTACACTTGGCCCTTACCAAGCGTGTTGTGTCAATTTTTAGTTGTCAAAGTCTACCCAATGTTTACTGCAAACAAATCAAGGAATCTTCAGCACTCTTGCTGCCCAAGCTGTATCATTAAAAAAGAAAAAGAATAATATATCTTGTATCAGAGTGTTTTGTTTCTAATAACGGAAAAGTCACTTGTCCCATGTAAATAGCCAGGATAACAGAGATATTTCCCTGAATTCAGCAACTTCTAGAGGTAAATACCTGCAGTCACCTCAAACAGCTGATGCCCTTCCATTAATTATTAAATGCAGACCTAACTTTTAAAGAACATTTTAAAAGACAACTAAACCCTAAAAATGAATAGCGCTAAAAATGCCATGTTTTACATACTGAACTTATTGCACCAGCCTAAAGTTTCAGCTTCTCAATAGCAGCAATGATCCAGGACTTCAAACATGTCACACACTTGTCCACATCTTGGAATGTGTCTGCAACACTCACATGCTTAGTGGTCTCTGAACAGCTGTTGAGTAGCTAAGCTTAACGGAGAGCAATGTCCAACCTGCTGTTCTCCTGCAGCAGATTACATATAGCTACAGCTAGAGGGCCACAGGTAGGACATGTCCAATTTACCTAGAAGTTGAAGGTTCAAATCTTTCTATAATACAGTTCGTTCTTCTCAAAATTCAAGTAATGGTTAATTGATATTGTTTATTGTTCATTAAAATTAACATTTCAGAAGAATATTATTTTTTGCTTTTTCTGCATATGTTTAGCATTTGCATCTCCCTGCTGAGTGCACCTCTCCAGCACATAATTTGTACATTTTGTAAACAGGAGGCTGCTGTTGAGAAGAATCAGACTGTTTCCCTACAGACATGACTTTGCTATGTGATTTATGGTGGCTTACCTATAACCCAGAGTGAACTGCTATTTCAAACATTTTAAGGGTTTTGTAAATCCAGCCTTAGATTGGGAAGAAAACATCTCAGAGGGAACTGCAAGTTAAAATAATGTGAAACGTAAAATCAAAAAGATTTTAATCCTACATAAATAAGACTGATTAAGCTGCCGGGGTGAACAAGCTCTTAAGGTTTTAACAAAGGATTAAAACATTCCTTATGCCTGCAATAACAGCTAGATTTTTTTTTAACTTTCATAAAGAGAGTTTTTTTTTTTTTAAAGGAAAAATCTAAAAAACAATATAAACTTGAAAAAAACAACACTAACTACAGCTATGTATAGCCTGGGCAGAGTCTGACTTGCTACCTATTGTTGTATTGGGTTGTACACTTCATTTCTGTTGGGTACGGACCTGCATTTCTGGATAAATACAGAGCTACGAGAGCTGGATTCATAAATATTAGGTGGGGATTGCAAAGAGATTTCCCTTATCCTGCCAGCAACAACTGCAAATGTAGGGTGCAAATGAACCTTGTCCTTACCTCCTACCAAAACAGAGATGCCTTGAGCTGTGTTCTACATCTCACACTGGATTTTAGCATCTGGGTCATTGTTAAATGATACCGCTGTTTTCATAAGTGTTTTTGCCAAAGACATCTTCAGTGGAATTAAAACAAATTATATAGTCAGCGGGTGTTAGAAGATCAAGTTTCCAGGCAGGGCAATTTGGTAACCCTTCATTTTCTTGAATGAAAGTTGTCTCTGATGGAAATTAGCCTTGTGTGTGTTATCAGGATATGAGTTTTAAGGAAATGTTACTATCTAAAGCTAGGGACTGTGTCATTCAATTATTATACATTGATAGAAAGCAAGGATTGTGTATCTTATTATGTACACAGATCATTGCCTCTGGGTGTATTTGCATGCCGCATACGTTATGGATTGTAAAGGCAATGACTCCATTTATTTACAATCCAGCAGCCACTTTCTATTCATACAGAAAAATATACTTTAGAGTATTCATAATACTCAGCATTTTAAAGCTTTCAATAAATCATATATAATTCCTACATATAATAAGGTATATTTTCTCCTCTGTGAAATTCATTGCTATGTACAGTATATACTATTCTTTATCTGGCTGAAGAACCGACTTAGCCATGTGCACGTCACACCTGGATCAAGATGGTTGTTTTTATCAAACTGACTATTTGTGTGGGCAATCTTTTAAAGGAACCATTATGAAATCCCATCATGCGTCACTCATCCTAAAAATCTGTCAAAGGATGATTTACATTTCTAAGAAAAAGGAGAAATGTTTCTCAATAGTACTACCTGCATGTGAGTCAGAAAGTCAAATGAGGAAAATACCTTTTCTTGAATGTTGATCAATCTGCCCAAAACTATTGGATGTCCAGTAGGGGCCCCCAACCTTTTCTTACCCTTCAGGTGCATTCAATTGTAAAAAAAAATATGGGGAGAAACACAAGCATGAAACAAATGGTGAATAAAGGCGGCTTTGGGCTATTTGGTAGCTTCTATGTGTACTGGCAGTCTAAAGTAGGTTCTATTTCACAGTACAACTGTTTTTATGCAACCAAAACTTGTTTCCAAGCCAGTTGTTTAAAAATAAGTATCAGCTTTAAGACCACTGGTAGCAACATTCAAAATGTTGGAGAGCAACATGTTGTTCATGAGTGTGTAGATCATTTGCTTAACTTACAGATATTTGCAAGTTACCTGTTACTTTTATGTTGTTTGGTGATTTTTTTGGTAATCCAAAGCTCTGTCTGAAAACATTCTGTATTTACTAGATGCAGAGTTTCGTTTCTTAGTATACCTTATGTCAAAAAGGAACAAAGTAAGTACTGTAAGTCAGTACACATTATGGAGGCTCATACAGCATGCAGAGATGGTGAACTACTGTATATGTATAGTTCATTTCTTAACCTATATTTCTGATTAGAATTATAAGTATCTTAATTTAAGGTGTTATCTTGATTTCAATTATTACATCACCATTGTTTTATTTGACAGTTTTACCTTTTAACATTGTATTAAGGCCTCCCTTTGGCCAGCTCCATATGGGAACAGAGACCTACGTTGCTCCTGTTAGGCAGTCAGATTGCCAATTATCACCTGAAATATTTGCTGATGAACCACCCCATTCAGAGTTCCCCTAGTGGCACTTAAAGCTTGACCTATGACCAGTTTCATATATGAACTAGAATTTTTTTAGAGTTTGACTGCATTGTGATACATGGTGGTACAGACCAGTGGCATGAGCAACAATGATGATTTATTTCCCCTTTATCTTACTAATTCAACAATTTATGTTATTTTATTAGATACTGAAGAATGGTCTAGTCACACATGAAACTCTAGTCTAAAAAGATGACTACTATTGTGTTGCATCTTGCCAACAAACATATCGATCTTGGATAGATTATTTGTATCTTTTACAGAGTGTAGAATGACTTAGAACATTAAACATAATCTTCTCTCAGTGCTACCCTTAACTAATTTTCTGTATTATTTTGCAGAGATTTGATGCCAAGGACAATAGATGGACAAATAACAATGGAGAAAACTCCAAGCTATTTTGTTACAAATGAGGCACCACAACGCATCCACTCAATGGCCAAAGACACCAAACTGATCGTCGTGGTAAGAAATCCGGTTACACGTGCCATATCTGACTACACACAAACACTATCTAAGAAACCTGAAATTCCAACTTTTGAGGTCCTTGCCTTCAAAAACAGGACCTTGGGACTCATTGATGCTTCTTGGAGCGCACTAAGGATTGGAATCTATGCCCTGCATCTGGAAAGCTGGATGCAGTACTTTCCTCTTTCTCAAATTCTGTTTGTCAGCGGAGAACGTCTCATCAGCAACCCAGCCGAAGAGCTGGCCAAAGTGCAAGATTTCTTGGGGCTTAGAAGAATCATAACAGAAAAACATTTTTATTTCAATAAAACTAAAGGCTTTCCTTGTCTAAAGAAGCCTGAGGATACTGGTGCTCCTAGGTGTCTGGGGAAGTCTAAAGGTCGAACTCATCCTAAAATTGACCCAGATGTCATTCAGCGCCTAAAGAAGTTTTACAAACCTTTCAATTCTATGTTTTACCAAATGACAGGGGAGGATTTTCAGTGGGAGAAGGAGGAGCTGGAAAGCTAGACCAATGGAAAAACATTGTGATGATGAAAAGACTTGTTTATTGACACTGTGTCACTAATGTACAGAAAATATTTGACCAACAAATTATATATATAAAAAATTGCCTAAAAATGAAAAAATCTCTACTTTCTATAAAGTCAACACTGTTATTAAGTTCTATCTTGAGAGATTATTTCACTAGTCACTTATGTAATTAATGTGAAAGAGTTTTTAAGGGAAAGCACAAAGTAAGAAACCCATACAGAATAAAGTCATGACTGGAGAAGAATCTGCTATACTTCAGAATATGGTCACTTTTAATGAAAACATAGATGCCAGACACCACATTAGAAGACAGTTTTTCTTTCTTTTTTTTTTTAACAAAATACACAGAGCACTAATTGGTTATATTTTTATATTCTTGTAGCTTCATTGTCACTTTTCATTAAAGAGTACAATATATATTTAGAGGATAAAATAATAGGTCAATGAAAAGGTTAGCCACCTATTTATATATATATGTAATGGAGGAAGGTTTATTTTGATTCAGAAAAGGAATGTAGGAAAAAAAAATGTATCTGCGGACACATCAATGTATGATTTATTGCTATGAACCATAGTTTCTATTTAGGTCAGTTTTCAGGCCCCACTAAGAGTAGAATACATGATTCTGACACAGTGTTTCCAGGGATGTAATCTCAAATTCTAAATTTGTAAAAAAAAAAGGTATCTACCATTAGTTCAAAGGCCAGTAACACAAGAAAATGAAAAAAAAATCCCACATGCATTTGGACATAATGCTAACAAAATAAAACATCATATTTCAATTTAAAGTTACTGGTATTTTTGTCTCTTGGGGGCAGGTCGCGAACATGTAATATCAAATACATTTCTGAACAGAATTGATAGGTCAGGTTTTGTTTAGGGCGGAGCACAAAGGAACTCATAGAAAAAAGGACTTTTGTTTAAAATATTTTCACATGAACAGAATAAACAGCATGTCAAGTCAAATGGATCATTTCATTTTTCAGGTTAATGGTCCTCCAAATATTAGTTGCGTTTGGCTCTTAATTAAGAACTGTATTTTGTATTTATTTTATAACTTTTGCTATATTGGTAATGTTAAATTAATATTCTTTCTTTCCTCACTCTTCATCTACACTAAAGTGATCAACTAAATATCTTCTCACACTGACTAATGTGTTTGTTTGCTATTTTGACATCCCACCCAACTAAATCTGAACACAAATGGTGAAAAATGGTGAAAACGAAATTGTCTCAATATAATTCCATGTGTGATTGTTTGGTGTGCTAAAATCTTACGTGATTACTGAACAATGTTGAAGGTGAAGGTTCACAGGTTCACAAAAAACGTGAAGGGATGGATATCTTGTCTGATCTTTTTCCATTTAAACAGATATTGTCGTGGGAAAATATGTTTCTTCCCCATAATGCATCAGTTCATAGTGCTGCTCCAGCAGAATTTATATTTAATTTTGAAATGTGAAATGGGTTAGACATGTTGTTAGTTTCTTAGATGCCCTTAGTCATGTGACATGTGCTCTGATAAACTTCAGTCACTCTTTACTGCTGCACTGCAAGTTGGAGTGATAGCATCCCATTCTATTTTCCCAGCAGCCTAACAACAGAAATATGGGAAGGTAACAAAATAGCAGCTCCCTAGATATGAGAATAGCATCAAATAGTAAGAATCCAAGTGCCATTGCGACTCAGTTTCATTGAGTAGGGGAAACAATAACTTAATTTAAGGCTAGGGCCACATGGGGGCTGAAATATACGCTGGCTGACATCAGCTCTACTACAAGCAGTAGAGTTTTTTCTTCTGTATTCATGTGTGGGGAATTTGCTTGGCACAAACAGGTTTCAGCAGACTTCAGGTCAAAATGTAGAGATTTGCGGCTCTTTGCTGAAGTCTGTTCACGCCGCTTCTGATTCAACATTTGCAAATGCAGAAGAAAGAAGAGGCTATTTCAGCTAGCTGATTTCGGCTCTCGTGTGGTAGTGCTGCCTCTTGCTGAAAACACAGGATCAGGCACAATGACTGAAAGAAAAATAAATTTGTTGGTTCGGGAATTCAATTTTATATAGTAGAGTGAATTATTTGCAATGTAAATAGTGCAATTTAGAAATAAAAAGTACACCATAAAAATCATGACAGAATCCTTTTAATTTGTCAACTCAAACTAAAGATCTGATGTTTCATATGCAGGTCAACATATGTAATTGGGGCATAGGTCCAAATAGAATGTGTGAGATTCGGGAAAGGTTTTGGAAGCTAAAGGGGATTTGGTAGCTAAATGGTAGCTCTGGTTGTTTGCCAATAAAGGGATATGGGAAAGGATTTGGTAGCTAAAGGATAGCTTTGGTTGTTTGCCAATAAGAACAGTTTTCCACAAAATTATATAAGAAAAGTCTAATTAGAAAGCAATTGTTGTACACTGTAAAACATATCTGTAGAACATATCTGTACAATGCTATACCAGATGGTACTCCAGGTTTAAAGGGACAGATGGAGTTTTTTCTCCCTTTTCCTAATTCCTCATTAAACGAAAGGAAAGCTTGTAAATATCTTCAGTCTCATGTTATTGAGCATTCCACATGCAAAAGAGTGTTCTGCTCTGAAGTCAAAATTAACTTTAGATGATCAATTATCATTTCAGCAGACCTGACCTCAAGGGCCATGCAGGCTAAGGTTTAAAATATCACTTTTAATATAATTTTGGCTCATTTTTACTTAAATGAAAGATTCCTTCCATGTATACAAAATACAACATTCTTGAATCTGCTGAAGAGCATGTGGCACGAGTTTATTATAATTACAGAATATTCCTTCTTCGTATTTGTGTTTACATATGAAATGCCAGTTCTCAAGACTACTCCAGGTATAGAATCTGTTATCCAGAACCACGTTAGTCATAAAGCTACAAATTATGTAAAAGCATTCTCTCATAGACTCCATTCTATCCAAATACTGTAGATTATTAACTTTTTCTCTGTTGTAATAAACCATTACCTTGTACTTTATCCCCAACGAATATATAATTAATCCTTACTGAAACCAAAATTTGATAAAGAAGCCCACATAACAAAGAAACCCTTATTATACCTGTCACAGTTAGCAGTTTCTTCAAAAAGTATGAATAAATGCCATTTTCTATACTCAAATCCAGCTGTTTAACAGTTCTTCTCTTTCTGCATCATTTGAAATCCTGGCAGGGAAGGCAGGACTAAATACTGATGTTACAAATTGTAACAACTTCTCCACGGCTGACAGAAAGTATACAGGGACTACATAACCCGCAATGTATTGCACTGTGATGTACTTATTGAAATCACATGTGCAGGGAATTGTGGGGTTTACAGGATGCAGGCTGCTGATACAAAGTAACAGTAGTCAGTCATCTCAGCAAAGTAGTCAGACAGATCAACAGGAGAGCAGGGGGCTCTCCTGCTGATCATCTTAGCAAACCATTAAAAATCATGAAAAGCATGCATATTTTTTAATTGATGTATATTGCAAAGTTGCTTGAAATTATGTTTATGTTTCAAAAAGCATATTTTTAAATTGATGTATATTGCAAAGTTGCTTGAAATTATGTTTATGTTTCAAAAAGCTTCTGTTTGTGTGGAGTTCCCCTTAAATATTTACATGATTCTCTAATAGACATAAGATATAAAGATCCAAATTACAGATATGTTATGTTACCCATAAAAGCCCAAATCCTGGGCATTCTGGATAATAGGTGCCATACTTGTACTTGTACTACAACCTGCATCATACCAGTGCCATCTATATTCCAGTGATTTGGGGAATTTATGGAGACGCCAGTCAAGGAAAGCTCTGAATCATTTGCACTTTAATGTTTCAAAAATAAAAAAAAATCAAACACGCTAACAATATATTTTTCCGCTATACTGTAGGTTGGAATTAATGCCCTCATTTTATGTTTTATTGTTTTGATATCATTATACATAAGATGCGATCAGGCAATATACCTACAGTACATTTCATGTTTTGAAGCTTTAGCTATAAGAGAAATGTTGGCTCCCATAGCAGGTCTTCCCTGTGGTGTGTCTGCCTTATAAAATTATACTTATGCTCTAGAGAATCATGCAACCATTCATTATGATATAAACCTCTGAATATGAGTACAAAGGATGCCTATTCATATATATATATATATATATATATATATATATATATATATATATATATATACATACATATGTAGATGGAAGTCATGGGTGCTCTGATGAGGAAACTACAGACAAAGTTTCAGTGGCCCTCATAAGTCAATAATGACATCTATTTTACTGGGAATTACGGGAAATATTAAAAACAGGAGTTGAGTGTCAAATATTAATTGGCTGTTAGATCCAATATATATTATCTGGGGGGCTCCTTTTGCCTAGAAGATGTATTAGACATCACTCTATTAATCTCACTAGTGATGGGTGAATCGTTGGTGTTTCGCCAAATTTTTTTCTATAGAAATTCGTGAAACTGTGAAAAATTCGAGAAAATTTACGGACGTCTCGTTTTGGAAGTGTGTCCATTTTTCCGACGACGGCAATGGGCACCGGCTTCCAAAAACAGATGCGAGCGTCCAAAATGAGACACCAGTGAATTTTCGCCAGGCGAAATTTCGCCAGCATTTCGCGAATCACGGGAATTCACCAAAAATTCGTCCATCACCAGACATCATGTCTCTCTATGTGCATGATTTGTGCAAAAGGCAGTTATTTTGTTTGTATTTTGTCAGTATTATGAGCTTACCTACAATCTTCATTTTTGAGATAATTCCCCTTTAAATTTGAGATTCTGCCAATATTTTTTTCCTGACTGTTAAATCCACAAACCACATAGAAGAGAAACACGGTAATAAACCAACATTAATTTATCAGGCCAGCCCTGAGTTCTTTTTAACACATTCCATTAAGAAGCCTGCCATTTTGCCATTAAGTGACCCTGAAGTGAGACTCATTTGGTGAAGATCATGTGAAACTAAAGCTTCAAACCATGAATTAAACATTGTCACTAAAAGTGCATCTCTGTAATGCGGGTTCTTCCTTTTCATTAGCAGAAAAATAGAGATTTGAGAAGCCCATTACAGGAAGTGGGTCTTGTGAGACTGCATTAAGGTCATTTACAAACACTGACTCTACCCTTAGCTTGTGATTCAGCTCACAGGTTTTGCCATCACGTCTTGATGCGAGGATGTGAAGAGAGCACATTGTCCTTTTAAATCCCTTCCATTACAGAAGGTCATGTGTGGTTTGTAAATGACCCTCGTAGTCATCGAAAATTATACCGGCTTCACTTTGGAAGTAAGACTCCCATTTACTTGGCATTTTAGTCAGAGCTAAAGCTAATGCTAATGTATTTGATACAAAAGAGCTTGCTATAATTTAATATACAGTAATACAACATGGATAGGATTTTACCTCTACAGATTCAGAAGATAGTCCTAATAAATTACCAGATAAATGAGCGAGTAACTATTAATAGCAGGTAGCATTATCATCTTTTTAAATATAACCCGCAGTGTTGATAAAACATTTCTCCCACTATTAACAATTTATGAGCAAATGTAATCATTTGTTAAATGTATAGATGTTTTTCACCTTGAAAAATAAACATGATATCTTGTTTTTCTGCTAAGTATGAGGTCAGGGATAGAGCAATTTGTGTCCACAGAACAGTCTTCCTCTGCAAGTCGAATAAAGCTTCCGTTTTTTGTGTAATGCTATAGTAAAATTATAGTACTGTT
>CM044447.1:113233737-113268812 GCA_024363595.1 Xenopus borealis | reverse complement strand
CTGCTTGACTATTCTGCTCTCTCCAATCCTGACCCTGGCCTGTCTGACGATTCTGCTCTGCTTGTATTTGCCCGGCCTGCCTGTTCCACTGTAGCATCTGGTGGTGTTCTTAAATCCAGTATCCTTGGTGAGACGATTGTGCCCCTTTGCTCATCCTAAACCTTTTAGGTTTGCTCCTTTCTCATTTAAGACCTGGTGGCATCCAATTAGCCGAGGGCTCCACCCAAGGTGAAAGGCAGCTGTTATAGGCAGAAGTGAGAGTCAAGACCAGGGAGCTTAGCTTGGATTCTGGAATTAGGGTGCTGTTCGTGACAATACCAGAGTAAAGTGTTTTCTCTACTGTTGGTTTTTTAACCAATTTATTCCTGGAGGTTTGACACACACACACACTGTGCACATTAGTTAAGACCCACAGAAGGACAACAAGGGAGAAATTGTATAAAATCCAGGGCAGTTGATGGTGCTGGAATGAAAAACATTTTTTTACAGCTTTATGATGAGTGTTCTTTGTGTCCTACTTCAGCCTGTCAAATACAGAAGATTTTTTGCTATTGTTTTGTTTTATTTTCTCATTTCCCCTCTAGGCATTCGATTGTACTTTGCACCCTGAATACCAACAGCAGCCAGGGACATAACACTGTCACAGCTCTGAGATCCCACTGCCCCTACAGGCTAGACTTTACTGACATTCATGTCATTGCCTTCTGGGCTCTGGGACTTGTGTGAATGAACCACAAGAAGCTCTGGGTCTGTCTATCTGTTTGGGATGACGGACATAGTGCAATCCATTCAGAAAAATTGTATGTAGTTAATGTGGCTACATGTACCTTTAATCCCTTTAGTGGCGCACTGTATAGAGCAGCCTGAGTAATATTGCTAATAATTGCTTGGATAAAAGAGGAGGTGATGCAGAGACTTGTAACAATAGGACTTGTTACAATAGAAACTAATAAATTGATAAAGTTAATAATTTTACTCAGAAGCTGCTGTATTACAATCTCAGAATACTTAAAATTTTGGTCAGGTTTTGCAGAGATCTAGTAGGCACAGCAGGGTGGGTTCATGGAAGGTTCAAGATCATATTTAAAGGGGATGTCAAACCAGTAGTGATGTGCGGGTCAGGTTTTTCCCGAGCCAGACTTCCGGCTTCCCTTTATAGACCTGCACCGACCAGCCCACTGATGATATCACAAAAGCTGGAGGGGCAAGCAGGCATGAGGCTATAAAGCCAGAAGCCGGCAGATGAAGCAAAGGGGGGGTTCGAAGTTGGCCCGAACCTGACTGACGGCAGGTAAACCCATGGGTCTTGCGGGTATTGGGCCAGCCCACACATTACTACAACCCAGCCATAAGGCCAACCCACAGCAACCCCTAGTTTTCAATAGACAATGCCAAAAAACATAACTAGAGGTGCAAGAAAATTCACCAACGGCAATTATTCTGTCTTCTTGTTAGGGAATTCCAGAAGTGTGGAATGCTTAGAGGTCTAGGACAATTCTAGGAACCCATACTGTACAGCAACAAAGTCTCCAATTTACATAACAACACAATTTAATACTATCGATTCTATCCAGCCTGTGTTATATGGTTTGCCTCTCTAGGTGATTCCAGTGATTATGTATTAAAACGTATTTTGTGCACCAAACTGGCAGCCCCAGTTCTTCTAAGGTGTTGCGTTATAAGGTTTCGGCAATCATTTTTAACTTTGTGCATTTTTGTTAAATGTTCCTCTTTGTGGCTTGGAAGTATAAACAATGTTGGCTGTCTGTCTGTATTGGTTAACAGCGATGTAAAGTACAGTGTTATTTGGAAGCTCTACAAGAACACAAACCTAATAACATAATTCGGTCCTTCTGGCTCCAGAGATGAAAGGCAAGAAAGATCATCTTTTAAATTGGAGGAGCAAAAGAAATAGATATAAAAAAAAAAACGAAATAAAAAAACATGGCTAGTCGGAAAAATCAAGCATAATTTATGATTTTTTGGCACTGAGCCATAGTTTTAAGGTTTTTTATACCAAGGGAAAAATTCAGCAATTGGCTTTAACAGTGTTAAGGAGAAAGAATAAACAGCGACAGAAGAGATATGGTAGCAAGAGCACAAAACAGGCAGCTCCAACATAAATATGTTGAAATCCTAACCTTGTATATTGCATTAGAGACATAAACAGGCTGTGCATTTGCTACTAAAAACAGATGGAATTTGTTTTGTTGCTAACTTATATCAGTTTTCACCAGAGGAGGACTTAAAGTGAACTTGCCTTGACGTGATTATGTTCTGACTATAGGAAGAAACAATATGCTATATCTTACTAAACATCAGCTGTGTTATATCTGCAAAGCCCAGAATGAAGGTCAGTTGCAGTGAGATTTGAAGTGGCCTCTTATTTGCTGTCCCAGATATTTTTTGAACTATGACTGAATGGTGGTAATGTTTACATATTTCTTTAATTGTGTTATGAACTAAGGGGGACCCCAGCCAAATGTGGGAACTTAATGGGGGTACTTGATGTGATAAAGGCTGGAAACCACTAAAGAGTAATGAACAGTTCAGGGATAGTAACTTCTTTCCATTTAGTTATCAAGCAAGTAGCAGCCTACCCACCTTGTGGTCTGTAATGGGTGACAAATTTGGATGAAGGGTAATTAGAGTAGTCACCTACCGGCCGGGCATGTTAATGACGCAAAGGTGGCACACTGATGATGTGGAGGGGGAAGACCAATGATGCAAAGGGGTGTGCTGAACATAAGAAGGTGAGGTAATGATGTGTGGGGGAGGGTTAAGCAGACAGAACTGGCCTTGGCTGGTGTTTTACCGGCAAAATACCAGCCGTGTGTCAACCCTAACGGTGGTTATGTCCTTTTTGTAAATACAAACAGGTTGGTGCAAGGCACACTGGATATCCACGCTCAGATCAGACCAAAAGAAATAATATTATATAAAAAATGATATACTTTATTATATAGTCATCTCTCGCCTGACTAGGCTATGATTTGTCTTTCGGACACGAAACGCGTCAGGCGAGAGATGACTATATAATAAAGTATATAATTTTTATATAAAATTATTTCTTTTGGTCTGATCTGAGCGTGGATATCCAGTGTGCCTTGCACCAACCTGTTTGTATTTGCGGAATGTTTGCTCCCTGAGCTGAGGGCCTGGGGCTGGAGCACCTGGGCCACACTTCTATTGTGGTAAGGATTTCTACATGGCCGAATGTGTTGCTTTAAAATTATTTGTTGTAAACCGTATGTCCTTTTTGTCACAGCTTGGAGGAGGAATGCTTGACAGGAAAGTCAATGATTGTTCTAATGTTGTTTGCAGCTTTCTTGGATAATAGTTACTGTATATGACCTGGTAGCATGCTGCACATGATTACCCAACTATTCAGATATGGCGCATGAACAGAATCTAAACCCTAATCTCTAAAGATCTTCATTTAGACAGCATAATGAATAACAAGCATTTAAAAAATATGTTGCCTCCAGCTGTCCATGTCTTTAAAGGGCACAAAATAATGTTTTCCCTAATAAAGCTAACATTCTGGAAGAGGAAAACAGTAGTATTTTCTTTTAGAGAAAAAGCCCCCTAGCCAGTGTTTGGCACTTGCACCTAGAGGGAGCTCCTGGTGTGGGTGGTCATGTTGGGGCACATGCATGTACATAATGAGTAAGTGCATCAGCTTGCAAATTATGTGCATGTTTTTACCTAAATATAGCTGCCCACATAGAGAACTCCCTCCTGGCATGGGGGGCACAGCACTTGCTGGTGAGCTTTTCTGCCTCAGCACCTCCTTTATGCATGGGGATTTTTTCTGGCAGTAGAAAGTTGGCCAAATCCAAATCTTGATCAATAATCAAAATAGCTAAGACGTGAGGCCCATCAAAAGTGAAAACAGTAGCAATAGGCCTATGAGTATGTGCCTCATCAGGCAAGAAATTAGTAAGTCTGTCTTTGTCCTAATAAATACTTTTTAATTTTATAACTACTAGTGCTGCTGTTTTCACTTTTGATGGTCCACATATCTTAGTTTTATATTGATCATTAATGGAAACCGAAAGACTAGGGTTTACATTTTTTGTTTCTGTTGATAGCTATTGATCAAAGCCAAATTCTGCAAAAAAATGCTAATATATAGTATGGAGGAATCCCAAACCGAATCCTGAATTTACATATCCTGGAGGTTATAAAGAAATTGTGACACTACTGATGGATTCATCCTGCAATGTTATTATGCAATTTAATGTATATATCATTTTCCTTTGTCTACTCCTATAGTGTTATTAAAGCGGTGTCTATGCATTGACTTCTTAGGAGGCCATGCAAGGCTAAAATAGCTGAAGCTTTGCATGTAAAGGCATATTAGGGTTAAAATCTAGATGGGTTAAAATCTAGATGTCAGCCTATCATATTGTTGCTGCACAGTCATGGGAATTGCTGCAGAAAGCCAGTGTCAGACTTGAGGGTCTGAGGCCCACCTGGGCTTCTGCCACAGGGGCCCCCCACTTTCACCCTGGGCCCCCTGCCCCAGCTGCAACCACCCTCCTGGCCCCTTGCAATAGCTGCAATCCCACCTCTGGCACCCCCCATGTATATGTTCTCTTGCTGCAGCACAATCAGGGTCAGGGGGAGATTAGGGGGCAGCATGTGGTCTCAGACAGCAGTGGGTCTGGGTTGGTGGGCCTATAGGAGCTAGGCCAGTCCGACCCTGCAAGTAGTCAAAGGAGATAATGAAATCTTTACAACTGAAAATAATATGTAGTGTAGTCTCAGTCACAGAAATACAGCAAACATTTATCAACAGTGTTAATTTTTCATCTCACATG
Organism: Xenopus borealis; assembly: GCA_024363595.1. Classification (NCBI taxonomy): domain Eukaryota; kingdom Metazoa; phylum Chordata; class Amphibia; order Anura; family Pipidae; genus Xenopus; species Xenopus borealis. The sequence goes on along the minus strand of CM044447.1, from coordinate 113,263,986 downwards.
CAGTTTCACGCCTAGGCACCCTTACAGTAACTTCATTATTTAGAAATAGAAAAATCTTGTACTTTGTTGGCAGTCAGCTGGTATGACAGGACTTAAAATTCATGGTGGGTAAGCACTTAAATTACAACTTTAAAATATAAACTATCCAATGCAATATTTATTGTGGGATAGTGCTTCCCTCTCTCTTCCCTATCCTGGAAACTGTTCTTCTAACCTTCTGCTAAAATACCAACATAAGATGCAGCTTGGTCTCACCACTTTCTCAGCAGGAGATTGCATTGTGTGCTCCACAGCATGTTTCCAAGATCAGCAGAGAGAGGCAGCAAATGTTATTCCACTCATATTGTGTAAACAAAAGTCTAGTAAAAGCCCCCCTGCCTCTTTGTCCTTGTACAGCTCTTGCCTGTTGAATCTACTTGCCCTCTGTGGAGATATAATAATCTTTTAATGTGCTTATTGTCGACCAAACCATGTTGCATATGGAGGTAATTAAACATCCATTAGATCATGAAATGAAGGAACTAGTCGTTTTTCTGATAAATGATTGTCTTTAATAATGTCATTTTGCCAGATGTTAACTGCAGATTTGCATTGATACGCCACAGATATAGAATATGTTCTTCTCTTTGTTCTCTCTTATTGCATTACTCCCATGTATACACAGATTGTTAAAAGTTTAGAGCAAGTTAATGTTGGGTTGCATCAAATGGAAACAAAAGAAACTTTTGAATGATGACTCCTGTGGTCCTGAAGTCAACTGGTCAGGAATACCTAAAATACAAATCCAAGCACAAATCTATCTTACCAAAGTACAGCGGTAGCCCAGGTGCTCCTGCTCTGGGCCCACAGCTAAGGGAGGTGGTCAATCTGTTTAGAACAATAGAGGCCAGATGTCAGATGGGCACCAAAGGTGTAAAGCTTGAGCTGATGGTCTAAATAAAGATTTTTTTCTGTTTCTAACAAATTCTATTTGGTCTGATCTGCATGTTGGTTCCAGAGTGTCCTAAACCTTCTATTGTTCTTTATGGTCAGGAATAATTGCCAGGAATGCTTTTAGGCATTGGTAGATATAGTAAAAATCCCATAGGTGGGCTTAGGGACCCTAATACCCATCCTAATATATTTTTATTTTCTTTGCAGTGGAAAGAAGAGCTATGGCAGATATTGTAGTGTTTATACAAATGGCCTGCAGAGGTTACTTTGCACATGAGTTATGCTGTTTATACACAGTACTGTCTATACTGTTTAGGAAGAAAAGAGATTTTATTACTGTTGTGTAATGGCTGCATAAACCTGTTAATAAAGCCCTGTTATACTCTGCTCATCCTCGGCTATCAAAACACAACAAATTTGGTGACGAGATATCTCTTTTACCTCTTCAGCAGCCTGTAGCTTTTCTTCCAAACCCTGGTGAGCCTACCATACCTTTTACTGCTTGGATCCGTATGTTTGAAAATCACATTATTGCTGCTGACCAAGGGGATTTCTGCTGCTAGAAAGCATGCTTTACATAGTTACTGCCTGGGAGCAGAGGGACAACATATAATCTAATCATTACCATCAGCTGATGAAAGTTATGAAACTGCTCTTACTGCTATAAAGAACTTTTTCGTGCCAAGATTAAATGTGGTAAATGAAAGATATAAATTCCGCCAATGTGGACAGGGTAATGGTGAATCCACAGAACAATTTGTAGCAGCTTTGAGAGTGCTGGTTGTTACCTGTGAGTTTGGGAGTCTAACAGATGAAATGCTAAGAGACCAAATAGTGGAAATAACAAAAGAGACTGCTCCTAGAGCAGGATTTAACCCTTGCAAAGACTATTACAGTTTCTAGCCAAATTGAAACAGCAGTGGCAGAGTAGGTCACTTTGTTAAGGTCTGCCATAGTTCTGCTAAAGATGTTCATGAACTCACTACTACAACTGTTACAGTATTCAGTGTGGCTAAAGCTGTTTTTTATTTATTCCAGACAAGTTTATATGCACTGTCAAAGTCAATAATGCTTCTGCTGACAAGGGGCACTCCATTAACCTGATGCGTGATACAGGTTCAGCTGTTTCTGTACTACCAAAGGATAGAAACTAGGAAGAGCTGGAATGTGTATAGCTAGATGGTCAGCAAGGATACTGAATTTCAACTACAAAATGTCACTGCTGATTGTTTGTCACGTTTACCTTTACCTGCAGCTTCTGATACACTAGATGAGGACATATAATTTGTAGCATTGACTGATTTACTATCATCTACAGCTACAGCTGCTGATTTTAAGCAAGCTTGCCTCACATGTCCAATCCAATGGAAACTACAGGACATCTTACAAAGCAAATGGCCAAATGCTGAGAAGAAACTCAGTCCTGATCTTCAACCTTACTACAGGATTAGACACAAACTGTCTTTAGTTGATGGCTATGTTGTCCATGGAGCTCACCATTTACTGGTACCAGAGACCTTGCGAGAAAAGCTCATACAACTGGCACATAAGAGTTATCAAGGAATTGTACATACAAAACAAAGACTACGAGAACTATACTGGTGGCCAGCAATGGATGCCGATGTGGTAACTGCCATTCATACTTGTCCGATTCATGACAAAACAGCTATCACGCATACACCACCACTTCAGCCAGTACCATTCCCTGATTCAGCATGGGAAAAACTGGCTATTGATATTGTGGGACCTTTTTCAGATGCTCCCATAGACTGCAAAGTTGCTATAACCTTGATAGATTATTACAGTAAATGGCCAGAAATTGCATTTGTTTCTCATCTGACATTAGCTACAGTAATAACATTTCTGTCTATAGTCTTCAGCAGAGAAGGTAATCCAAAGGAGTTAATATCAGACAAGGGACCACAGTTTGTCTGATCTGAGTTTGAAATCTTTCTGAGAGAGAGGAATATTGGGCACAGGAAATCTTCAGTGTATTACCCACAAGCAAATGGAGAAATTGAGCGATTCAACCAAAGTCTGAAAGAAGCACTACAGACAGCAAACCTTACTGGGAAATCTTGGAAAGTATTTACAACGGAGTTCATGCCATGCAACAAAACAATCATCTTCAGCTGAGATGCACACTAATGTGCATGTTGCAGACATCAAACTTCCACTAAATACTATTCCTACAAAAGAATCTACTGTGGACATTGTCAAACGGCAACAAGACAAATGCAGTGCTTAAACTGACAGAAAACGTGGTGCAAGAGAAGTGCACTTTCAGCCTGGATCTTTAGTCAGAATTAAGAAACCAGGAATACTGAAACAAGGATAATCAAAATTTACTACACCACTTAAAGTAAGATGCCAGCAAGGACCATACACATACGTGTATGAACTGTCTGATGGACGCATATGGAATGCAAGTCGTCTTGCTCCTGCTAGATATGACTTTGGAGAAGCTCCATTTGATGAAGGACATTTTCCTACTCCTGATGCCAACTGCAATATGCCTGAAGAAATATAACCTATAAGGCATACTGAGAGAATCAGAAAACTACCTGCATAGACCAAGGATTATGTGACGTGAAGAATGTATATTATTGCTTTAAGATGCATACTGTTTCATTGTTGTTGTTTATTACATTTGCCCATGCTTTCCTACTATAGGGGGAATACAGATCAATGTAATGGTGTTGGAAGAGCCTGAGACCTGGATACAATATTTTCCTTGCCAACATCCCCCCAGAGGAATAACAAAAGTTACAATGGTTTTATATGGTTTAATAGTGTTGTGTGCCTTCCTGACTGCCCAGATATAGCAATGCACAGAATAGTTGGACCTGCCAATATCACCACAGCTTGGCTTTTGTTTCTGTCGTGGAGTATAAAGCTCACAGAGCACTTCATGGTGTCACAAATTCAGCTATCCCTTTGGTGTAGCAGCAGCACTGTGATGAATGAACCGCATTGTGTGCAGGAACAGCAATCTTTATCTAGATGATGAATGTGAGAGATAGAAATAGCAATGCAAAGCAATGCATATAATTAACACACAGTAGTAATTTGATATACTGTATCGCAAATAAACAATCAGCACAAATAGTTTACTGCAGCTACCATCCTGCCAGAACATTCAAGTCTTGCGTAAACCCCAGAAGTTCTTGTTGGTCCCAAGAGATCCTCAGAGTTTTTATATTATCCAGCTGCACCATCTACTGCATTGGGGCTGCCTGTAGTCTTAATGGGGCCTAGTGCAGACTGATGTCCTCCAAAGAACTGCAGATGAAGATCTAAGCTTTGCAGACCTCTCCTCAAACTGAGGGCTGTTTTTTGGCCTTTCTCCTCCTTCCGTTACATTGTATATTATTATACTCTTAATGATCACTTGGGGTGAGTGCCTCAATGCAAGCCATTATTATTGCCTACCCCATGTAACTATTTGTATATGTGTCCAATAATTTTCATAGGTTCCCACATCTTCATGTTAGTGCCATACCATTCTGATTAGGGAATGAGTAGGTTTGTGGTGTGTAGCTTTGCAGTCTACAGTATAGGAAGGTTGAATCAATCAAATTTAATCACGCCTTACCTGGTTGATAGTCTTACCTAGTGGATGGGCCCTTCTGCAGAAACCATACTTATATGAGGGTATGGACCGGTAGAAACTATGTGACCGGCATGTTAAATGCGCAATACTCGAGGAACTGTTTATTTCTTCTATTGGGGTGGATGGACTGCTAAAGAATTTTTGATGCATGCAAAGTTAAAGCATGGTGCGATATGCATGCCTGATATTTTCTGTTTTGGATCCTCTCGCCTTTGATAATCAAAATAGGATATAGATATTTTCCACCAGACTAAACTCTTATATTAGTCCCTTGACTAAACTCTACAGAGTGCATGTGAATGTCTTTGTCCTTATAGTTAATGCTGCAAGAGGAACAACAAAGATAGGCTAGAAAAGCAAATTTTCAGATGTATCCCAGTATGTTTAATGTGACCTAAGGTGGCAGTGTCTTTAATTCCTTCTACTACTGCCTTTGACACTTTTAAGCTAGGAGAGCTAGCAAGTTCTGCACTTTCACAGTTTACTTTCAGTATAATCTGACTTTTAGCAGCTAATGAGCCATGCAGAGACCCAGTAAAATAATTTGCAAATGAAATATAAAAAAGGTGATGTAAATAAACTGTCTGTTCATTAGTGAGAAAGGAAATTATATCTATAAATTTGACTCAAGAAACAAACACAGGAAAAGACTTATGAGGAAATGTAATGAAAGCCAGGAAATATTTTAGCAGAATTAGCAACCCACAGCAACCATTCATTAGGTGGCATTTACTTGTCACCTGTTTAAAATCAAATATATGATTAGTTGCTTTGGGTGACTAGACCTGGTGCAAACTGTATTACTATATCATTGCAGTTACAGTAAGTTGTAGGAGTAAGCTGGAAGTAAAAGATTAATTACCATTAGAATATTTTCATTGAAGCCAATATGGAGTGTTTGTATGTGAATATGATTGGGCTCTCACAGTTAACAGTAAGTCATTTGTGGACTTACACTCTTATCTTACATCCATCTAGAATAGCCTCATACAAAACAATTTTGTTCAGGCCAGTGTCCAAAAACACGAATCTGAACAGAAGTAAAGATGGCCACACACTGCCTGCTAAAAGTTGCTGATTTAGATCTCAAGAGTGGGGGTACCCAACATTTTTTTGACCATGAGCAACATTGAGAAGAAAGAGTTGGAGATCAAAGCAAAACATAAAAAATGCCCCTGGATGGTGCAAAATAAAGGATGTGATTGGCAATTTAGTAGCCCCATGTGGACTGCAGGCTACAGGATGATCTACTAATTATTATACAATTAAAATACTACCTTCAGGCCTGCAATTCAAAAATAAGCACTTTGGAAGTGCAACATCCAAAGGGTTGAGGAACAACATGTTTCTCACGAACAACAGGTAGTGGACCACTGCTCAAGATCCTCCCCTTTCCCATAATTTTTGCAGCGAAAAGTCAACTTTATTGGACAAAAAACCAGAGCAGATCACAATGTCAAGAAACATCTTCAGAGACATCTGCCATTGACTTCTAAATGACCTTGACATGTTTGAGATGGAATATTTTTTAATTTTTAGCAGCTTTGAGGTATAATAAATCTCTAAAAATTCAAGTTTTTTCCTCTAAGAATTCTAGTTTTCTCCTTTAAAAACTTGACCAGAAAATTTGGAGGCTTTAAAAAGGACCCCAAAGAGTAATTGCCACGATCTTGCCCTACAGTTTTCCTCTTTCCTACTGTACCTGCTATACCCCACTCTTACTACCTATATCTACCTTGCTGTAGGGCCTCCACAGTGTGCTTGGGCCAGGCAGCCTCCCTGTATGTGTTCTCTAAAATATTTCTGAAATTACAACAATAAAGAAAATATGGCAAGAACAATATGTATGAATTAGTAGATACAGAGCTGTGAGCATGCTGAAGATTTCACAGCAAAGAATAAGAAGCATGTATGATCCTGACAGGTAATTCAGCATGAAGGGGAGGGGAGATTTATTCAGCGACAAACCTTGTTACAGCAGAACCAAGAATGCAAACAGTGTTAGTAAGCCTTTATGATTTCCCTCCTACACGCCTCATACATCTCTAATCCTCAAACAACAATGTGAAGCCTGTGAAGATCCCTCAGGTCCCCAGTGGCAAAGTCTGTGAGTAAGCAAGACAGAAAAAAAAACAAGCCAAAGAAAAATAAAATCAAACTCAAAAGTGTGACATAAGCCAAAGGGAACATCACATAGGGATCAAACACACCCTGACAAGGCCAGTACACTGCACCCTCACATTTGTTTTAATATTATATATATATATATATATAATTTTCACGCTGGGCGGCACACCGCTACAGTCATCAGAGACCCAGGTGCACGTAGCATTCATGAAGACTTTCTCAAGGATATAGACCGAAACGTAACGTTGGCTGTATATGCACTGAAAAATAAAAATTTTTGAATGATTGCACCAAAATCCCAGTGTTGCTGGTCTTCTTGAATGCTGTATATATATATATATATATATATATATATATATATATATATATATACAGCAAAAAAATACCACACTCAACAGGCTCAGTTAGAGTAACTGATTTTAACAGAAAAACAAATTCCACTCAACTATACAAATTTTTCACTTTGATTTCAATAGCTCAACAACAACCATAGTGTAATTCGCCTTTATTTAAAAAGGATTTTAAAACTTATTGCACTTACATACATCACACGATCAAAAGCATATTAAAAAATCTCCAGTGTTATGGTGCAGACTGTGAAGAGGAACCTTTGCAATGCAAAGAGATGGTTACTGCTGGCGTCTCCCTCTCCTGCGTTTTTCACATGTACATCAACTCACTGCTGTGACCAGAAGTGATGTCACACCTGATGCGTTTCGCTGAGGACAGTTTCATCAGAGGTAGATTTCCTTTCCCTGTTAGTTTCCTTATGTCACCTGCATTGCCATGGCCACATGTCACATTTCTTTTGCTAGTTTATTCCATGATCTTGTAACCCCTTCCCCAAAAAGTTAATTTGGGGATTACAAAAGTTACAAAGGCTGTTTATACTGTAAAAGTACTGGTTTTAAATCACAGGATCACTTTCAATCAATGAATAAATCATCTGGGTAACAGGTCCCATACTTGTAATAACAGTGTCCAATTATTTGATTGAAACGTTTAAAAAATTTGAGTTCAGAAAACAATTTTTGTTAATGATGGGAAAAAAACATGATTTGCCCCTGAACATGATGGAATGTAGCGCAATACGGAATATCATTTATAAGTGAATAGCAATAATAATAGTCAGAATGAACACCTGTGTAGATAATATGTACTATTATTGATTATTCCCTGTCTGTTCTATGAATGTTTTGCATTTTATATACATGGAGCAATGAATAAAAACAATTATTCACACATTCAAACAAATTATCCCTCATACTGTATATCAATATGGCTCCTTATGGAAAAATACATATAAAACCTTAATTAGAGTTGACTAGTGATGGGCGAATAAATTCGCCCTAGGCGAATTCGCGGCGAATTTCCAACATTCGCCGATGGCGAAAGTTTCGGCTTGTTTAGTCGCGCGGCGAGTTCGTCGCTATATTCATTTATTTTAAAAAATAAATGAATATATATTAAAATATGCCTTTTTAATGTTTCACTATTTTAAATAATAATCACAGATGTTTTTAAGAAGCTGGCAAAATGGGAGGCCTTCTTTTCTTTTGAAAAGATAAGAGTCCAGTAACAATGCAGGGCATGTGTGTAACTAAGTGAAACACGCGTGTAAATTGCTCTTCTCATTGACTCCAATGCTATTCAGCACATTCACACACAAAGCAAAAGATGCCATTTTTTACAATTTTTTTCACATTTCCATACCTCCCAACATTTTGGAAGTAAAAAGGGGACAGAAATTTTTTTTTCCATACGTAGCGCTGCAACATTTTGACCACACCCATTTTTGTGGCCACACCCACTAATTAACATGTTCGTTTTACCAAATTTGGCAGGTTATGAAAGATTGAAAATATTTCTCCTTATCTAAACTGTTACAAATACAATCAATTACTTATTTTTAATATCAAAATTGTTAAAAAGCATCTTTTTTGCACCTGTTAGCTGTTCTTCTAGGCTCTCTGCCAAAAGCCAATTAAGTTAGAAACTTCTTTCTTTTTCTGGCTATTCCGTGCAGAGAAAAGAGGGACTTTCCAATACAAATGAAATGAGGGACTGCAGGTTGCGCTGTCAAAAGAGGGAATGTCCCTCCAAAAAAAGGGACCGTTGGGGGTATGCAATTCACCTGGCAGTTTTATTACATTGCACTGTGCGTCAAAACTATTCTGATTAAAATAAGCGCGCGTCAACTAGGGCGCGTGTCAACTTGGGCGCGCGTCAACTTGGGCACGCGACAAAACATCAGCGCAACTCGTTTCGCAAATTTTTTCGCCGTTTCGCCGAAAATTCACAAATTTTTCGGCGAAGCGACACAGATTCGCCCATCACTAGAGTTGACACGTAGACTATCCTTTTTATTTTTTAACACAATGTCTCAAAGAGGTGAAGGCAGAATGTGGGTCTTCCTTACTGATAAGTACTCTGCTTGAGCATCTGCAAACCTTTTTATTGCCTTAGTTGTGACACTCGAGCCCTTAGAAATGTTGTTAAAAATGACAAATCTTTGGAGCTCTAAATGAATAAATGAATTTCAACTCCCAGCACCCCTCAGCCTATAGCTGGATATTGGTGATTCAGGGATATTACTAGGTGTGGCATCTTACTGTAATTATGGAAAAGAGAAATTATTTACACAATTAAGCTATACCATAAATGCATATACACAGGCTAATGTAAGGTGCCCAAAACAGACCAACACCCCAAAAAATTCACTCACTGCCACCATCTTTTCTTAACATTTAGGTGGACAGAAACCTAATTAGATTATTCTCCTGCTCACTACAACAGGTAATATTTCACCTTATACCAATGTATCAAACACTCTCAGGGTTAGTGTAAGAGTACATGGTGGACTAGAGGTGGTGTGGCAGGGGTTCCCACCATGTCTTTCATCTTTCCGTGATGAATAATAATGGGACGTGCGCATGTTCCTCTTCTGGGTTTGATGCGGTGATGCGACTGACGTCTTTGTGCATTGGTGCAAAAGTCAAATATTTAAAGGGCCCACATTCGTAACTCAGTGCCCAACCTGGGTCTATTTTCATAGTTCCTGGGTGAGATTTCTAGTGTTTCTGATCTGTTCTTGAACCTTCCTGTCCTGTCCTTTACCCATGTACTGAGTTTTCTCTTGGATCCTGTTTTGATACTGTGATATTGGTGACCTTGACTATGCTTTTGTCTCCTGATTTTGTACTGTGCTGCCTGTCCCTTGATCACACTCCTCATTTTCCTTTCCTATTGCAAACATACTGTTCACTTGCCTGCCCAGAACTCTCTCCTTGGTCCACTCACATTAAGACCTGGCTGCATCTGAGTAGCGCAGGTCTTCCCCCGAAGTGAAAGTCGGAGGTTATAGGCAGAAGAGTGAGCCACGACTGGGACCATGGAGTTTGTTGTGGCTTTGGGATACCGTATATAACAGTTAGGTTCTACTAATCCAACAAGCACTCCAGCAGCCAAAGGGAATTTCCCTGCTCAGCCACTAGAGATTTTTGAAGCTCATTGCTGCTGGTAATCCATATTGACATATGCTACCACTGGTGCAGGGCTGTTCTAAGGCCTTGGTGGGCCCAGGGCAAAGAGACAAAATGTGGGCCTCCATCACCCTGCAGTGTGGCAACATTTTGTTTGGTAATGGATAATGTGCATATTAACTCCAGGCATGCCAATATAATTCCTAAGTGGAAACTGGGCATATTAATCCTACACATGTCAGTATAATACTATTAAAAATGTATAATTAGCATATTAACACCAGGCAGGCTAGTATAAATACTACTGCATTATTACGCCAGACATACTAGTACAATTACTGTAGAGAATGGATAATGAGCATATTAACCCCAGCAAGATTAGTGAATAATGTCCAATAAGCTCTCTATTAACTACACATATGCCAGTACAATCACTGAAAAATGGCAAATGAGCACTCCATCCTTGCCAGTAAGATCAATGGATAGATTAAAAGCATTATTATACACTTGCATAAGCAGCACATCATTAGCAACATTTTTTCTTTCTTTGTGCTGCTTGGCCCACTCTCTGCCTGCCTGCTCCATACGATGCACAAAAATCCAAAATGGCTGTGCATTCCACCAGAAAGAACAGAAGATTGGCTGGGGTAAGGAGGGCAAGAGAAGCAGTGGAAATGGTTCAGTGGGCCCCTCAAATAAGTGGGCCCTGGGCAGGTGCCCTATTGGCTCTGAGGTTAAAGCAGCCCTGCTCTGTTGTTCTTCAGTCTGATCGAGTCCATGGATCGGTAATCCCATTATCAAGAGCCTATTTAGGACAGTCCCATCTTCCTGTCCCTTTGCTGGATCATTTAGCTATTCATGTGTTCTAACTACCTTGTTCCTATGTCCCAGAAGGCTCCTACCCACCAGTTTCACATCTGTGTCATACCTGACACAATGGAAGCTGTGGCTGAGTAAAGAAGCATGGGAATCATTAAGGTGACAGCTATTACTTATCCCAGAGGAAAATCTTAAGAACCCCTTGCTAATTTCAAGTATCTATGAACAGGGATATTTTCTCCTTCTTTATGCGACTGATGTTATGAAACCGAAGCAGGAGTTTATAAACCAGCACTCATAAGCATTAAATGCTACCAGCAAGATTTTTGATGAGGAAGATCATAAAGGGAAACCTCCAAAAGAAGAGAAAAGTTTGTTTAGGAAGATAGATTGTCTGCTCTTTTTATAATCAAGTGAGTGCACATGAAGTTTCTGTATTTGGTAAGAACCTGGATGGTGAAACACTTTAAGTATGTTAATTCTTCCTCCTCTTATGGTTTCTTAAGATTAGTGAAATTATCTAGCAATTTTGAATTTGGTTGACTGCGAGGAAAACAGTTTGTAGATTTTCATCGGAAAAGATTTCCAAATACCTCCGAAAAAGGATAGAGGGAAACATATGCACTGAAGTAATACTGTATTAGATAGATAAACCAGTCAGCACTGACTTCTAATTAGTCTTCTGCTAGGGATGAATGAAGGCAAAATTCTGGTGGTTTCTCTGGTTTACTGTTCAGTCTAAGCCCCATTTTGTATATTCTGTCCACAGCAGGATCAAGAGACAAACAAAAAGTGTGGTGGTGTTGAACAGTTTTGAAAGTTTTAATGACTTATTTTTTTCACAAATAGAATGTTTTGAATAAATAACCTAGGTGCCAATAGTCACTTTGCACTTGGGGTATTAGTTATAAACTTGGGGCTCCTAGCAGCTAAGCTCCCATCAATCAGGCCTCAACTGTTGTGAATGGATACAACAATTCTCACTAAAACTCTGAAAGAAAGTGTTTTTAATATTTTAATAATTAACTGGATTTATCTAAAGAGAAAGACAACTGTCAATTTAATAGGAGGGGATATCTCTGTGGGGTTTATATCATTTGTACTGTAGAGATGATAATGTACTGTAAGTTCCTTGATGAAGGTTGGACTTCCAACCAAATTGTTGATGTTTTCAGTAAAGGGTGTTTTAAATGAAAAAGTCCAGTCAATTTGATGTCACTCTATATACACACACACATATATATGTTATGTGTAGTATGTTTGCAGTAGGTATGTATATATGTGTACTATATCTATATATGTATGAATGTAGACAGAGGCACACAGTCTACAAACTTTTGCTAATCAACAACCGATATTGGCATCTGGCTTAGTGAACAATGGGTTATACCCAGTTCCCTTATACTTTGAAGGAAACCTCACATTTATGAACAAATAGATCTTGAAACACATACCATGTTGGGTGCCAGGGTTTCTCATACATAGAATAATAAGAAACAATATTGACATAAAGTAAATAGCAGACCAGATAAATAAAATGCAATAATGACAAACAGCTAGGCATGCACAGTAAGATGTAGTGCTTTACCTGTTTTGGACTATGTTTTTGACTACAATACTCTCTGACCAAACAGGGCAGGAGTCCCCATCCTTTTTTTTACCAATGATCCACATTCAAAAGTAAAACCTGAAAAAAAAGTCCCAGAGGGTGCCAAATAAGGGCAATGATTGGCTAATGTAGTCTACTGTTTGATCTTAAACCTGGTTTTTATGAAAGCAAAACTTACATCCAAGCCAGGAGTTGAAAAATAAGCACCTGCTTTGAGACCACTGGGAGCAACATCCAATGGGTTGATGAGCAAACTGTTGCTCAGGAGCCACTCGTTGGGGACCACTGAAATAGGGGAATGCATAAAAAAGCTATACTGCACTATACTACACTACAATATCCCTATTATTTATATTAACTTATCGCAAGTCACTTGTTCCATTGTAGAGGAGAATTTATAAGATATTCCCATTAGAGATCTGAGTTTATGCCCTAACATCACATCTTGTGGCAGACCCTAGCATAATATTTTCTGCAGATGCTTGTCCTTTTACTGTATTGGGTTGGACAAAAAGAGGGAAAACGTGGATAAAATATTATCATGATGAAGACATAAAAGGAGATCAGGATATAAAAATACAAGGTGTGTTGGTGATTATCTAGAAGTGAAAATAATACAGCAATTACAAGCCATTAGAGGAAGAAATAAAATGTCATCAGAATCTCCGAGAAGAGAGGAGGTTGCATTTAGATAATAAAAACAAAGAGGAAAAACATACAGCAGAAGAGAAAACTGTGGGAAATAATCAAACAAAGAGTGTTCTGTATGGCTGAGGACTGATTGGGGAAATTATGCACAGAAATCACCACCTGAGGAAGGGCTGACCTTTCTAGATAGACTCATAGTAATGAGCCTCCACTTAGGAGGTGAAAAGAAAACCATTTTCTGAAAGCGAAAGCATTACACAGCTCAGAGCACAGTACCTGGAACAATCCAAGGCCGTTGAAGTTCAGCACATGCAAATTATGATTGGATGAATTTCCCTTTCCCACGATGCACCGTTAATAGAGGGAAATTAATGTACCAATTAATACAGCTGCATTACGAATTGAGTTTATTACTGTAACTAGGGAAGCTGTTCCCCAGGCATCAGAAAAAGACCAAGTGTATGATGGTGCTATGTTAGCCCCAGCTCGTGGAGCTAGCTCCTGGGATTTCTCACGTCAAAGACGCATTTGATATCTGCCATAAATCACTACCAACACGTCAGCACTGATGTAAAGGAATAGAACGCATTCAATTTTACAGTAAATTAAACTTCATCTAATTTGAACATAAGAAAGGGACCAGAGAAATAAATGACCAATTTCTACAGGCGGAATTACTGTTGGGCTGGTGCCATTAACCGACAGTTGGCTCTCCATCATGCTCTTAACATAATATTGCTTGTCTGTTGATGCATATTTGCAGTGCTCTTCCAAATTAGTAGGCAGGAAGGAGAAGGACAGACAATTCCTAATAGGCATCATTTGTTAGCCATGAGCTGTGAGGTTTTGGGGAAGATAATAACATACAGATTACAGCACATAGTGAGGACATGTAGACAAATTGAATCTCTTAAATCTGAGTGTGTAAAACAGCAACATCTTTACACAAGATTCAGAATACAGACTCATGTTAGGTGTTTATAGAAATATAAAAATATAGTGTTGTATGTTTATGTAATAATTGGGGTAATCTTATAAAATGTACAGTTCTGTAAGTTTACTAACCCATTTAAACAATTAAACTATTAAAAAGTAAAGATTGGTTGCCACTAGATGTGGACAAACTTTTATTATAGTGGCCCCAATACTGTATGTTTTTCTAATGTAGAATGATTTTATCTATAATTTTATAGTTTGTTCAAAATTTGTCTGTAAATTTGTGGGCAAAAAAGATGGAAAAAAGGTCTAAACATTTAGCTTATCAAATGCAAGGTTCTAAATTTAATTACAAAAACTGCTGGCACAGGTGACTTTCGTGCATTTCCCTAGTTAATTAGTTCCCTGGTGCTATTACTGTGTGTTTCTGGGTATTCTTAGTTGTTCTCAACCCTGCCTGTCCCCTGACCGTGTCTAGTTCACTGCCTGTCCTGACTTGTGTATTGACTATTCTTCAGATCCTGCTTTTGTACTGCGTTTTGGTATTTCAACTCGGCCTGTGACTTTGACTATCCTCTCGCCTCTCAATTCTGTACTACCACCCTGCACACCTCTTGTTCTCCGTTTGTGTACTACAAGCAGTTCCCTTGCCTGCCCAGAACTCTCTCCCTGGTCCTCTCACACTAAGACCTGGTGGCACCCGAGTAGCGGAGGGCTTCTCCCAAAGTGAAAGGTGGCTGTTATGGTGGAAGACAGGTTTGGGATACCAATCGTAACACTTCTGTTTTTTTGGCAAAATTATTAGGCAAAATAGATAGAGAAAAAAGGTCTAAACCCTAAACTTGTCATATGCAAGATTGAAGGGTCCTAAAAAAAAATGACAGAAACAGATACTTTATCCCTAGTTAATCCTGAATGATGTTTCCTTTTACAAAGCTTTAAACTGTTAATTATACAATTTATTCTGAATTTGTCTACTTCAGACTTATTGAAAACCATTATATCAGGGGTGTCCAGCCTGCGGCCTGAGGGAAGCCAAAAGATTGGACACCCCTGCATTATATTCTAAGGGTTTTTATTACAGTGGGGGGTTTTGGACCCTGGATGACTCTAAAAAAAAGTCCTAAAAGTTTTCTTTTAAATTTTAACCTACAAAGAAATCTAAGAGTCTAGGGTGGAAGATGGCCTTTGCATATTTTTGTTAGTTGATGAAGCCATTATTATTATTTTTTTCTTTTTGCAAAATATATTAGAAAAAAGCTCTGGACCTAAAAAAATCTAAATACTGAACTACTTATAAGCAAGCTTTAAAGATCTTAAAAATGTTAATTTCCCTATAAAAATAGACACTTGAAGTAACTTTCTCCCCATATAGTCCTGAATAATGTTTCCCATTACACTGCATTTCATTTCAACAAATCGGTGTAGAAAAGAGATTTGCTAGTGAGATCATTAAAATAAATTAAGTTTGCAGACAAAACACACCATCTCATGCAAAATCACCAGTATAATTATGAGAAATAGGTGTTTCATTATCAAAATAAATTCCTCTTTTAAGTCTCTCTTTTTGCAGAATTGGGAATATTTTGCAATACATTACCACTTCATTTACAGAGAATAAAGAATCACAATTACTGTGCACAATAACAGGACTAGAAGATAGCAATGTGATTAATGAGACAATCAGCAACTATTGCAAACTGTCACTAATCGTAACTTTTTCCATTTTTAGAGGGCAACATTTTTACAAGAGAAAGGAGAGAGGTTTATAAAAATGGCTTATATTTTCACATGTAGTAAACATTAATTTACTGAAGAGTCATTGATGACATTTTATAAAAGGCTCTCTTTATGGATATGAAAGCTGGACAATAAAAAAGCAGGACAGAAAAAAGCATTGATACCTTTGATTGTTTATGTTGCTGAAGACATTCTACTAATACTGTGGACATTGACAAAATGAAGTTTGATCTTTGATATGAAGCACAAATGACTAGTGATGGGCGGTAGTGATGGGCGAATTTATTCGCCAGGGTCGAATTTGCGGCGAATTCCCGTGATTCGCCGCTGGCGAATAAATTCGTGAAACGCCAGCAAAATTTCGCCAAAAAAAAAAAAAAAAGCAAGTGGACGCGCTGAAGTTGATGCGAAATGTGTCAAAAGCGTGCCGCGACTCGTTTCGCTAATTTTTCGCCAATTCTTGAATTTCTCTGGAAATTCGCAAATTTTTCGGCGAAGCGAAACTCGGGAGATTCGCCCATCACTACAAATGACCAGACGGAGGCTGTCATACAATTGGTCAGTGGTAAACTTGATGGTATTGCTCTGGCAGGAAAATGTCCTGTTGATAGCACTCATTCGAATGTGTCCAATCCCTGAGTACAAAGCCCTCCAAGTGGGGCTTTTGTGGGTTGTGCCTCTATTCTGGTCTATACACTTAAATCTAATCCTCACTCTTAGGCGCAGATTTATCAAATTCACATGAATGAATAGAAATTCGATCACGTTTTCAAAAAGATTTGAATTTTCGAATGTTTTTGAAGACCACTTCGATCATTGAATTTTGAAAATTCGATCAAATCGAATGATTTGAATAAAAATCTATTCGAATATTCAACAGTCAAATAACTTGCCCTTTTAAATTTTTGATTGAATAAAAAAATTCGATTGAATGGTTAAAATCGTTTGAATCGTTAGATTCGAACGATTTTATTATTCAATCAAATATTTCCTATTCGAACGTTCGACCAATTGAATTGCGGTAAAATCCTTCGAATTCGAAGGATTTTCATGCCCTTAAAATTCAATGGTCAAATTCGAGGGTGTTTTTTAACCCTCAAATTTGACCCTTGATAAATCTGCCCCTTAGAGTTATCTATAACAAGGTGTATCATCTACCTATTTCTACTGAGGCCTCCTACTACTGAGACCTCCAACCTAGGTTATTCAACATCATTCCAATAAGTAGGGTCCAAAGAGGCAGAACCACATGGTGAATCCCCCTTTAAAGACAGGAGACACCTGAAATTCCTGGCCAATAGAGTAACTAGAGAGACCTCTAACTTGGCAAGGGAAAAAACTTCTCTCCTAACCGTGAGCAAGTCCAGCACTGAACTGGAATTAAGCCTTAAGAGAATTTTCTGGATTGTAGGGAACCTTACATATTTCACATTCCTACACTGGTAGATGCTAATCCACCATTTTACTTTTAATTCTTTTAACTTCTAGTACAACAAAAGTTGGATCAGTTTAAAGGTGTGAAGTATGACACAGCTTCAAAAAGTATTTTCAGTTTAAAAAGCCTTTATTCCATATGGCTCTTAGGATCTGCAACAATGTGACGTTTCGGGCTTGTTCATAGCCCTTTTTCAAATTTGAAAAAGGGCTATGAACAAGCCCGAAACGTCAGCTGTGTCATACTTCACATTGTTTGCTAAATCGGTGAGTGTGTGGGCCACCGGACACGTGCACCATTTGAGAAGAAATAAGTGGATAGTGGGTGAGTGCTGACTAAAAAACTTTCTATCAGTTTAAAGGTGGCCAGATAAGTGTTAAACAGGCATGGTATCAGACCAATTGGCACACAGGTATAATGGATGTCATATTAGCCCTATACATGACATGGTTTTGTACTCATTTGGGATGAAAGCCTTAACAGTAGTGATGGGCGAATCTACTGTATCCCAATTTGCAAATTGGATTTTTCGCTGGTGTTTCGCAAATCGCGGGAATTCGCCGCGAATTAGCGCCTGGCAAATAAATTTGCCCATCACTACTTAACAGATCAGCAGGCTGTGAGGAGAAAGTATTCCTCTAAAAATCCACTACAAACCTGAAGGTAGTATCAATACTTGTATGGACAGCTTAAAAGAAATTATCACCCAGATCTTTGCTTTAACAGGGAAACTCTGAAGAATAGAAATGAATGTTTCGGTTTAATGGTTGAACTTGATGGACGTGTGTCTTTTTTTCAGCCTAACTTACTATGTTACTATGTTGGACTTGGACTTTACCAGTGTAATATCTATTTTTGTAATATGGGTAGTGTATTAGTTAACTTGTTACATACCGGCTGGTTATGACATTCAATAGTCTTGGTTGCTTTTTTCAGCTATAATTTCTGACCACTAGATGATTCTCTGCTCACCAGCCAGAATTACCTTACTAAGAAACCTAAAACATCCATTAATTAAAAGCATTATTCTACTATGAGTTCCTCCAAAGTTAGTCATCTACAAATTTTTGATAATAAAGTCTGAGAGTTTGTATCAAGGTCTAGTATCCTATAGCAACCAATTGTCAAAAATACTTCTAAAAAATGTCTATATAGGGAAATAATTGCTTGACTTTCTAAATAACATGGTACTTTGATTCCACACTAATGGTCAACTCCTTCATTCTCAGAGTGTTCATTAGCTCTTTCAACTACATCATTTAAAGTATACGTAAGTGGTTAGGTCATTACAAACACTAATCATAATACCTATTAAACAAATATTCAAACCTGTGCTGTAGATAAGCCACCCACAGGCTACCCCTGTCTGTAGCAGAGAATTATAAAAGGTACCTTCCTAGCCAATGCCCTTTCCCCTTATATTGTCACACTGGGTCCATTAAATTAAACAATATCATTTAAATTAACCACTAATGTCTTATGTCAGCATTTTTTGAGCAGAAGTTATTAAACATTCACAATGCAAATACGCAGTTGTGGTATAGCAGATATGGTGTTCCTGAGAAAACCCATTAAATCAGCCGTTCTACAGCATCTTCAACAGTAAAGGAAATTAAATTTCATCCTTCCCAGAAAATCTTATTGATACCTCATGGCTATTATTGTTTTGAATTTCTAATGTCTCAGTCTCTTCTTCACAGACTTATTGAACTTTTTGTTCTTCTGTGAAATTTCTCCTCCCTTTACTTGGCATATAGCTGAAAATGCATACTGCTCTGGAGTTAAATTAATAAATAAGTACATTTACCATGGCCATTTTCACATAAAACTTCCATGCACTGCAATAGAATGACATTTCCAATTCTCATATTTACATATGAAAAAGAGATTGCATTCACTATTTCTCTGCATAAGTGACTGTAAGCATTCACTTACAGTAAGGGGCAATTTATGATAGTTCGTAGTATGCTCGTTTCTCCAAAAAGTACTTTGTAGTGAAAATGAACACATATTTCACACATGTAGTCCACACTTTTTTTTGTAATTTAAGTGTAAAACCATAAAATGTACACATACAAAAGTATGTTAAGAAAAAGCTTTCAAGGTCATGTAGAAGTCAAAGGAAGTTCCCTTTCTTTTCATAGTTTAGAGGTTTTTGGTGATCAAAACATTCATTGTCATGCAAATGTTTCTGTGAATTTTTTCAACAGTTATTTTCATTTGTACTTTTTTTATTCCGATCTTTAATAACATTCATGGCATTTCTATTTGACTTAAGGTATAAAGATCCAAATTATGCAAAGATTCTTTAACAAGAAAACCCCAGGTCTGGGCCATTGTGGATAACAGGTCCCATACCTGTTCCTCTAAAATTCAACCTTTAGTAAATAGGCATCTTGGTGCCTGTTTTCAGTGTTATAACTGCACTAAATTGCTTAACCTAAGATGACCACAAATGAGCTGATAGTTTCCTACTTGTTCCCTCCAGACAAGTTGGAAGCTTATTGGCTTGTATATAGAGTTCTTTGGCAGACCTGCCCAGCTGATATCTGGCAGATATTTTTAATGCCTCAATGAAGCACATCAGCTCATCCAATTTGGTCTCAATAGGCCATGTGGTATGACATTTGGGTAATCATTCAGTGGGTGTCCATAGCCCTGCTGTATGATCTGATTGTTGGTCCCTGGGATAACAATAAAACCAGTCCAATATGACCCAATGTGTGGGACTCACAATATATAACTAGTGATGGGCGAATCTCCCCAGTTTCGCTTCAACGAAAAATTTGCGAATTTCCTGAGAAATTCGCGAAATGGCGAAAACTTCGCGAAACGAGTCGCGGCACGCTTTTGTCTTTTTTAAAAAATTTATTCGCCAGTGGCGAATCGCGGGAATTCGCTGCGAATTCGCCCATCACTATATATAACCAGCTTTAGGTTTCCACTATCAATAGAGACCCACCCAGTGTTTCTTAATTCTAGTCTCCAGGTACGGACAGGCAAGATTGGACAACTTTACTCCTCTTTATTAGAACTAGAATGTTATTCTTTATATAACCAATTTTCATTGATTCCTTTACCTGCATTGATCCCAAATGTTCTCTACTACTAATCACTTTAATCCCAGGTTCTCATTTCGCCCTCTGATGTCAGTAGTCAGTTATGTTTGGCAATATCTGCAACCCTAGCTGTAATTTTAGAAGTGATGTTTCAAATAGGTGAGTAAATAAGTGATTGAATCCAGTCACTCATAACTGAGGAATAAAACATTGGGCTTGCCCATTGAAGTAATGACTTCAAATGCGTTAGACCTGTGTGTTGACAAGGTATTTGGGTGCTTGCAGGGTTGTAAGGATTGCTTGTAGATAAAGGGACAAGGGAAAAATCTGAGGGTGATCCATTTTAAGGAATCCATTAATCTTTCTTCTTGGACTTGCGCTCATTAAAATATAAACCTGCTCAGTCTTCTTTCACCTGGTGGTGGGCCATCATGACACTGCCCTCAGCTCTACACCTTTGCATTACTAATATATATTGCATGTACAGTAGCCCAACCTTACAAAATGGCACCCACTTTCTTCTTTTAACTTTACTTGTCCTCTAAATTAATCTGGAGACAAAATCACATTCCTACATCATGGCCATCCTCTGTCTTGTTCCATCAATGGCAACATTTTAATATAAAAGTCCTGAATAGGTTCACTGGATTCTCTTCATTTGACTGTAGTGTGAATTTAGCATGCACCAGTTCAACCATTCACTTTATAGGAATAATTAGACAACTGCATAGACAGGCGAGGGTGCATCTGTGCAGCTGACATTTACTGAGGTGTGAAAATAATGCATATATACACACTTGAATATATACGTACAACTAAAATGTGAGAGCAGGAAACTACCAATAAAAATGGAAATAGTTTCACGTATAGAAGAGATTATAGATTTCAGAAATAAAGCAAGAAAAAAACCCCTAAAAACATGGGTGGGCAGTTCTCTGCTCATATCCCTTTTTTAAAGGTTTAGAGCTGCAATGATCTGGGCACCTTGCTTGGCATTATACACCTCTCCATTTCTTCTATGTAATAAGTTCTCCTGCCTAGCTATTCAGTAATTTACTTCTTCCTTTTGAATGGAATATTTTAAGCTCTCCAAGCAAGATGATCTTCTGCCAGTGTTTTAGGCCCAACACATTAGGTAAATTACTGCATCCCTACTTTAGAAAAGCAAAACATTTTTTCCTTTTCAACCATCAGTTCTGGGGCAGATTACTCCTATTTGTCAACAGAAGCTAGAATTTGATGAAAGCAAAGGAATATTTCTTATCCCTGTCTCCAGCAAAACACTACATCCAATATTGTGCCCCTTGGATCTAAAGTGCTTTCATGGCTGCCTGAGCAAAGACTTCAAATCTGCTTAGTGGGTGTAATTGTGTAATGTTTTTCCTTCCAAGTTGTCTTCCTCATTACAAACTTCTTCTTATGGCTTGGATTATGGTTATCAGCTTTCTTTTCTCTTTGGCCTATGATCACTTGTTCTCCATTCTCACAAATAATATATAAGATGTGTTGCAAAGCAGAAATAGGGCTGTTTAATGTCTGTAGTGATCACAATGTATATTTGATTTACACCATCCAGATAATGTGGGCATAATACTATATCTAAATATTCAAACTAATTTCTATAGCAGTCCTATTTTTGAGATTCCAAATTAATTGTAATTATAATCAGTCCTTAGACCTTCCAATGAAGTGCTGCAATGTAGACAGATTTAAACATACCGATGTTGGTGATCAGTATTTCATTTAAATAAAGAATAGGCTTCATGACAACATTCAAATACTTCTCAGTCATCTGAAACACACCCATGGAGAATGTGAGCTGCCAGAGACCTTTCTTGTCATAGTAGCATGAAGACCAAAAGTAATGCTAGACTAAAATAACAATAATAAGGTTGTGGATGTGATTCTACGAATTCCTTAAAAAAATACCAAGATGCTAATGTTGATGATGGTGATGATTATTATTAAATTTGAGCTACTTACTGGTACATTACTTCAGCACTTTTTCAGGAGTTACAACAATGAAGTGGAAGCCCTGGAGGAAGCACTGTCAGGCATCAGAAGTATCTAAAGAGAAGCAGTTGGGAGCCAGGGCGTTTAAATCAATAAATAATATTGGCACTGAGTAGGGTTTTCAACCAATATTTAGATAATCCTATTAAAAATTGGAACATGCCAATATTGTTTTTAATTATAAAATATTGAGACTGGTCCATTATGCTTTGCCAAAACATTTGCAAAATAGAGAAATTTGGCTAATGCTTTGAAGTCATTGGACATTTTGTCAGTGTTATCCCAATGTAAAAAAACATATTTTTTGGCAAAACAAAAGTCATGGAAATATTCTAATAATGCCATTGGCATTCCCCTGCATTTTTAACAGTTCAAAAAAATTGCTTTTCAAGAAATGGGACAGATTCTACCTCACTCTTTCTTTTTTACGGTAATACTAAAACAGTACCTTGTACTTGATCCTAATTAAGATATATTTAAACAGTATTGGAAGCAAAACCAGCCTATTGGGTTTATTAATACATCATTTTCTAGGAGACTTAACATATGAAGATCCATATTACAGAAAGATCCATTACCTGGAAAACCTCAGGCCCTGAGCATTTTGGATAACAGATCCCATCACAAAATGTAGGATTAAAGTATACTAGTGATGGGCGAATAAATTCGCCCTAGGCAAATTCGCAACGAATTTCCGACATTCACCGATGGCGGAAGTCTCGCGAGATGCTCACAAAACTTTGCTGCATGTTTCGTTTCGCCGCATGTCTCGTTTCATCGTGCATCGACTTCGCCACGCATCGACTTCGCTGCGCGTTGAATTCGCTGCTTGCGCGTCAAGTTCGCCGCTTGCGTGTCAAGTTCACCACTTCACTTCAAAACAGCACAATCTGTGCAGTGAAAAATATTTGAAAAATATGAAAAATACAATCAATTACTTATTTTATTATATCAAAATTGTTAAAAAGCATCTTTTTTGCACCTGTTAGCTGTTCTTCTAGGCTTTCTGCCAAAAGCCAATTAAGTTAGAAACTTTGTTTCTTTTTCTGGCTATTACGTGCAGAGAAAAGAGGGACTTTCCAATACAAATGAAATGAGGGACTGCAGGTTGCGCTGTCAAAAGAGGGAATGTCCCTCCAAAAAAAGGGACCGTTGGGGGTATGCATTTCACATGGCAGTTATATCACATTGCACTGTGCGTCAAAACTATTCTGATGCGCGTCAATATAAGCGTGCGTCAACTTGGGCGCGACTCGTTTCGCGAAGCAAAACGCCACAGATTCACCCATCACTAAAGTATACCTCTTTCAGGGCAGAACTTGTTTAAAAAACACATATCCCCAATTTTAATGATATATTGAGCACAGAAATGTTTATAAATCAAGGACTTAAAGGCAACTGTAAAACCAAGTTTGAAATTCACCTTTTTCCTTTATGAAGTTGTGTCTAAGGCTGTATGAAATCATAAAAGAAATCTTCTTGGCCATAAAATTAACAATGAAAACGGGAAGTTCTTTTTCCGCTATTTTGTACTGTGCAATTTGATCCATGGGAAATGAAGGCAATAAAGACTGATTCTTTTATCTTGGAGCATTTTATTCTCAAGGAGACCTCAAAAGCATATATTTCTATTGTTACTGCCAATAATATACCTAGTGGGGGTTTATCGTCTGATTCATCATTGTCTTTGAGTTGTAGGAAACCTGCAGAGGAGAATACAAAGGAAGGCACATGGAGCTAGCGGCTCAGATGAAATGCTTAGAACATTCTTCCTGCCATGGGCACGTCAAACCAACACTTAAGGGTGCTTTAACTATAACATTGTGAAGATCCTACAGGCTCTTATCAATGTTGGACTCATGAGATGTCCATGACAAATTGATAGAATCAAGAAATTAATGAAAGTTGCCAAAGTATAAATACACTGAAAAGAAAAAGAAAATGTATATAATAATAGCTGGAGGTCCAAAGATTTAGATCTGGACAATCAAAACCATAGGCTTCCCCAATATACTGTACAGTACCTTATTAGCTTCTGAAAACATAACAGTCACGTAAGAAAATGAGAGAGGGAAAAAAAGCAACAGATCTGTGGCTTGTCCTATGGAAACGCTATTAAAAAGAAATGTCTTGAGGAATTCATAATAAGGCAATTTGGACTCACAGTTGGCGCGAGAAATGACGGAGATACAAATCATGGAACCCATTTTAAGAAATGATCAGTTCAAAGTGAGTTCTGGTTGAACTGAATCCAGGGAACAGTGGGGAACCTGGAAAATAAATGAGTGATTGTCAACCAAGGAAGAATGTCACAGATGGTGCTAAGTGAACGAAAGCGTCATTAGGCATCATGGTATTTCTTAAAAAGAATCTACTTTTTTTAAACGCATATTATATTTTAACCCCTTTAGAGAAACGGCTGAAAATATGCTGTTTGCATCTCTGTTTTGAGCAAGCAAAATTATAAAAAGCAACAAAAATTTGGAAGGGACTTTATTATACTCTTGTTTACTACAGGTATTTTACCCAGAATGCTCAGGACCCGAGGCATTCCAGATAAGGGATCTTTCCATAATTTGGATAATAATACTTTGTCTACAAAAAAATGATTACAACATTAATTCAACCCAACAGGGTTGTTTTTGCCTCCAGTAAGGATGGCTTATTTTTTTGTTATGATCAAGTACAAGGTACTGTTTAATATTACAGAGAAAAAGGAAATATATGTTACGGCCCCTTAGCCACCCCTCTGGTGCCAAGGTTATACCTGCTTACCAACTTCCAATGCAGATTCTGAGTCCCCTTTGCAAGGTGAAAGGGCACTAGGAATTTTCTTCTCCTGGCAGTGCCTCCACCTAATGGGATCCAGGAATACACCTGTGGGTGGCCCCAGTAGGAAAACATTCAAACCCACGCAAAGTAAAGCATCATTTACATGCATAAATGACCCACTACCCTGGGAACCTGTGGCAATCACATTCCTGGCACCACCCTGCCAGACAAAGCCCTGCACCACTCCCTTTGGCAGTCCCTTTTCCCCAAAAGAGTACAAGTGTCCCATTTAGCACTACCTGCCCAAATACCTTACCCCGCTGGACTAGATATTTGCTCCTACGTGGCAGGCACACAAAAAGCCTGCTTCACAAACAGGCGATACACTGGATCCTTATTATTTTTTTACCCTCCCTCAGGCACAACTCACCCGGGGGCTTCACTCAGATGGGTAGGCTCCTCCAAAACTGGAACAGGCATCCACAGTGATGAAGTCCTTAGAACAGTGATCCCCAATCAGTAGCTCGTGAGCAACATGCTGCTCTCCAAACACTTGGATGTTGCTACCAGTGGTCTAAATGACAGAGTTTATTTTTGATTTCCAGGCTTGGAGGAAAGTTTTGGTTGCATAAGAACTAGGTCTACTGTTAAACAGAGCCTTAATACAGATTGCCAATCCACATGGGGGCTACCAAAGGGCCAATTAGAGCACTTATTTGGCAACCCAAGAACATTTTTCATGCTAGTGTTGCTCCCCAACTCCTTTTTCTTCTGAACGGCCTCAAAAGGTTGGGGATCCCTGCCTTAGGTCCTACGGGAGAAAAGCGCTTTACAAATGTTGTTTGTTGTTGTTGTTGTTGTTGTTAGAATCTCCAGGCTATCCTAGCCAAGCACAGAACTTGCTTTAAACCTTCAGGGTATTGCTCCTAGCACTGTCCATCATGTGAGCATGATAAACTCCCTTTACTCCTTACAGCCAGCTCTCAGCAATGTCTATAGCACAAACACTCAGAAATCCTTCTCTGCAGAACTACAGCTCCCAGCACTATTCATAATGCAAGCACATAAGGTATCCATTCAAGCTTCATGGTTAAGCTTACCAGGCTTTTGGAGCACCCTGCATCAGCCCGCAGGGCTATCGAACTCCACTTTTGCCCCTACATCTTGGCATGAGTTCTGTCTAACTTCTCTCCATGAAAGTGAAAGCTGTGAGCACATGGCATCTCCTATATAAAAAAAGAGGTGCAGCAGGAAGCCTATCTCTGTCCCACCTATTTCCCTGCCCAGTCAACCAATTTACCCACCCATTCCTGGTCCCATCCAAGTATTCCTTCCTTTTTACCCTCCCCATCATAGCCCTACCTCCATGGGATGTCATGGCCCCTGCCTGCAACCCACAGACTTGTATTTATGAAGAAAAAAAGGTGACAACTTTATACAGGGCAACAGGAAGCCATGAGGTGGGGTTACGAGAGATCCATTAATATGTGTAGAGGAGGGAAATGTGGTCACAAAAAAAAAAGGCCTGGGGGGGTTGGAGGCCCTTAAAATTATACTACTGGCAGTAAACAAAGTGAAATTTCAGATGTAAATTGCCACATTTTTAATTTACTTGAACGAGTGCCCAGCACAACAATGCTGACATGTAAGGAGCATGTTTGGATGCAAGTTAATGAACTTTTGCACTCATCATAGGGTTAGCACACTTGCAGTTACATTCAAAAGTGAGCTTTTTGACTGTACAGGCAGGTGAATGCAAACAGAGTTGGACTGGGGCATGCAAATCCCACCAAGGACTGGGGAATGAGTGGAGCAGGGGAGCAACGGTGGAGGGCAGGTGGGGATTGGGTCTCAGTTGGCGGGCCCCATGATGGCCAGGACTCTATATGTAGCATAACAGAACAAATTTAACATTTATATAAATAGAAATCAGGCAATGGGGTGATTATTGGGTTCACAAATTAATTATTTGATTTGAAAAGGTAATGTTAATATTATTAATAATATTATGGTTGATGTTATGTCAGGGTGAAAGTAAAATTGGTCTTCACCATCATTAAACTCACTACAAAAAAAAAGTGACATGGGGCCTCATTACAAGGTACAGAGCAGGTGCAAATTACAAGAAATGGCCCCACACCTTCATGTTTTTTTTTCATGTGCTATAGTTGGCAAATAAGTGAGAAATGGCTAGCTATGTAGCATAGCATTTCCCAGTTTCTTTCCTGTCGATAAAGGCACAACAGAAGTGCTAATCCTCTGCTATAGAGGAAAAGTATTTGATGAAATAACAAACAAGGCCAAGCTGGGGGAGTTGCATAGGAGCGGGAAACAAACTACACAGAGATGGTATTTTTACAAAATCACTTAAAAGATGACAAAGTAGTAACTTGAGGCTACAAGTAGATCCAATGCAAACAATGTTATGTCTATAATACGTACCATGCATTACACAAGGGTAGAGCAAAAAAAAAAAAAAATCAATACGGCTTTGCTTTTTCTGGCATTAAACTTTAAGCACAAAATAAAGATGCAATATCCAGCGGGAGGTTTCTGACAGCAAAGGCATTCTAATTATAGGAGAAAGACTTGGAGAATGTCTACTTTTGAGAAAACAAGTGTTCAAGTATAAAGTCCATGTATATCTACTGTATCTATCTATCTATCTATCTATCTATCTATCTATCTATCTATCTATCTATGTATCATCTATAGATCTTTATATCTGTCTGGCTATGTATCTGGGGTGTGATCTCACAGCCCCAGGGGACCCAAATCTGCCCCCCCCAAGTCCAATACTGCCATCAAACCATACTATCTCTTAAAGGGGTGGTTCACCTTTAAGTTCAAATTTACTATGTTATATAAAGGCCAATCCAAGCAACTTTTCAATTATGTGTGAATGTAATGGTGACCTTAGATTACAAGCTCCACTGGGGCAGGGACTGATATGAATGATGTACAAGGGTGGTTCCCCTTTGAGTTAATGTTGGTATGTTGTAGAATCGCTGGTTCTAAGCAACTTTGCAACTGGCTTTCATTATTTATAGGTTTTTAAATTATTTGCCTTTTTCTTCTGATTCTTTCAAATTTTCAAATATTTCCAATGTTCTGACATTGTTGTTTTCTTCTAGTTTTCCACTGTATATACAGTTAATATAACAGAAATGGGAGTTTTAGAAAGGAAAGAGCTACCTACTGAATGTAACAGCTTCCTATGGCTTTCTCTAAACATGGGCGTAGTTAGAAAAAGAATTAAGGCTTGACTGTTTTGGTAAATGCTGATGTGTTGCCAGTCTTTGCTCTTTTGTCTCTGAAATGATCCGATTGTAGATAATGACAACAATAGCTGATGGATTCATGTTCATAAAGTTTAGGGTCTTTGTGACACAAGGTGAATAATGTGCAAGGACATTTCAGCTGAGTGATTGAAGTTATTATGGTATTCTGATGTTTTTGTGGGACTGTACATGGGGATTTGGAATTAGTGAGTTATTTTAACATTGTATGTGCTGATATACTATATTAAGAGGCTGCAAATATATGGGGTGCCATTTGTCCCAAATACATTCTGTATACAAAATTATCCCTAGCACAGAGAATGAATTTCTCTCCTGGTATATAAGTATTTGTGACCATATACAAAGACAAACAATATACAAAAGACTTATCCCTATTAAAGAATGAAAACAAAATCTGGTTTGTGCACAAAAGCATGGTATTATATTACAAACTCCATTCTGTAGATTTTAACAATCAATCTGTCTCACAAACATACATAACCTCCACATAACAGACTTATGTGCAAAGTTACTTAGAATAAATTACTGTATGTAAAAAAAACTTGGATAGAAGATATACAGATAGAGTCACTTGGATTTGTAAGTTAAATGCGTCGTGACTCAGCATTAATTGAAGAAACTGTGTTATCTAAAGTTATCTTAACTCATTTAATGCATTTAACCTTTTCATTAGCATACCAAAGCACCATTGTTTTCAATGGTGAACTCTTTAATTGGATGGGATGCTGTGACACAATATTCTGTGATAAGTGGGATAAACGAGATAAATGAGTTAAGTCGCGACGCATTAAACTCACCATCCAAAGTGACTGCATCTGTAATAGTGTAACTAATGCATGCCAAGCTAGATTTGAATGACAAAATAGATATTTTTGACAGAAAGAAAGTAGAGCATTAATTCTTTCTGTGTATTCTGTATTTTGTATACAAAATGTAATTGGGACAAATGGCCCCACATAGTCTAGGTTAAACCACTGCCTTCTTTTTGCTGGGCCTCTTGTTTTGATAATGCAGTGAGAAAATGCCCCCCCCAATTAAGCCACATGAGGCACTGTGGTTTTGGCCTGGAGGTTAATATCAATGACTTTACCTCCTGGCTGTATTCCTTGGGGCACATGGGTCATAACTGTTGCTTTTTAATTTAAACTGATCTGAATGCTATTGAACAGCTATGTCCCATGTGGCCCCCTTTAAGTCACTGACTAACTTTAAGTTAGAGAGCTGAAAAGCAGGCTGTAGTGTTCTGGCTATTATGGAAGTCATCCAGTCACTCCAGCCTTTATACATTACATTTTTTGCTAAATAATTATCTTCGAAACATTTTTTATTTTGCCCAGTCTATTTACCTAGTTTATATTTTCACAATGAACTGTTCCTATAAGTAGAGATTAATGCTTATCTCCTCCAATTCCCTTGGGTGGATCATTAAGCCCTTCTAAGACCAAGCTCCTGTTCCTGAGTTCCTAGTATCCTGTATTCCTGCATTCTGACTTTCTGTGTTCTGAGGTCTTTGGGGGTCATTTATAAACAGTGGGTCAATTCGCACCTGGGCAGGAACCCATGGCAACCAATCGAAAAAAAAACCTTCACTGTTTAGCCTGCAGCTGGCAGAGAAAAGCTAATTGCTGATTGGTTGCTATGGGTTACTTCCCAGGTCCAAATTTGCTCACTGTTTATAAATCAGACCCTTTGTCCTGTGAGCTCTTTTCTGCCCTTGTTCCCTCATTTGCTAACGCTCTGGTTTGATCCTGATATCTGGAT
>CM044447.1:113221237-113228737 GCA_024363595.1 Xenopus borealis | reverse complement strand
TCCCACGATTTGCACAGGCGAATAAATTCGCAACATGCCTGCGAAATTTCGCCCTGGCAAAAATTCGGCAGCCTTCTCATTTTGGACGCGCATATCTGTTTCCATTGCTGGTGTCCTTTTTTTTCGATGCTTGCAATGGACACCGGCATCCAAAAATGGATGCGCGCATCTAAAAACAGATGCACTCATTTAAAAACGGACATGCACCTCCAAAACGAGACGTGGCAGCATTTCGCGCGTTTTTCGCCATTTCACAAATTTCTCTAGAAATTCTCTGAAAATTTGGTGAAGCGAAATGCAGCTGATTCGCCCATCACTACACATCATCCTGACATTGCAAAAAACAGTGGCCTCCAGTCACCAAATGATCAGACAAAAATATTCCTAACATTCTTGGCTCACCATCCAATACCCAAAGAAACCAATCTCTATGAAATTATTTAGAACAATACACATGTAAATGTTTTTTGTTAGAAAGTGAAAAAAAAAATCCTATAAAGCGGGTGTTTTGTTAAGCTAAGTACTTCCTAAACAGCTGAATTCGTAGTGAAAGAAAACAGCTCAATGGGCACAGCAAGTAATAGTGAACCAGACAATAACATCTGCTCCCTGCCTTCCCCTTATTCTATGAAACAACATCTGTTGCTCTGTTCATCAGGATTTGACAGGTATTGTGATATTTTTCATTTTCTTGCAAGCCAGGCCTTTTGTGTTTGGACTTTGCTTCAGTCGTTTCGCATGCCCATGAATAATACCAGCAGGTATTGTCCATATAACACCTGCTGAAGGTTCCTTATTTCTTTGCAGATCCTCTCTGGGATTGACTGTTTCAGAGCACAGAGAGAGCAAGAAACCTCTGTCAACAGATACATGTGATTATACGGGAGGAAGAAAGGCACAGGCTGAAATTAATAATGGGAAGTATTGTTATGCTGCAAAATGGAAAACATGGGAAAATATGTTTTTAAAGGAGAACTAAAGCGTAACTAAAGAAGTAGGCTGAAATGATTTACATTATGTTTTGTACTTGAGTATCAGCTAATGGCAACCACAGCCCTTTAGCATTCAAGATCTGTGTCTCCAAAAGCCCCAGTAGTTCCCCATCTTCTTTTCTGCTGATTCACTGATTCACATGCTCTGTGCTGCTGTCACTTACTGAGCTTAGGGACCCACTCACAATATACAGTACACATAGAATAGAAATATAGTCACAATATAAGGCTGATTAGTCATTAATACAGATAATTACTACATGGCAGCACATAAAACAGTTCAATTAGCATCAGAATTTAATAATCAGCCCTGTAGCATCAGCTTATATTACAGACCAACCTCATTTTCTGCTTGGTAATTTCTGAAGACCCCTAAGCTTAGCTTCTCAACAGCTGCTGAGAGCCCACTGAGCATGTGAGTGTCACAGACACTTTCCAAGATGGTGACCCCCTGTGAAAAGTTTGAAGTCCTGGATCATTGCTGCTATTGACAAGCTGAAACTTTAGGCAGGTGCAATAAGTTCAGAATATAAAATATAGCATTTCTAGCCCTGTTCATTTTTAGGGTTTAGTTCTCCTTTAAGACTTATTACTACCCCTTCCCCCCAAATGTTGCACAGGTATGGGAGCTATTATCCAGAATGCTGGATCCTTACATAAAAGATCCTTACATAATTTGGATCTCCATGCCTTAAGGCTACTAAAAAATCATTTAAATAACAAGGGGCCTATTTACCAAAATTCAGTTTTCCTTGTTTTTTCAAAAATTGTATTTATTCTCTAAAAATGTGTGTTTTATAACAATTTGAATTTTTTGAATTGTTGCCTCTAATAAGGATTCATTATGTCTTCACTTGGATTAAGTGGAAGGGAAAAATGGAATGTTTATTTTTTTCAAATTGAATTATTTGATTAAAATGGAGCCTATGGGAGGTGACCTTCCTGTAATTCAGAGCTTTCTGGATAATGGGTCTCCGAATAACAGATCCTATACCTGTTCCACCACTAGAGGGAAATACCGCAGCTCTCCATTCATTTCTATGGGATTTTGAAAGGCCTATTTATCAATGGGTGAAGTGAAAATTCACCCTTTGATAAATACGTCTTTAAAAATCCCATAGAAATGAATGGAGAGCTGCGGTATTTCCCTCTAGTGGCGGAACTTCACTGTTTACTTCACTCTTTGATAAATCTGCCCCTTGGAATGTACAAACCATTCTAGCCTTACCCTGTTACCCGGTCTAGGGTTCTCCACTCGGAGAAATGTCCCATCTGAAATGACCAGACTTTCACTCTGATCTCCTGAACTGAATGACCAGAAAAAGATACAACATTTCTAACTTAATTCCGCAGCTGCACTTTCCATATGTTTGTAACAATTTAAGAAAAGCAATTGTAACAATGTAAGAGCTCTTGGGAGAACTCACAGCTTAAAGGGAAACACCATACAAACATAACTTTAGCTTTTTTTTGAAAAGTAAACATAATTTCAAGAAACTTTGTAATATACATCAAATAAAAAAATATGCAGGCTTTTCATGTTTTTTAATGGTTTGGAACAGTTCTCTAAGCCTAGCCCCTGATCTCCTGCTAATCTGTCTGACTACTTTGCTGAGCTGGCTGACTACTGTTACTTTATATCAGCAGTGATCTGCCCTTAGCCTGCATCAGCCAGACCCCACAATTCCCTGCACACATGATTTCAATAAGGAAAGGAATATCCCAGTGCAATGCATTGTGGGTTATGCAGTTCCTGTGTGCTGTCTGTAAGCTGTGTAGAAGTTGTTGTAACATTAGTGGCTTAGTTCCTCCTTCCCTGACAGGATTTCAAATGATGCAGAAAGAGAATAACTGCTGCATTTCAGCATACAAAATGGCATTTATTCATACTTTTTAAAGAAACAGGTAGCCTTGATGGGTATATTAGAGGTTTCTCTGTTATGTGGGCCTCTTGATCAAATTTTGGTTTGGAAGCCAGAGTTCCCCTTTAAAGGGCAATGGACCTTCAATAGCAAAACTATAATAACACATAAAAACCACAGAAATGTGTTCAAACTTTCATAACTGCCAGATTTTGTAAAATGAACATGGTAATTAGGTGGTGGAGACACAAAAATCTGCTGCGCTACAAGCGGCAAATCTTTTGGTCCCTCTTTCTATTTGCAAAATGTTGGGAGGTTTGGTTTGAGCAGTGCAGTGCACCAGGATTTACTACCCCTTTAACCTTCTAAGTTTTGTTGAAGCCCGAGTCATGCAAGTTTGGCCTTAGAAAATGTACTTGTGCCAGGAGACTTGGGAATATTTCATTTCAGCTAGCAGATGGCCCATGGTTGGAAACTGAGAACTCTTTTCATAATATTTCCATGCGTGAATTAAGTTGCCACTGTGAAATCCGTTGTCATTTCATAGCTCAGACATTCAAATCTACCAGCACAACATGAATGCAGGTCTGCTTTTCAGTCTAAATCATGCATGCTTCAGTGTCCTCTCCTGTAAGGCAAAAGCGCAGGAACACCATGTCTCTGACTACATTGACTCATGGAATTGCAGAAATTGCACATACAGGACACATAGGTGGAATGTACTTAATTGAGGTTTTGTAGCAATTTGGTGTAATTGTCAAACATGAGGTTGTCCTGTACTTAACCCCCGGAATAAGTAGGCTCTTTGCCCTTTTTTTTTGCACATTGCCCCAATGTTATACTGAGCCCGTCAATTTTATTTCCCTATTTTTTTTTTTACAGATGTTTTTTTATTGAAGCTCAAACATTTATTCAAATCACCCAAAGTGCATAAGTGCATTAAAATGCATAACATACAGTTAAGAGTGCAGTGGAAACTTCTCAAAAAGGACAAGGTCCCATAAAGCCTCCAAGTCACTCAGCCACAAGGCCCACAATGAAACAGAGTCTTGGGACTCCCCATAGCCAACGGCTGGGAGGGGGGCTTTATCCCTGACCCCCCCCCAACACAAAAAGCACAGGCAAGGGTCTTCAAACTCCCTTTACCACATGGCTGGGGAGTCCCTTTATCTGCTCCGCTACAGCCAACAAGTTGTGATGGGCGAATTTATTCGCCAGGGGCGAATTCCCGTGATTCGCGAAACGCCAGCAAAAATTCGCCAAAAAAATGAGTAGCACGTCGTTTTTGATGCGACGCGTTGAAAACGACGTGCCGCGACTCGTTTCGCAAATTTTTTCACCAATTCACAAATTTTGATGGAAATTCGCAAATTTTTCGGTGAAGCGAAACTGGGTAGATTCGCCCATCACTACCAACAAGCTTCAAAGAGGGCTGGAACCTCCTGGAAAATCCCATGATGCAGCCAGCTATATCAGTAGCCTATTAACTTTCCAGTATGTTATGGAACTATGAAAAGTAACCCATAGAAGCACAGGGAGACCATACAAACTCAACAGATTATATATAATACCCACAATCCTCTTTGCCTGTGAGGTACTGTAGAAGTATTAACCATTGCTCCAAAATACATCCACAAGTCCCAACAACATTTCATTGATTTCTTTAAAAGATTCTTTAATAGTCTGAGAAATTCCCTCCTCACCAGCCACTTTATTTCCTTAACTGGCATGAGCAGGCAGGGAGCGGGGGACATAAGCCAGCAGGTGGGTGGAGGGCTTGGGTAGGAGCTACTGTGCGTCAGTGGGGGTCTCGGAGCAGTGTTGTTATATCCCTGGTGCCTGAGTACTTCTCCAGAAATTAAGATCTAAAGGTGGCCATACACAGAAAGATCTGCTTCTCTGGCAAAAATCACCAAACAGGTGGGTCTTTTCCCAATATTCCCACATTGAGGAGGGAGATATTGGTTAGATCCAAAGAAGTGGCCCTCATGATGACAGGGATACAGGCCATGGGGTCTGAAAGGGCCAAATCAGCAGGTTAAATCTGTCCAGATAGGTCCACCTTATCTCTAGTTAAAATCACAATCAACAGTTGCTATTGTACTACTGTCAATATATCTCTCAATTATAAAGTTCTAGTAGGGCTACACTGCAGTTGTTTGTTCTTAGCAGGTAGAGACATCACTGTATTTCCTGAAAATGGATGCAGAAATAAATAATACACTTGGAATTCTGAAAACCAAACAAACTGATTATTAGAGCCAATAGGAACAAATTAGGAGTGTTCTTGAGCGAAGCGTAGAAGGGGACACATCTGTTTGTTATGTCATCACAGTAAATGCCAATACTTCCATCTGTGTATCAAATAGATTTGCTTGTGGATTAAAGGATATTAAAAAAACATGATTACATCTACCGCACTGCAAGGTTTGTTTTTTTATCTACCATAAGTGCACAGTAAATGTGATGCTGAGCTCTTCCTAATCCTTCACAATGTTTTGTCAGTCTGGGATTTCTTCTGTTGGACCTGGATGGTTCCAGACATCGAACAGACGTTCCATCTGGACACGATCAAAGCACAAAGAGATCTGAAAGTTGTCCTCCTAAAAATCTAATCTCTTTTTTTTCCTAACAGTTCAGCCCTCGGATTTCTGTGAATTAATAGCAGTGACATGTTGCCAACGCTTTTATGAGATGATGCACAAGCTCTAAATAACTCCAACTTTGTCCTGCTCTCTTCTAAAATTAACTACAATTCTAACAGAGTAAAACAGAACAGCTGTCATTGCAGTAATTATAATGTTTAGTAGTTGCATGCGGGAAAAAAAAGAATTGGGGGGAAAAAAAAGCTGAATTCAAAGAAGCATTTCTGTGGGTGAATTAACTTTCTTCAAAGACCTCTCACATTTTAAATGAAGAACCTAAATATATTTAACAGAAGATATTCAGAAATCACACTATGCAATCACATATTGTACAAGGTGGTCCATCAATAAAGCTCAAATGATACATAGGTAGTGATGGGCGAATCTCCCGCGTTTCACTTCGCCGAAAAATTGCGAATTTCCAGAGAAATTCGCGAATTGGCGAAAAAATTCTCGAATTGGCAAAAAAATTTGCGAAACGAGTCGCGCCGTGTCGCGTCAAAAACGACGCGCGACTCGTTTTTTGGGCGAATTTTTCAGAGGCAAATTTTTGCTGGCATTTCACGAATTTATTCGCCAGCGGCGAATCGCAGGAATTCACCGCGAATTCTCCCCTGGCTAATAAATTCGCCCATCACTATACATATGTGCTGATTTACGTTTGGGTTTCTTTTTTTTTTCACGAATCATATTTTTTCCTCTAAAGACGTATATTTTTAAAAATTTCTCTAAAGCCTAAAAATTGGAGATTTATTAAAAAAATACAAAAACTCTGAAATAAAACTTTGCCATGTAAAAGCAGTCAAGGTCCCATAGAAGTCAGTGGGAGCTGCTCTCATCCTGTTGGGCCTTTTTTTTAATGATTCAGACTTTAGATGTTTTCTGGATAACTTTTCGCTAGAAATCATCCAAAAAAACTAACATTTTTGGATTTTTTTTAGCGCATCGTTCAGTGTTTTTTTCCATTCGTACTGTTTATATTTGGATCTTTTAATCGTTTTCATGGCATTTATGGTTTTAGAGAAGCAGAGTTTATTTGTGGTTTAAAATCATTGAATGTTATTGTGTTTGGTAGAAATGTAATACTGCTGAGTACCTCAAAGGAATATGTATCACTAGTGATTCGCAGGTGTCAATTCAGAGTCTGGAAGACATATACTGTTCACCTTTGAGTTAACTGATGTATGATGTAGCAAGTAATATTCTGAGACAATTTGCAATCGGTTTTCATTTTTTATTATTTGTGGTTTTTGAATTATGTAGCTTTTTATTCAGCAGTTCTCCAGTTTGCAATTCCCCCTTTAAAGGAGAAGTAAACCTTAAACACGAATCTGGCTAAAAATGCCATATTTTCTATACTGAGCTTATTGCACCAACCTAAAGTTTCAGCTTTTCAATAGCAGCAATGAACCAGGACTTCAAACTTGTTACATCTTGGAAAGTGTCTGTGACACTCACATGCTCAGTGGGTTCTGAGCAGCTGTTTAGATGCTAAGCTTAGAGGTCGTCATAAAATATCAAGCAGAAAATGAGGTTTGTCTTTAATATAAGCTGATGCTACAAGGCTCTTTATTAAATTCTGATGCTGGTTCTGTGCTTCTATGTAGTAATTATCTGTATTACTTGCAAATCAGCCTTTTATTGTGACATTTCTATTCTATGTGTAGTGTATATTGTGAGTGGGTCCCTAAGCTCAGTAAGTGACAGCAGCACAGAGCATGTGAATCAGTGAATCAGCAGAAAAGAAGATGGGGAGCTACTGGGGCATCTACTGGGGAGACACAGATCTTTACTGCTAAAGGGCTATGGTTGCCTTGGGCTGGTTCAAAAGCATAAACTTAACGTACAACAATTCTAGCTACTTCTTTAGTTAGAATTTAGTTCTCCTTTAACTCTGCCTTATTCATTCAGGTACAGTATATACTGTATCTAGTAACATTTTTTTTTAAAGATTTTCTTTATTGGTATTTTAAAACTATTATATAGAAGAGAAGAAGAAGA
>CM044447.1:113176679-113196253 GCA_024363595.1 Xenopus borealis | reverse complement strand
TTTTTTTTAAGATGAGCAAAATTCTGTGTGTTTTTCTCTTTACAAAGATTCCTTGCGTAACATGAAAGGAACAATTTATGGGATTCTCCAGAGGCCAATCTGACAACACAAGGAGTTTATAATTCTGTTTAGCTTACCATTTGATTCCTTTTGCCACATCTTTTCTAAGATCCAGCATCGGCAGACACTCAAGAGAAGCTGCTGTCATCAGCACCATTTGTTGTAATTAAATGCTCTGACAGAGTGCTGGCAGCTTTGGGCTATCTGGGAACAAACACTTTTTTTTCTTCAAACAAGTCTTTTGGGTTTTTAACAATTAAGAAATCCTCTTGTTAACCAATGATCTGCTGATGAGAATATAGGGAAAAGAAGTGCATGCATAATTAAATTTTATTTGTTCTGTTTCACTTAGCATTTTTACTGGATGAAGAGCTGGCTTTAACCCAAGTTATCTAATTGACAGGTGTGGTTATTTGTTTATTTATTTTGCAACCAAGGGTATCCCAAAGTGATATTATCCCTTACAATTATATCTTGCTGAGCTGCATTCCTGGGAAATTTTGCTTACATTTTTTTTTACTTGGTTAAATGCTTCTTTTGATATTGTTATTTTGTTCTATCATAGGAAGCACAACCCACAAAAGGTCACATCATGTGCTAAGTATGTATCAACCTACAGACCATAGATTGGCTCTGAACATACCTGGGTGCCTAAAACTGTTGAGCTTGCCCCTCAGTGACTCAGTCTGAAGGCCAGTTTATTTGAGGTTTTGAGAATTATATATATATACTGTAGTCCCGAAGATCTTTTATGGTGGTATTTGGGGATACACCTGAAAATCTACTTTGAAGGTCATTTATTGTGATATTTGGAGGGAATATTTGCACCTGAAAATCTAACCGGAAGGTCAGTAATTGTGATATTTGGGAGAGAATGTTGTCCCAGATACACCTGAAAGTCTAGCTTGAAGTTCAGTTATAGTGTTATTTGGTGGGAATGTTGTCCTAGACATACCCAAAAGTTTAGCTTGAAGGTCATTTATGATGGTACAATATTTGGAATGTCTAAAGTCTAGTTTGAAGGTCAGTTGTAGTTATATTTAGGGGGAATGTTGTCCAAAATACATCTGAAAGTCTAGCTTGAAGTTCAGTTATAGTGATATTTGTGAGGGCTATTGTCCTAGATACACCC
Source organism: Xenopus borealis (assembly GCA_024363595.1). Classification (NCBI taxonomy): domain Eukaryota; kingdom Metazoa; phylum Chordata; class Amphibia; order Anura; family Pipidae; genus Xenopus; species Xenopus borealis. The sequence goes on along the minus strand of CM044447.1, from coordinate 113,195,061 downwards.
AAAAGTCTAGCTTGAAGTTCAGTTATAGCGATATTTGGGGGAAATGTTGTCCTAGATGCAAATTTAGTCTAGCTTGAAGTTCAGTTAGGGTGAGCTCTATACTCAATTTCTTAAATACTTGTAGAACTGCAGTATGACTAAAGGACTGATGCATCAATGGTTTTCTATATTTTTAACATTGTTATTAGGGGGTGACCCAAACTGGGGAACTTGGAGCATGTAGGAAAAATGCCTTTGTGCTCTCATACATACAACTGAAAGTCTGGCTGAACGGTGAGTTATAGTGAAATTTGAGAAGAATGTCTATTTGCTGTCATAAAGTGCATACACCTGAAAGTCTACACTGAAGGTCAGTAGGGGTGGAATTTAGGGTAAAAAATATTCAATGTCCTTATGACTTAATTAGTTAATACATCAATATTTTTCTACAGTACTGCATATATGTAACCTGTTTAAAATCTAAGGTGGGGCTACCCAAACACTGAAGCTCCAAGAGTGACCTAAACTGAAAAAGCCAAAGAACCATAGACCAAACTCTGGGGCTGAATCATGTTTGGTGCCTGAGACCAGTTAGGTTGAGATTTGAGAAAAATGCCTGTGTTCTCTCCTAAATACACCTGTAAGACTGGGTGGAGGGTCAGTTAGGGTGAGATTTGAGGTAAAAACGTATTCAGTGTACTAGAAATTCTCTTACCTGTGACTGAATGACTGATTAATCAATAGTTTGCAATATCTGTAACCTAATTTTTAGCTGGGGTTGGGACAGGGGGCTTAAAAAAGATTGAAGCTCCAAGGGTGCATTGAGCTGGGATAGTTCAACAACCACATCAGGTTATGGGTTAAACACACATTAATAAGAGGACCTTTTACAAACTATTCTGAGAACATCATAGCAGAGACAAAACAAATGAAGAGATAGAATATTATACATGTCTGAACTGATTCATTCTATTCATATTCTTCATTTTAAAGAACAGACAGATAATTTAATTTGCTTCAGGGAACTTTTTTCATTTAAATGTTCCCTGATTACTTCTATAGTGACTTCTCCTTAATGGACAATGGTTTTCGTCTTCGTATACTGAAAGCTTTTGAAAGGTTACTGGCTAGGACAAGAATTTCATGCAATTAATGCCTGGCCCATTTGAATTTACTTGGAGTTAAGCTTTTTTTGGACCAGGCCAGATCTAATAGGATGAAAGAGAATTACAGATGCAGAGGCTGGCTTACATTTCCAAAGAATGCATCCTAAAGTGACTTTGACACTTCAAGATCAATGTGCCGATATTACAAGGGATGGTTCAGGAAGCTTTATAAACATGAACCAAGGTGGCTTTGTTCTAGTTGTTCCAAAATGTTTTTCTTTTCTCTTTTTTCAGTGGGATAACATTCCACCAATGAAGGTCTTTCCAAGGCAGATTAATATGCAGAAACAATATGAGCACTAACTATAAAGCATTAATGCGGTGAGGGAAATAACAAAAGTTGATTTCATCAACAACACAGGTTATTTCCAAGGTAATCAGAAGCATATGGCAACAAGAAAAAAAAACAAGAAGATGCAGTTTTCAACTCACCAACAAAGGACTCCTAAAAGCATTGCAAAATGAAAAGAATGAAAACAATTATATACTCTGGCTTTTGTAGGCAATTTCAATAAAGAAGGACACGTTGGCTGATTTCAAGTTCCTGCAAACAAAGCACAGGTATGGGATTTGTTATCCAGTAGCCCATTATCCAGAAAGCTCCAAATTACAGGAAGGCCATATCCCATAGACTCAATTTTAATCAAATATAAATCAAAGATTTTTAAATATGATTTCCTTTTTATCTTTATTAATAGAAAAAGTACCCTGTACTTGATCCTAACAAACATATAATAATAATCCTTATTGGAGGCAAAAAATCCTATTGGGTTTACTATGAAAACCATTTATTAAATATCTAATTTTAGTGATAATAGAGCTTTATGAAACCAGGATTTAAACTACTTTTCTCTAAAAGTTTGAATTTTATAAACAATATTAAAAAAATCTGAATATAAAAAGTATGAATGGAAAAAAAATGCTGACTAACCCCCCCAAAAAATATGAATATTGTGAAAATTACAGTGAAAAAAAAGAAAATATGTTTTGCATTATAGTTTTTTTTGTTATTTTTACACCTAATAAATCTCAAACTTTTGTAGGCCTATTTATTTATGGTTAAATTTTAAGTGTTTCTAAAACCACAATTAAACTCACTTCCTCTAAAACTATGAATGTCACACAATTTATTAAAAGATCTGAATAAAAAAAATAACAATCAATAATTACATACCTAGTGAAAAAAACCTGAAAACCTCTAAAAGTCCAAATTGATGAAAACAGTCCAAAAGGACCCGTATGGCTCCTATTGAATTTTATGCGACCTTGACAACTTTTGCCAGGCAAAGTTTTGTATTAGTGGTTTTCATGTTTTTTTCACTTAATAAATCTTGAAATTTTAGAACTTTTTTTAAAACCCTCTGAGATTCATGGAAAAAAATGAAATTAAATTGTTAGGAAATGGGTCCTAAAGAGTTTTAGAAAAATTTTTAAGAATCATACATTTTAAGAAAAAAAATACGACTTGTGGAAAAAAAAAAAGAAATCCGAATATTAGTAAATAGGCCACATAATGTTTAAATGATTTTTAGTTGACTAAAAATCCAAAAAGATCCTTTATCCGGTAAGCAGGTCCCAAGCATTCTGGATAACAGAATGCTTGGGACCTGTATCCCTATAATAATTTCTTCTTCTGTTGGTAATATTTTGTTTATAGTCTTTCTAAAGAAATATGGGGAAAAGTTCTAAAATCTGTATAAAAAATATTAGCATATGGCTAACCTGCGGATACATTCTCAAGAGAGGGAGCCTGAAGAACAAAGAAATACTTCCACCTTATGAGTGTTGGACATGACATGATTGGTATCAGAGCGAGCTGCCATATCATATTTGCTGTGTTTGCAAGGAGGGAACATGAAAAGGAGACGTGGAATGATTGGCAGAGAATTGGAGTGACACGTTAGATTTGCAGTGTGTACAAAGAACTTGATTCCTTTCGGAGAGAGTTATTCGGTTCACTTGAGAGTATGATCTCATTGTCCTAAGGATGTCACTTCATCGCTTTGAGTCTAACAATACAGACTGAGAAATCCTAAAGGCAGGAATATATTGCCGAGTACCTGCCATCATTCTCCTTGTAATGCGCTCAGCAAGCAGTTGCTACATAGACAGTTGAATTTCCAGCCACCGAGACTAGACTACTGTTTCTCTAAATCTGTCTTAATTGGTATTCTGAATTAAGAAAGACAGGTTTCAAAATCATATGTGATACCATGGATGGTGTATAAACAGGATAAATAGCATATGAACCATATAAATAGAACTGTTTTGATTCGAGTTCATCTCTGACTCTCTAAACTGATGAGCATCCCCTTTGCAACAATTACAGTGACAGATGGGGGTAAGTAAAAATGCTCATTTGTGTGAGATGACCCTCTAAGTTTAAATATACAATTTTCAATGGGATTCTGTTATGCAATAATTATTTATTTTATTAATGTTACCATTAACTAGATCTCACAATATCATTATCTGGATCCAGAAAGCTCAGAATTACGGAAAGGCCATGTCAAATGAATTCTTACTGAAAGCATAACCAGCCTATAGGGTTATTTAATTTTTATAGAATTTTTTTAGTAGACTTAAAGGACAAGGAAAGGCAAAATATTTAAATCCCTTTTTTACTTTCTTTAATGAAAAAGAAACCTATCTCCAATATACTTTAATTAAAAAATGTCTAACGTTTTTATAATAAACCTTACTGTATGCAGTGTAATTCTCCCTTCATTTACTTCTGTGGATATGAATTGTTAGACGGTCCCTCAGGGAAACAATCATACTTATGAACAGGGAGCCCCTGCCTTACTTCCCAGCCATGCAGAACTCAAGCAGCTTTGTTTGTTTCCCTGTTTTGATCATTTATGACAATCCCTAAGCAGCTAAGATCACACTGAGCATGTGCACAGTCTTGGTCTTGCAAAGATGTTTAACAAAGTTACAAGATGACACCCCCTTCTGGACAACTTTGAAAGCATAAATAATTTTTTTGATTAGGCTTTGTGGTGCAGCAAGTTCATTTTTATGTTTAGAATACAAAATGCAGCACTTGTAGCCTTATTCTATTTTAGACTTTCTTTGTCCTTTACTATAAAAAGATCTAATTTCTAGAAAGATCTGTTATCTGGAAAACCTCAAGTCCAAGTATTCTGCATAACAGGTCCCATACCTGTACTGCATTACAGATTTGGTGAGCCCCAGCTAAGTTCTTCTTTCTAGTAATGGTTGAATCCCTAAATGGGTTTTGCCGAAAAATTTACAAAACAGAGAAACACATTGAAGTCAATGGGTGTCAAAATTACTTTGACGTGAGACAATTTTGAAGTGAGCGATAATTTTTATAAGTGCTACTATTTTTTCCAAATACATTAAAGTCAATGGGCGTGTCCTAATTCTTTAGACGCACAAAAATTTTAATGCACAAGTCAATTTCACACATTTTTTCATTGCGGCAAATTTTACACAGGTGACTTTCACTGCATTTAGCGAGAACATTTGAGGCAGCAAATCCATCGCAGTGAATCCATGCCTGCCAAATAAATTCGCCCCTCGCTACTTTTTTCATTTTACTCTGAAAATGTGTGAAACAGCTACAATAAGAGAAAACAAATTGAAATCAATGGGTTTCTTTTTTCCGGCTAGTTATTTAGAGCAGAATACTATGGAGTCTATGGGGCTCATCAAAACCCAATGAAATACATTGCTTGCAGTTGCCGTAATGCAAACATTTCCACAGTCAAATGTGCACCTTTCATTAAAGGTACGATAACTAAGCAGTTCCTTGAATATACAGATATGGGACCTGGAAACGCGTTATCCAAAATCTCCAAATTATGGGAAGGCCATGTCCCATTTCCCATTTCAGCCAAATAATCCAATTTTTAAAAATTATTTCCGTTTTCTCTGTAATAATAAAACTATACCTTGTACTTGATCCCAACTAAGATATAATTAATACTCATTGGTGGCAAAACCAGCCTATTGGGTTTATGTAATGTTTACATGATTTTCTAGTAGACTTAAAGGATGTCAACCCAAAATAATTTTTTTGCCTACTAAAAGAAAACACAGTTCTAAGCAATAGTGATGGGCAAATCTATCCCATTCCGATTCGCCGAAAAATTCGTGAATTTCCAGTGAATAAATTTGCATCACGTTTTTGACGCGCGTTGTATCGTTTTCGGCACGCAACTCGGTTTTCTCGCAAATTTATTCGCCGACGGCGAACCCATGCTTGTAGTTGGTTACCAATAGGGTCTTGACGCAAAGTCATAAGTAAGTGCTTATCAGAGAGCCCAGCTATAAACATCTTATTGGTTGTTGGTTTTGAGACCTGTTAATAAATTGTACTTTTTATTACATTACCCTGAAGAATGAAATACCTTTTTGCATCAGAGTTTTTCATTTTGTTGACATCTTCTCACCCACAGTCTTGTAAATTGTAAGGTTAGGACCCGAGGATAGACGTATGTGGGTTCCTCAGCAAAGTTCTGTAGCTAAACACCAGCAAATCATAGTAATATTGTCTTGGTGGGAAGTTAGATAGAAATGATTCAACAAGTTTTTTATAGGCTATACATTTGAGCAGTTTGTGATGCAAAACTAAATTGCAAATGTGCAGCTAAAAATGTTTTCCAAGTATTTCCAGATACAGAATATTCCACAAATGTATGCAGACATGTTCTGTTATATTAGCAACTCCTCCATATAGAAGCAAATGCCAGAGGTAGAGGGTGCTGGCTACTGTATATAGGATGTTTCACTTTATTTAACCACGATTTCTCATTTTCTATAAATGTTTCTATTATTGTCATGAAAAAATTCTGTAGGCCTCGTTTGTGAAACAAAAGCAAAGCAGATGGTTTGGTAAGTTATGGTAGAAATTTTGAAAGAACACACATTTTGTAATGTTTTGGCTAATTACATTTTATAACGGCTCATCTCTGCTCAGTTTAACATTCTGTTTCCTAAGGCTCAAAATTCCAGATAATTTTTTTCTTTATACTTTTCATTTTAAAATTCAAGTCCCATTTGAATTAGGTTTGCTGATAAAGATATGCTTTAGATATTTACATATTCAGTCCCATTTGTATTAGGTTTTGACAAATATTCCTCAGGCATTATGCTTTTAGGTAGTGGGAATAAACATGGAGCAAACTGTTTATAAAAGGAATGATAATGTGGGTGATAGTGAGCTGTTTGAGTCAAATATTAGATAAAGTTTGCTTCATCTCTATATAAACTAATTATAAGCAGGATTTTTCTACTATTTTTTGCTCTAAATTTTTTATGCTGCTACAAAAAATACACATAGTAATACAGTAGAAATTTAGGTTGAAAAGAAAGACAGGTGTCCATCAAGGTCACACATTTTAACTAAAAATAATCAGCCTAACTGCTGGTTGATCCAGAGAAAGGTGAAAATCTCTTCTCCAGTTTGCCTCAGAGGGGTTAAAGGAACCGTAACACAAAAAAATTAAAGTGTTTTAAAGGAGTGACAATATAATATACTGTTGACCTGTACTGTTCAACTGGTGTATTTGCTTCAGAAACACAACTATAGCTTATACAAGGAAGCTGCTGTGTAGCCATGGAAGTAGCCATTCAAGCACAGGACACTCAGTATATGACAGATAAGAATCCCATTGTAAACTGCAGAGCTTATCTGTTATCCTCTGTGTATCCTGTGTCTTTTCTAATTTTTCAGCTTTGAATGGCTGCCCCATAGCTACATAGAATCTTGTTGATAGAAACTATAGTAGTCTTTCTGAAGAAAAAACACAGGTTTTACCAGTTCAGTACACTACCAGTAAATTATATTGTCATTACTTAAAAAGACTTAAAATTTTTGGTGATACTGTTCCTTGCCTTTGAAAGTCAAATATAGAAATAGGATCAGTGTCTAGATTTCAGCAATGATAAAATGAGATTTCAGCTACACTGTTTTTTCTCACTTGCTAAAAAGTTATCCAAACCTTTCTTAAAGCTATCTGATATATCTGCCAGTAAAACCACTCCAGGGAGAGAATCCCAAAACTTTAAACTCTCACTGTAATAAACCCTTATTACAAATTAACATGAAACCTTCTTTCTTCTAACCTTAGACGTATTAAATAATTTCTTATATGGCGCCTTTATATATTTATAAATAGTTAGAATATTCCCCCTTCTCTAGTATAAACAACCCCAGATTGGCCAGCCGTTTTTCATAACGGAGACTTTTCATAACCTTTCCAGCTTAGTTGTCATTCTTTGAAGACTCTACAGCAGAGGTCTCCAACCTTTTTTACACATGAGCAACATTCAGATGGGAAAGGAGTCGGGGAGCAATGCAAGCATGAAAAATGTTCTTGGGGTGCCAACAAGTTCTGTAATTGATCATTTGGTAGTCTTATGTGAACTGTCAACCTGCAGGAGGCTCTTTTTGCTAGTGCACCTGGTTATTTATGCAGCAAAAATTTGCCTACAAACCTGGAATTCAAAAATAAGCACTTGCTTTGATGCCACTGGGAGCAACAGCCAACGGTTTGCTGAGCAACAGTTGCTCATCATCTTCTGGTTGGGGATCACTGCTCTACAGTATTTCAATATCTCATAGGTGGAGATTAATCTTTAATCATTTTCAAAATTCATTTTTATCTTTAATACAGTTCTTAACTTTGAAACATAAACTTCAGTATAAAATGTATTTGGGGTAAAACATTATCCATAGCTAGAAACCCATAGCAATCAAACAGCTGAACAGTAAATGTGGCCTGCTGATTGTTGGCCATAGGTTACTAGATAAATAGCAAACTATATTTATTGCATTACCCTTAAAGTACATAACCCCAACTGGAGCCTCTCCAATTTGACTCGAAGGGGGAGTTTAGTGATGGGCGAATCTGACCCATTTTGCTTTGCTGAAGATTCATTTAGAAGCACAAATTCGCCAAAATGCATTGAAATTTATGGGTGACAATTTGTTTTCATTCAACATTTTTTTCACCTTTTGGAGTCTATGGGAGTCTTTTCACTGCGTCATTTTTGCTCTGCAATAGTACGAATAATTATTCTTGACGCCAAGAGCACAGTCAGACCCATGGATCAAGAGTTCATTCTATGGATCAATAATTAATTTCAATAGCCTTGTATTTTATCCCTTGCTAAAAAACCATCTAACACATGCTTGGACCTGTCATTTATCTACCAATACAAACACTGCAGTAAGAGAATCAATAACTCTATAGTAAAAAAAAAACTTTTTTGAACCTTAAGATAAACCTCCGCCTGGCTTTTGTATTCTCAATGAATGTCCATGCTTGCACTGGAAGGATCTACTGATGAATAGACCTTTTATTATATGATCTTGTAAATTCATTTACTGATAACCATGACTTTCCAATGCCTATATCAGGTTAGTCACTGTTCTTTGGACTATCTCAGTAATACACCTTTTGATCACTGAAGACCACAGAAGATCATATTCTACCAACACTTTTTAAAGAGTAAGAATGACCCTCCCCTCCTGTTAATTTATACCCCTTTTAATACAGGATAATACCATGCTGGGCCTTAGTTCTGCTGACTGATATTGCTTGCTACAGATAAGCTTATTATCCACTAGAACCCCTGGGTCCTTCTCCATCAAGGATACTTAGTGCTATTAAGAGTTTAAGCAGCTTGCATATTTTAAAATCTGAAATGCATAACCTTACATTTATCAACATTGAATCTCATCCTTGTGTGATCTTCTGGAGCAAAGTTATGCTTGGCAACCAGTGAGTTAGACCATATGAAATATTTTCTGTCTTTGACAAGGAATTATGGTCCCACTGAGTTTTGTTTAGTGATATTACATTCTTTATTGGAGTAATATATTCCTGTCAGATGTTACGAACATATAATTGATATTCCAGGAAACTCCATAATGGAATGTGAATATATAAAGTACTGCATTATCTTTCTGTAGCACTATTCTTACAAAGATGGAATCTGCCTTTGAACGTAGTCTATCTTTTTTTTTATTCTCATCCGTTGTATGAAGAGAAAAAAGTTTTTGGGTGATGCTTAAATTAGAAACGAATCCCATAACAAAAGGCTTCTTCATTTTCATTCCATTCCATTACTGTCAAGTTCACCAAGGGAGAGTACAGGAGGCAAGCAAAGAAAAAATGTTGAGAAATGATATTGCTTTTCTGTCAAAGAGCAATAGATTAAGAATCTTGTTAAAAATTCATCTAAAAAAGGCGAGGTAGATGGGGCATGTCCAAATGAATATTTATAAAGCGCACAGCTTTTCCATGTCACTTATTAGAAGGTAGATGAGCAAAATACATAGGTGTCTGAGGCAGCTACTAAAATGCAATGAATATACAGTGGAGAAATACAGGTGACTGCCTAACTGGTGAGCAGTCAAGAAGGACATGCTTTGAGATCATTTTATATGATTGGATGAGCTGAATCACGAATTGTAATATAAAAAAAATATAAAATATTCTGCTTCTCATCTTCAACATAATTTAAAGACAACCATAGAAATAATTAACTAAACAGTGTAGATTAATATTAGTTATGATTTGTACTTGCCTAGTTATTTAGATTATATTCTAGAGCCACTAAAGACTCCATTCATTCCATTGTGCAGATAATGACTAAGGTTTCCTATTATGTGAAATAATGTTGCCATGCTAAGGAGTCTAGAGGCCATTTATGTAGGAGTGGAAAAAAAAATAATTCAGGCATGTAATTGTGCTAAATCCAATTGTTTTACCCAGTAGTACTGGTGGTACCAGGAAGTGGATTACTGTGGATTGCTTTTTGTTCATTTAAAAAAGAGGAACCAAGAGTAACCTTTGACCCACTATTCAACTAAATAATTCCACTTCTACATGGAAATGTGCTTACAACATATAGTTTTATTTGAGATCCCAGCAATCTTTCTGGGTTGCCCCCTTCTTCAATGGCTCTTACAATATGTAACAGGCTACCAGTAGGTATTCCAGTAGGGATAGGCTCACCCAAGAACATCCCACCATATCATGTGACCATACAGTGAACTGAAAAAAATACATGTACTTAACATGGTCAGATTTCGAATTGAAAAAAATTAGAATTTCGACCATGTGAATAGAATGTGAAGTAAAATCCTTCAAATTCGATTATTGAATTTGAAGGATTTTTCCACAATTCAATTGGTCAAACGAATAGGAAAAATTCGATCGATAAATCGTTCGAATCGAACAATTCGAAGGATTTTTTCGATCGATCAAATTTTTTTATACTATCATAATTTAGAAAATCCAGTTCAGTAACTTGGATCTGGCGAATTAGGTGGTCAAATAAAATTTTAAAGGGGAAGTACTTCGACAGTCGAATGATTGAATATTCGAATTAAATTTTATTCACATCATTCGAATCATTCGATTCAATCGAATTTACAAAATTCACTGGTCGAAGTGGTCTTCAAAAACATTCGAAAATTTAAATTCAAATGTTTTTGAAAATTCGATCGAACTTTGAATCCTTCATGTGAATTTTGTAAATCTGCTCCATAGTCTTTGTTCCCAAAAGGATACTTTTTACTGTAAATAGATATGTAGGTGCATGTAGTCCATTCCTGATAAATCCTTCTTAAAAACTCCAATTAGTCCAAATCTGTGTGCTAAAGGAGTAGAAACTACATGTTTAACATAAACTCATATAAGAAAATCATATAGGAACAAACAAAAAATTAATTGGTTTAAAAGAAACATGAATAATTAATCCCTTCATTAAGGCCCATGAGTAACAGGGTAACTCTATTTATATGAGTTCTTTCTGCAATAACACCCTATCTAGATTGCCAACTACTGATGGGCAAATCTGACCCATTTTCCAGAACTCAGAAAATTCACAAATGCACCAATGTTGACACGTCTATGGCCGTCAACATTTTGTTGACACACCAACATTTTGTTTCTCCCATTGGAGTCTCTTGCCATTATTTTCACTGTGAAACTTGTGAAAAACTTAATTTTGCCACCTCTAATGGGAAAGTTGACCACAGCTATCACAATGGTAATTCTGGGAATAATAAATGTGAGTCAATGGGTCTCACCTTTACTTACTGGCAAGCACAACAGCGTATGTGCCAAAGTTCTTTGTGAAACTTGAGGCATCTAACTGAAAAGTTCATGTTATGGCCGGCTAGGGATCCTTGAGCCTAATAACTAGTTATGAGCAAATTTTTTGCCAGCCATGGATTCGCTGTTACAAAAAAGTTGCAAAGACAAAAATTTCACAGAGACAAAAAAGTCTTCATAAGAAAAATGCCCATTGACTTTAATGCATTTGGAGCACAAAAAATTGTCACATGCATAGAAAATTGTAGAAATTCAAAAAATGATTTGATGCCCAATGTGATTGTGAATCACAGATTTGCTCATCACTACTAATAACCAGGTTTCAAATGCTGCAACTTCTTATTGTATCAGGACAGAGTGAAAGTTGTGCACCTAAGGTAGGTTCAATCTGGTGAACTAGCCAATCAAATTTTTTTAAAGGGGAAGTACTTCGACCATCAAATGGTCGAATGATCAAATAGATCTCTATTTGAATCTTTCAAATCGATCGAATTTTTTTAAATTTGATGGTCGAAGTACTCAAAAAAGTTATTTGAAATTCGAATTCGAATCTTTTTGTAAATTTGATCAAATTTCGTATCATTCATGAGAAAGATTTACAATTGGTCGAATTTCGAATGATAAAAAAATTCGAAATTCGACCAGGGAATAGTGGGGAGGTAAAATCCTACAAATTCGACTATTCAAATGATTGAATGAACGAATATAGAAAATTCGATCATTCGATTTTTAAGCGATCGGTCGCATTTTTTATATTCGTTCTTAGGGAATGATCCCCATTTCGGTAGGTTTAATCTGGTGAAGTAGGTGGTCAAATTAAAATTTAAAGGGGAAGCATTCGACCATCGAATTTTCGAATATTCGAATAAAATTAAATTTAAATATTCGAATTATTGGAATTCGACTATTCGATGTTCGAATTTGGTTGCATTTGCATATTCGAAATTCGAATTCAAATCTTTTTGAAAATTCGATTGAATATTCAAATCACTCATGTGAATTTATGTGAATTTAGTAAATCTGCCCCTCTGTGTTATGCACCTAATATATGAATATACACATACTGTACATATGATATTTGAGTAAAAACCATGCATTACTGCTGTACTCTTTTTGCCCTGAGGATGAGCCATGGACATAAATGATGCCAAGACAATACGACTCTCAGTATTATCTTCTACATATACAATGAACCATGAAGAAGGTGTTTAGCAATCTAGATACACCATATGGCTTTCAGCTACAATGGTATTTGCCAAAATAAATAATTAAATGAAAGATCATTTTATAGTGTGGGTATTCATTGATTGCATCACATATGGTGCTGTCAGATACGATGTGACCACCGGTGCAAGAAGTAGGAAAATGCGACTTAATATCTATTATTATTATTATCCATAAGGATCCATATGGTGCTGTCAGGAACAATTGTAACCCCAAGGCAAGACACACTGTTCATTACCTACTCAGGGGCTATTAATATGTTAAGCCAGTTCCAATACAATGTTACATTACAGTAAATTAACAGACAAAGATAACAGCACAGCAGGACTATTCATAGCCTGACTTTATCAAAGCACAAAGCAGTACTTTAATGGCTGTGCTATGGGAAATGGTACAAAGAAAGCTTGTAGATTAAAAAGCTGTGAAACTACAGGTGCCAAATAAAAAGTGCTAAAACTTGATGTACTGTAAGTGGGATAGTTTTGGACTATGAGGCCAAAAATAGAACAAACATTTGGGTGTAAACTCCATCAATAAGTAAAATTGTATTAGTATTAATATTAGTATTTCAGGCCCCATTCCACATAAATCATGACCATACAATGTTGCCATGTGAATTGTTGCAAAAATACTCTTTTTTTCCAGTAAAACAAATTTCATGCCAAAATTCTAGAGTAGATTTGTGACCAGATGCCAGTTGCAAGTTTTCTATTCCTTTAATTTACTAGAAATGAAAAGGGAAATACTAAGTTTTTTTGTGCCAGAAAACATGCCAATAATGATGAGTGAATCTGTCCTGTTTTACTTCACCAAAAAATTAGCGAAAATGCAACATTTTTTGACAGTTTGAAGTCAATGCTTAGAAAATTAATTTTACATGCAATTTTTTTTACCTGTGTGACAATTTGTCTCACTCCAAATGCATTAAAGCCAATGTATGTTTTTTTCTGCTGCAAATTTTTGCCAACAAAAATTGCCATGATGTCATAAAAATGCTGTAAACAAACACCTACGGACTCCAAAACATTAACCAAAACTTCAGCAAAAGTTTGCCATTTTGAGAAATGAGATGAAGCAGTTCCACTCATCACTACTTCAATACACAGTCCTCTGTGTTTTTAAACCACTAGATCCAGATATGTTTGTTGCAATCACTGGTTCCAAAAATGCCTTTGGTGTGCCACCTGCTCTACCTCAGTCCGAAAATGAGGCCTCTGTAACTGTGAAGAATCAAAATGGAGCCAGGCACCAGCAGATTGACTGCAAATTCGTTTATTTACACGACATGTTTCGGGCTGTGGCCCGATGTCAGTACAAGTGCTTGAAGTGGTCACTTATTAAAATTTTCTAAAGAAGCAAAAAAAAAAAAAAAGATAAGAGATCCTCTATTGTCATAGACATTAGCACCCCCAGAAACAAATGTGGCACGAGCTTCAAATGGCAAAAAAAATAAAAGCTAAAACTTTTAAACATTAGCCCACTTTAAAATATGAAATAGCACTAGCATTTTATCTTTTTTTATAATGTTTTGCTTCATCTTAATAGTTCACCAAGTATAACCTGGCAAAGCAGATTATGGCAAAAAGGGTAGCATAGAGGAAAATATGCACTTTGATGAATTTGCCTGAGCGAAAATTCGCCTGGCAAAAGGGGGAAAAACTTTAACACTGAGCTCTTTCGCTAGTGAATTGTCCTCTACACCTGTTAGTAAATTGACATTGTACCTGGGAATTGTCTTTTTGGTGTATTTTTGCTAGGCCACTTTGCCCTTTAGTAAATTTGCCAAAATAACTACAGCACTTTAATATTGCGGCACAAAAGTCAATCTAAAAACCTCAAAAATCATGAATCAAAGAAAGATCTTCCATTTGTTAAAAGGACATCTGCCAATGACTTCTACATGTTTTCAACATGTTTTAGTTGGAGTATTTTCATTCAGAATTGTCACAGTTTCGTTGCATATTAAATTCTGGTCACACTTTTTTCCCCACAACTTTTTTTGGATTTCAAAAAGCCTGATCCAAAAAAAGACACAGCTTAATATATCAGCCCCCTAAGGCATGAAAATCCAAATTACAGGAATTTCAGTTATCTGGAAAACCCCAGGTCCTGAGCATGCTGGATAACTGATCCCATACCTCTATAAAGACTTTGTTACCCACTACAGTTAAACTTGCAGTTTCACCAGTGGTGGTTAATTTTGCAAATCCAGACTAGAATTTTTCCATGTGGTCAGTTTCAATGGAAAAAGAATCCTACAGTAGCCTTTACTGAATGCCCCTTGCCTTCCACACCAAGCAATGTAATTGGAGCCATCCCCTTTTTGTTTAAGATGCTGTTTGAGCAACATGTTTTGAAGAAATCTGCAGATTTTTTGCTTTTTTTCTAGAAAGAACAGTTGTACCATAGTGGAGCTACTTTAACAAAGTAGAGCAATGTATACGCTATTGAAGAGCTAAAATGCAATAGTTTCATAATTTTACTTTCCTGTTGACTCCAATAAATTTTGGTAACACTGAAACACTGCATGGAGGATTTACTAAAGGGTGAAGTGGCTGTCACTAACAATGATGATAATTTGCTAGTGAAAGAGAAGGTCACCAGCGAGTTTTACACCCTGATCGTTGCACAGCAAATTGAATAAAGTGTGAATTTTAGGCAACATTACTCCAGAGTTTCCTTCACCACCTTAGACCTGGTGAACTGATAAAATTAAGCTACATCTTCCTCAGTCTCATATCACTGGCATTATATCCTGTCTGCAGGAAAGTCATAAATGTTGTAAAAAAATGCTGGCATTGCTCCATTTTTTCAAAGCAGGATTGCCTACAAAAGTCATAACTATTAAAGTTTTTTGTGTTAAGATTAATTCATCGAATATCCGATCATTCGATCTATTCGATATTCGATGATCGAAGAGGCCAAATTTCACTTTACGATTTCACGAAACATTTGTATGATCGTTATTCGATTGAATTCGATCGAACTTCGATCATTTCACGTGAAATTCGTAAATCGGCCCCTTAGTGTAGTGGTAGAGAATTTGTGCCTGGGAAAGTGGAGCACAGTGTGGTGGATCATTTCCTTGCAAAATTCCCCCTTTAGTGAATTTGCCTCAGCAACTCCACTAATCTCTAATAAGAACTTTCTGGTAGTCAGGACTGATCAGTCTTTTTAATATGCATGAGCAAAGAGTAAATCATGTTTTCTGACCCAAAAACTTTTTGCATCATGTGCGCTATTATTTTACAACACACTGGGAAAATTAGTACAGAAGTACACTTTAAGGCAGGGGTGTCCAAAAGGTAGATCGGGATCTACCAGTAGACCTTTAGCTGGTGATCAATAGATCTCAAGGCACAGTCAACAAACAGCTTGTCTAGATCACCCTCCTGTTTCATGCTTTTCATTCAAATATTTATTATGTTAAAGTTACAAAAGGAATAGTTGCTTGTTAAATCAATTAAGTAATATTTTCCATGGAACAGAATGTTTTATGAATGTAGATCATAATGGTGGACCTTGCATTATTAAAGTATGGGCACTTCTGCTTTAAGGGGTTGGTAGGGATTTCACAGTTACAAATATAGAAAATGTGCTTGATCAGAAGAGACATTGAAATATTTAAATTTTATCTGTTATTTTATAAAACATAATTTTCATACATAGAAATCATGTACTTGTATGGGAAGATTTTCTTGCTAAAGGAAGCAACAAGAACATTTTCTTTGAAACCTTAAAAGCTAAACTCATCTGTCAGACTGCAAGATGGTGAAGCATGATTCATTGTTCCAAAGTGCATATTGTTTTAGAAGGGCGTTTCTGCAATTTCTTTTATTTATTTGGACTGGCATTAACTATATCATACATTATCATTTGATTGAATTAATAAGACACTTGTGGGGTTATTTATGGGAAGAATTTGAATTAAAAAAATACAAGTTTTTTTTACTATAAAACCAGAATTTTTTTGTGGAAAAAAAACCTTTAATTTTTTAGGCTCAATTATACTCCGAGAAGGAAAAAGGCAGAATCCAAAAATTCGGTCAATGGGTGAAGTTCTGAAGATATCCTGAGCTGCGATAGAAGATTATTACAATATGGGGCAGATTTACTAAGGGTCAAATTTCGAATTGAAAAAAATCGATTTTCGAATGGTTGAATTTCAAAATTCGATTCAAATTTTTTTCAATTTGAATTGAATTTTGGCCTATTTGATAATCAAAGTAGCCAAAAATTACTTTCAATTCGAATTTTCACTTCGACCCTTAGTAAATCAGCCCCTAAATATTTGGAAAAACAAAATAGACCAATACTCACTCCATCACCATTTTGTCTAGGCCTTACATGTTTTCTGGTACACTAATCAGAAATGTGCCACCTAAACAGAGACTAATGTGTAATTCTCTTGACATAAATTGAATGTGCATAATTAATTTGCAATTAATCTTTATGTCTGCAGAGAGACCAGTGCACTCTTCAGTGCAGATCTTAATTACATGCTAGATAACACTACAGCATTTGAATTCAATTTGTGTTTAGTAGCAAACCTTTACGACGTTCAGTTTTAAACATGGCAAGTAATATTATCCAATTAAGTTACCCAAAGCTTCCAGTCAGAAACAAGCTGAGAAATGAAAGGACAAGAGTTAGAAATGAAAGGACAGTTCTGATTGATTTCTAGGAGTTACATTGCTGAACTACAGTCTACCATGTCCCATTACTTTGTATAATAGGGGGCATTCTGTTATCCAGAATGCTCAGGACCTGGATAGTTTTGATCTTTTTACCTAAAGCTGCTAGAAAATCATGTATACATTAAATAAAACCAAAAGGCTGATTTTGCCTCCAATAAGGATTAATTATATCTTAGTTTGGATCAAGTACAAGCTACTGTTTTATTATTACAGAGAAAAGAGAAATTAAATTTAAAAACTTGGATTATTTGGATAAAATGGAGTCCATGGAAGGCGGCCTTTCTGTAATTTGGAGGTTTCTGGATAATGGATCCTATACCTGTATTAGAGCTTTCTTAAGCCACAATTAAACTATTTCTCTAAAATCATGAATGCCATGACAATTATTAAAAGATCAGAATAAAAAAAGTATGAACAAAAAAATGCTGGTCTGGAAAAAAATTTATATCACTAAAACCTTTAAAAATTAATTTTTTTCAGAAAATCACTAACTAAAAAATTCTGAAAACCGCTAAAAGTCTGATTGGTTAAAAAGAAAGATCCCATTTCAGTCCAAATTCGATTTGGATTTGCAAAAAATTCTGGAGCGTTTCGATTCACCAAATTTTCCTGAGAAATTCACGAAACCACAAAGAATTAGTGAAACGCTGCTGATGTCTTGTTTTGGATGCGGTGTCCGTTTTTGGATGCCGGCATCCGTTTTTACGAAAACGGATTTTGGCATCCAAAAACGGACACCTGTGAATTTTCGCCATGGCAAATTTTTGCTGTTGTTTCGCAAATTTATTCGCCACCAGCGAATCACAGGAGTTTCCTGCAAATTCGCACCAGGTGAATAAATTCTCCCATCACTATCCGCCATATAAAACCTGCAAAATTGCTGTTTTAGCCTATGGGGGAACCTCCTAGAACCTATATGAAGTCAATTGGTGGACTTTGAAAATTCAAACTTTTTTTGGGGAAAAACTTTGCGTCGAATGCGCTAAAAAGTCAAATCGATGGATTCGAATTCGATCAAATACAGACCTATTCAATCTAAAATGAACCTATTTGATAAAAAAATTTGGAATTAATTTCAGTTAGAAGTTTTTGAATTCTTTTTGAATTCAAATTCAAAGTTTTTTTTAGTATTTTTAGAAAAAAATATGATTTGTGGCAAAAAAGAAATCTAAATTTTATTAAATTGGCCCCATAGACTTCATTTTATCCACATTTT
>CM044447.1:113140040-113154846 GCA_024363595.1 Xenopus borealis | reverse complement strand
CGTTTAGAACACACTGGTATAGAATAAGAACTTTTTATAGATGATAATGACACAAACGCCTGCAACTTGACCTTTCCTATTGATTTTTGCTTCTGCTTAAGTTCTTTTGAAATGAAAGAACAGAACAGAAAATGCCTCACAATTGCTATGCACTTGCTCTTTGTTATCTCTCCATATGTGTAAAAACACCAATTAAATGTTCCCATGTATTAATCACCTTAATTGTACCCTTACCTTTGTATTTCTGCATTACACTCACACACATGGAAGAAAACCATTACTATTTATTGGGAGGTCCCAGATGCAATGCACACTTTTTTGGGTTCACCCACTTTGACTGGCTTACTTTAAGAATTTGGCATTGTAGATATTAACATGGCAGATGTTTATTTGCACTTAGCATTTGTCTCTTTTTTTCATAAACAAGCCCTGTAGTGCTGATAAGTGTAGAAAGGGATTACAGGGAAATGGGCACAGCAAATCTGGCACAAATATTTTTTGTATGTAATTCTTGATATTTCTCATCAAGTCATTTAAGCTGTATATTTAATTGACAATCATGTCCTGACTAATGGATTTCCTGCTTAGAATTTTGCACAGAGCAGTGCCAAGTAAGCTGTGCCCACTCGGATCTCTGTGTGATAGGCTTTTTGCGAATGGGTTCAATTGAGTTTTGTTTGATTATCTGAACATTTCATTTAATTTTCTCTCTAAATACAGTATATGCATTTTTATGATGGCTTAAATTGACTTCAGTATTGTTCCTGCAGCAAGGAAATCATTCAGAAAGTGCAAAATAAAATTGCATATTTGGACCTTAAATGGAATAATAACTAGTGTGTCCTACAAGCACAGCAAGAATGTGTCTTACTCCTGCACCACCCACCCAAAAATGTAGAAAGGCACATACTGAACTACTGCAACTGGAGGCCTGTTTCAAACCCATAATCCGCTTTTAACTTTGCTGTTGTATGTCCAATAATCCTGACTTTTTATTTCATGTCAACTTTTTATTGCCTTTTCGTGTGCATGAATTATGCAAGAATTTTTGAGGCTTAGCCTCCCTCAAAAAATCAGAACAACAAATACAGATGCAGCCACAAGGATTGGTGAGTTAAATGCAACGTGACTCAGGGCTAATTGAAGAAACTGTGTTATCTAAAGTTATCTTAACTCATTTAATGCATTTAACCTTTTCATTAGCATACCAAAGTGCCATTGTTTTTAATGGTGAACTCTTCAATTCGATGGGATGCTGTGACACAATATTCTGTGCTAAGTGGGATAAATGGGATAGATGAGTTTTTCTGTGTCAAATGTACAATCCAAAGTGGCTTCATCTGTACTATACATATTCTTATATCATTTATATTATCATATAAGGATGACCAGGATCACCATCAGAAATCACAGGGCCCTGAACAACAACAGTGGTTACCAGAGCCCCCCATAAGTTAAAAAAAATTGTTTACAGGGTGCCTCATAAGTTAAAAAAAGTTATATAAAAAACATTGGTGGTCAGGGGTTTTTAAACAAAAAGAAAAGACCATTGATGTTCAGTGGAACTAAACCTTTAAAGGTTTTATTCATTGTACTCTTGTTTGGCTCCATCTCCTCTTGTTTGGCTCAATTCGTCAGCTTCAGGTCCTTTCGGCAGCTTTTGGCTCTTTCACCAGCTTTGGGTCTTTTCAACCGCTTCGGGTCCTTTGGCTGGCTTTCAGGTCTATTCAGCAGCGGAGGCTTTCAGTGGCATAGATTCTTTGCGACTTAAAGGGCCCGCAAAATCCAGGAAGTGGTACAGCTGTGCCCGCTGTGCCCCCTGATGGCAGCTGTCAGTATGATGGAAAGTCTTCTATTGGTAGCTTCCCCAAACAAAAACTTCACCCTCCTACTAGTGGTCCTGCTTCTGGGTGCACAGCCACACCACCATTAGTCCTCAGTTTAGGACAATATACAGTAAGTCAAAGTATTCACCTCATTGCAATAGTGATTAATTAAGACAACATTTCCACAATAATGTTTTGGGGGTCTACACCTCTAGAACCTATATATGAGGTCTTTCAGGGCTTCGTAAAAAAATGATTTCTCCAAAAAGTCATTTAGCACTTTGTACACACAGACACACACACACACACAGACACACACACAGACACACACACACTACCTACCTACAGTACCTTCCCTAATATAATTTATTAAAACATTTTTCGGTTCCATTTACAGTTTTGAATGTTCATTGTTTGCCTAAACCACTCTAACATGTCAAAGTGGTCCAGCTTTCAGTATTACAAAAATGCAGATTTCAAAGCAACAAGAATGTTTTTTGCCACTGTTTTAATACCTTTCCACTGGCAGAAGATATTATGCTTGTTTTCCATTATACAGATAAGAATTCAGTAGGAATTTTCAGCAGACACATCTTTTGTAGACTGAACAAAAGCAGGACATCACTGTCACTTGGCACACGTAAATGGACATTTATGCTTTATTTTTCAGCATATGTTTTTGGAAAGGTGCTGTATACTATCTCCAGCAATGTATTGCTGCAAGCACAACCTGGAGCACTAGGAATACTTCTTAAAAAGGTTTAATGCAGACTGCCAAAAGAAACTAGTCTGCAGCCTTTAATAGCTTCCAGACTGCCCTCTGCTGCTGCCAGGAGGCCATCATCTACCTTTAAATATGTGCTCAGAGTAGTTGCAGAGTTCTGCAATTCTGTGAGCTCCAGGTAAGCAGCTCATTAAAAGAGTTTTTTTTTTATCTAGTCCTAGATTTGTCATGCCTCTTCTGTGTATGAAATGTAAAACCCTCAAACCATGTATTTGTGCAATTTGCATTATTTTTTTCTAGTTTTGAACTCCTGATATGATTAATTTTCAGCAATAGCAGCACCTGGTATGTATTTTAGCCGCAGTCATAAGAAAATTAAATTAGTTGGAAAAGGAAAGTCTTATGATGTTACTCATCATAGTACTGACCATAGAAACATTAGGAAATGAACACACATGCTGACTGTAGCCTGCTAGCTGAATTGGACAGCAGGTGTTACTATTTTGAAACTGCTAATAATATTGGGGCAAAAGTATCTCTGAGCACACCCAATATCATGGCTCAAAACAATGATCAAGGTGTCCCTGTACCCCCATGAGCCAAAATAGGCCACAATCAAGTGCGAAAACAAGTTGCAGAGGCAGATGCATGTCTTGAAAATTATACAAAAACAATATAATGAAAGCTCTACCACACCTCTACTTTTATTAGAAAAAGGTCCGATATGCCCTGACTTCAAGCACCTCCTCCTGGTACACAATTACTATCTAACTAGGTCCAGAAATATTATGATGTGAAGCCTCTGACCAGTGGTGTTCCCTCCTTTTTAAAGGAACAAAAACCTATTATCATTTAGATTTAAGTATTGCTCATGTTGGGGAAGGGCAGAAAAGATGCAACTGTGACCACTTTGGTTGCAAGTTTGGTTCTGTTTACTATGGTTGCTAGCAAACTATTTATATTTTCAGGTGTCCAGTACTAAACCTGGCTAATTCACAATGAACAAATAAAGGCAGTTCCCAATGGTGTATAATATATATCTCTGCAAGGGACCTATACCAACTCTGCAAATATTAAAAATTAAAAAAATCTTGAAAACTAGAATGAAAATACATGTAAATAGAAGCAGTGGAATAAATATATGTCACTTTACCCCACAACAAATACATTTTAGGGCCCCCAACATATCCAGCATGTGCAGTAGTGTGTGGTAACTGACATCAGGACGTGTGCGTCCGGCGACACTGGAACAGGTGGGGAGGCGAGGCCAGAGGAGAGGGGAGACCTCCAGTCCAATCCTGTCTGCTCCTCTATAGTTACTTGGGAAGCCTTTTCCCTTTTAAACTTATTTATTCTTATTTCTAGAAACAAATACATCTTAATATCAATTCAGGACTTTAACCCACACTATCCCTGTGAAACACAATCCCTAATGAGCTATAATTGGTGCTAATTACGCCAAAGCATATCAGCAATTAGTATTACATTTCATCTTGTCAATATACACATAGGAAGCTCAAGGACTTTGCTCTGCTCTTTTTGTGAAGGAGGAAATAATTTCATTTGAACATCGGAAAGATTGCAGACTCCAGACATCAGTTCATTTCTAATGGCCATTTTTTTCTTATATCCATCTCTTTGTATAGAAAGAGCTTCTACAAAGCAATCATAGTTTTAGGCCTTTACCAGGCAGAGCTTCCTATAAATGAAAAGAAAACTACTAAAATTAAGTAAAAGGAAGCAGAAGACATTTATATAAGGGATCATCACTTGTCCAATGTCTATCAGCTTTGCTACTGCATCAACTCCTTTTTATATATAAAATATATATGGATATTCTTTCCTGACTTGGTACTAAATTGGTGCCAGATAGAAAGATGAGGACTGCTGAACATTCCCACTAAAAGAGTCAGTAGTTATGCAATATGCAATGTACACACATCAATCAAATGGATTTATTCAAGACTTGCCATGAGGAAGGTGCTACAAATCCATGAGACATATAAAAGAGTAAGCAGCAGTGCTGTACTTTCAACTGGATGTTTGAGAGTTTGAGTTAGTAAATGTTACCCATAGGTTCTGTTTAGAAAGCAACATACTGTTCTTTACATTTTATATAAAATACTATATAACTAGATTCAAGCCAGTCAACTGTGAGAGCTACCCATATCTTAAATTGAAATACTTTACAATATGTAAAGACAAAAAGGGGTAATTTATGAGGATCTGGACAGAAGTTAAAGCACACTAAGTCATGTAATAATGCACCAGCTGTCTGATAATTGTATTCATTATTCCTAGAGGCCATTATGGATGTGTTCAGCTCTCACCACTGAGAAAGCCAGTGTTCTCCTGTTGACTCTTGGGAGGCAACAAGAACGAGATTCAAGAAAAGAGAGGATAACAAACAAACATATTAAGATTTGACATATAGAACAAGACTTTGAGTTTGTCTGCCAGGAAAATGTACGTGCACAACTCATACGGTAACCCTAAAGAACAACTACAGATGGTGCTGTGTGCAGAACATGTATCACTAAGAAATAAATATTAAGTAACACCTGAGTGTTCATTAAACAGTCACTGTAATTGATGTAATTTACACAATGATAAATTAGAAATAGCAACTATACTTTTACAGTATACAGTAATAGTATTGCCTTTAGTGCATGCATCCTGTGTCAAACATCTTGGCAATGTACCAAATCATGTATGTTTAAAGACAGCCCAAGTGGAGGGGCTGAAAAGTTGAATAAATCACTTTTTTACCACTCAATGGGAATGTGGTTTAAATTTGTTACCACAGGTTTGGAACCTGTTATCCAGAATGCATGGGAACTCCATAAAATGGAGTCTAAGGGAGACTGCCATTCAGAAATTTGGAACTTTCTGGATAATGGGTTTCCAGATAACGGATCCCATACCTGTACTTATAAATATATATATATTGTATACAGTAGTGTAGTTTGTAATATATAAAGTAGTTTTTATGTTAATGCCCTTTCTATGCAAGGCTTGATTTGTTTGAGTAGCCACTGGATTACACTGCCTAGAATTACACAGCTTGTTATCCACAAAATACCCTAGATATTTCTCAATTAAGGAAACCCTCAACACACTGTCATTTAGTTTATAACTCACATTTATTTTATTTCTGCATAACCTTGCATTTATCAACATCAAGCCTAATTTTCCAGTTTGCTGCCCAGTTTTCTAATCTAGTCAAATCACTGTGCAAAGTGGCAGCATCCTTCATGGAACCTATAGTTCTGAACAATGTAGTCTCATCAGCAAAAATAGAAACAGTACCTTCAATGCCACCTCCAGGTCATTAGTAAACAAGTTGAAAAGTAAAGGACCAAGGACAGGCCCTTGCAGTACTCCACTAACAACAATGTTCCATTTACCACCACTCTTTGTAATCTATCATTCAGCCAGTTCTCTATCCAAATGAAAATCTTATGTTCTAGGTCAATATCCATCAATTTAACCTGTGACCTTATATGAAGTACTGTATCAAATGCAGTTTGAGTAGTTTACAGTTTGAGAGATCACATATAGCTCTTTTAGTACCCTGGGATGAATACCATCCAATCCTGGACCTTTTAAATTTTACTCCTGACTGAGTCACACATTCAGCAATAGTTATATTATTAGAATTTGGTCTATTTAAAGGGAAACCTTCTTTAGCTGTTTCCTCAGTTGTGAAGAGTGATGAAAAATAACAGTCCAGAATCTCTGCTCTTTCCCTGTTCTCATCAACCAATTGATAATAAGCCTTTCGCAGTCCTGCCACTGAATCTGTTATTAGTTCTAATAAAACCAAATTTTTTGACTGGCAGATTCCAGTCTGCAAAAACTCATACCTGCATTTCATGGCTTTCCATTGCTGGAATTAATATCTAATTAATGAATGAATTATTTTTTAATGAATTAATATGGGCTTATCTACATTACTTTATCCCCAGCTGGAAAATGGTGGCTGAAAATAAATCCTGTGTGTCACAACTCTTGGAGAAAATATTTTGTGTTCCTTTAAGCCTCATGAAGCATGGAAACAATGCATATATTTGAGAATGATATGAAATGATATGAAATGCTATTTCCTATAATATCATCGTGCAAGTTATCATTTCCAAATAAAATTTAGCAATATACTTGCTGACATGTAATTACTTTGTGTGTTCAATTGCCAGTTCCCTAAATATCCAATAAATGCACACAGCCTCCATCTTCATGCCTGATTGCTCAATCAAATATAGAAGAAGGAAGGGAGACAGAAAGGTAGAGATGATATAATTTGATTATCTCGATGTTGGTCTTGGTAAAATCTGTTTACAGGATTTCTTGAAGGAAGCTGAAGGATAATTTTAAAATGAAGTATGCAATCTGCATAAAAAAGGAATGCATTAATCTACTTTGTACAAATTGCGCTATGGTTTATGCTAAACAAGTATATATTGTAGATACACTGTATTAGTAAAAATATAACTCCCAACCCCATTAAAAAGCTGATCAATGCTTGGGCTGATGCCAATATAACTCTGATGTATTAATTTTATCCATAATTCTCAGTCAGTCAATGGCATAATGTGGAATGGTGCTTCCTTAGTAGTAAGGGCCACAAGATGGCTCTTGCCATTCTGATTCTGCTTCTGTACTCTGCACCCTACTCCAACATAACAAATCAGAGACAGGTGGAGAATAACACACTCTCTGACTGTAAGGAAAACGCTGTGTTTCTCCCAAGATGGCGGCTCCCTCGAGTTCTCGCCTGGTCACAGCACAACGTCAGTTACAGATAACACGCCAGCACAAATGCGACAGCGTTACAAAGAGGCGCCAGCGCTGGTTTGGACGCTGGTGCGGAAATGCTGGTGTGGAAATGCCTATGTGAGGATGTCACCTTTTGGCGCCAAACTGAAGGCTATTTACGGGCCAGAATACTCCACATTTTGCCCAATTATAGGTCTTACTTTGTGAGTTCCTGGGTGTGGCTTTACTGCCTTGTGTTTCCGGTTTTTGACTTCTTGCCTGCCTTACGGACATGTGAACCTATTCTGCCTGGATTGACCCTTTTGCCTGGATTTTGTCCACTCTCTTGTTTAACCCTTTGGATACCGTGAACTGTTCTGGACTTTGCTTCTTCCTTGGTCCGCAAATCCTTTTCTGAGCCTTCTGGCCCTGACACTGACCAATGGAGTCCTGTGCTTTTCCAGAGGACACTCATGCACCAATCCTAAACCATTTGTGCCAAACTAAATAACTATGCTATGGTGAACATTAACACACAAAATTACCACATTTTCAATCAATATGGTGAGACACTGTGTTCTGATTACTCTTGACTATTCAGGAGCATGGAATATTTGCACTCTCAAATACTACAAAAAGACTGTTGGTAGCCTTGTTTTCTCCTTCCCAAGGCCTAGCAATTTATATTTTGCTGACCCCCCCCCCACCTAGAGGGTTATCCTGACATTAGTGCAAGGTAGTGATCCTCAGATCAGGAAAAATTCAATCCCGCACCCTAACCTGGTAAACTTTGACCCGGACCCAACCCTAATCGATAAAATGTTGCTATTGTAGCCCGTGTAGAACCAGTACTTGCATATTCTGTATGATACTTCTGTGCACACCATTGGTTACAAGAAAAGGAATCTTCAGGAGCGGTGAACAAGTGTATTTCCAGCCTGACCACACCCAACCCTAACCTGCAATAGTAGGCCAAATTTCAACCCAAATCTGCCCAACCAGTAGTCAACCTACAGGTATTAGGTCAACCTGCACATGACTAGTGCAGGAATTCCTGTTGACTGCTTTACCTGGCTTTGTAGTGGAAATATATTGGTATTTTGTTAATTAGTCTTAAAAATCACATTTTGGCTCTGTTTAAAGCTAATGAATGATCCCAACTGCACGAACTTGGATTCTGATTCCCAAACATATATTTCTCTATTCTCATGTCTTATTAGCTCAAGACAAATTTCTGACTTTCCATCCCAATTAAAATGAATAGTATCACAAGGAAATGAAAATGCTGTAAATTCACTTTATCATGTAGTAGTGAGGTACAGTATCCTGAAACATTAAGTTATAAACTGTGACAATAAAAATCAAATATGTTAGAAACTAAACATAACTAACATAAAATACAATAACTTAATAAAGAACGAAAAGGAGTGATTGGTTTATGCTTAGTGCATACAGTATATGCTGCTCAGTTTTGTGAGTCGTCAGTGCAGAAAATATGCATGTAATATAAACAGAATAGGGTTATAATGACCAGTCCAAAAGAAAATAAATCAATTTTCTAAATGTTGCATCTGTCTGGAAGCAAATATCAGACATAATTACTATGAAAGAGGTGTATTCTTGCTGCCAACACATTTCTTTTACTCTCTCAACCTTCTTGGTGCCATTAGCCCTGAAACCTGTCACTCACTGTATGTCAAGCTATCAAGGAAGCATCATTCCAATTAGTCAAGCAGATACAGAGACATCGGAGTGAGATGCACGGAGCTTCTGCTGACAATAACCAATGCTTTTAACTTTTTGGGGCCATTCAAAATGCTGCAGGGGCAGCAGGATTTGCACACATATTCACATGCTTCTTAGAAGGTAGAATCAGCAAAAAAAAAAAAAATAGAACAATCATGTCAGTTTCAGCCTGTTTAGTCAAGGGTTTAGTGTGGAGTTTGACAGGTCTTTTGATAATGATAAAAGGCTGCTTTAGATATTAGTTTGTTCATCCATCATGCTGTGTGACACAGGAATATCATGATAGTCATTTTTTTCATGGGACAACCTTAAACGGATGTGTCTGTAATTCTGCTCTCCAAATGGATAAGGAGAGACCTACTGACAACCACTCAATGTTAACGCATATCAGATCATCACCAAGAGTTAAGGCAATGGCACAAGAAGCATTTTGATCACTTTTATCCGCCTTATCCTTAGTTCGCCGTTACGCACGTAGATGTGTATTAGTTACTTGTAATTAGCACAACATCTTTTATATGGTTTCATGACAACACAAAGCCAGCATGGTCCTATGAGAAACCATAAAACCTCTTTCTACCCAATGAGAAGTTGTGGCCTATGTGGAAACCAATAGCTATCAAGGCTGCATGGGCAAAATAAAAAAAAAACAAAATACCTTCCCACAGTCTAGGAATCATAGTAATTTCATTGCTCACTGACACAATAGGAAGCTGAAAAATCACTTCTTAAACTTGTAACACTGCCCATCCTTATCTTTGTGCATTACTTGAACTCACCCATTCAGAAATACAGGGCTCAATGGAGTACAATACCTACAGATGCTTTTCTACAAATATCTGACATAGACAGGGCTTCAAATGATTAACAAGGAGCTTCCACCTGAGAAGATTGTTTCTTCCACCTGAGAAGATTATTCTCCCTGGGATAACCATAGGAATCAAACTTCCATGTGCCACAGCTGGAATTAGACAGGGTAGATTTCTTAAAACAATGCATTTCAATTCAAACTGGAAATTTCATTACATTAGTAGAATATTTCAGAAATTCCTTTATTTGTTTATCTTTTCAATGGAAAAGCTTTTTTCTTACACCTTTCAAAAATTCTCCCATCTCTATAAACTAATTATTAGAAAAATTATATTTTATGTAAAGTTTAATGTGCTTTTTACTATCCTCCTTTAGCTTAAGAACTGCCTTATACATTGACATTTCTTCCCGGCAAGGGTTTTTTTTTAAAGAAAGAAGTAAGTAACTTTATTCCCTGCATTATTTTTTATTGCATCTCATGAGCCCTGTAATGAGAGCAAGCCAATTACAAGAGATGTGCTCACACAGGTGGAAGTTTAACGGTTAGTAGGATGTTTTTTTATCTCATCTGTTTGCACTTCATGGCTTTCATCACCGGGATACTTTCTTGTAGAGCAAGATTTATCAGCAGAAGAGGTGCCACGTGATATACACCCTCATGTCAGCCTCAATTCCTTTTTACAACTCAACGTTCCGTAGCTGAGTTTTGTGCTTCTCACCCTGATATTCTTTAATTGGCAGTTGTTTTATGGCCTGAAGTATTCCTACGAGCACTGACACCACTCCGGACTCAGACAAACATTCCATCTGATTTGTAATTGTTATTTCACTGGTTTCTTGTAGAACCACAGCAGATGTTGAAGGGACACTTGCTTGAAAGGCATCTGTAATTGTGCAAATAATGAGGCATGAAACCCAAGCAGAAATTAGTGTGTTTTTTTATTGGCAAAGAACATGTTTAATATATATTTACATGTGTTTTTCCCCTTGGGAATTATTTGGCTTGTTTTCTCAATAGCTTAAAATCCTTTGAGAATAAAACCCAACTGAACAAATATGAACAGGTTCTCCAGGCGAACAGAAGAAGCTGAATGAGAAGAGCTCAGGAATCCATATTCTGTCTGGGGATTTCAGAAAATATTAAATTTTTTCCTGTACGGTTTTATTATTAAATCCTCTGTTCTAAGAACCAACAGAGAGAAAGAGTCAGAGACTGAATTGGAATAGGTGTGTGGGAGAATGAAACAAAAAAAAGTAGGTATTAAAGTAAAGTACTTCACAGAACAGACTGCAGGCAGAACCCATCTTATATTTTAGAGCAATTTTATAGGTTTATAAAAAGCACTTGATAAACCCCCCACCCATGACTTCTCTGGCAACCCATCACTGTCATCTTGATATTTTCCGTTATTGGTTCTTTGAGCCTTGACTCCACCAGACATTGATCTATTTAATGAAGGACTAGTGGTACCCTCAAGTGTTTGCTCTTCAGTCCATCTTGTCTTCTACTGTCTCAACGTTGTGTTCCCTGATGAGCACGCCGGGTAAAAAATATGTTAATCTTTTAATCCAGCCTCTGGCATCAGTGAGACTACATTAATAAGTACAGCACATTGGGTAATGAAAATAAAGAGAAGGTTTGTAGCAGTGCTTATTTTTGCATTACATAAACCTAGAAACATATAGAGAGTAACGTGTTCCATGAGTTTAACAACATCAAATGATTATAGAAGGCACCTTAATGTTTATCCTAATTAGAATATAATGTTAAGATCCCAAAATATTTCAGTTGTGCCTTGCAAAATGACTATATCTGGGGATGAGAAAACTTTATTGCCCAGTTCAGTTTTGTGATAAAATTTGTGGTTTCATAATTCTCATTAGAATGCCTCTTAAAGGGGTTGTAAAGGCAAATAAATAATATCCTATTTCTATTTTCTTTGAAAAAGAAGCCTATCACAATATACTTTAGTTAAAAAATGTCTAAATTTTTTATCAGAAACCTGACTGTATGCAGTGAAATTCTCCCTTCATTTACTTGCTCTGACTGCTGCAGAAAGGAAACATCAGGTGGTCCTTAACTGCTCTACATGGAAAGGATCATACTTTCAAACAGCAGTGGGAAGGAATTTCCCAGAACTAGGGCAGCTTTGTTTGTTTCTCTGTAGAAGAGCCGGTGACCATTTAGAGATTCATTCGGTATGTGCAGAATTCAGAGCAAGTAAATGGGAATGTCTAGATAAAGCCTGAACCCCCGAAACCCCCTCCAACATCACATTGTCTCCATTGTCTTCCGACTCCCCCTTTACTAATCAATTAAAGCTATACAGATTTTTGGGGATAGATTTCTTTTTTAGTTAATAAAGTAAAAATGGCATTTTATTTTTGCCTTTACATCATCTTTAATGGGATTCTATTTGGAGGATTTTTTTTGCTGTAGCCACTGGTTCTGGAGAGTTGGAGAAAGTTTGTATTGAACAATACAGAAACTATAAAATCCATATTAGATTACATGAAAACACAGGACTCAGTGTAGTCTGCATATTCTGATTATCAGTCTTGCTGTATCAGCTTCTGGCAGCTACAATATTATTTGAATTGTGCTGTCTTGATAACTGATGAGGATCCCTAAACAGCAGCCAAGACCACACTGAGCATGTGTATGGTCTTGCAAAGATGTTTAAAAAAATTACAAGATTGTGACCCCCTGTGGCCAACTTAGGCTTCTGGTGCACTAAGTTCTTCTTTAGGTTTAGAATACAAAATACTGCATTTCTAGCATTATTCTATTTTAGACTTTAGCTTTCCTTTAACTTACACATCAATCCACATCAATCAATTAGATCAAAGCCCTCAACCTGTTTGAAAGAAATTGTCAACATATAAGCCTTTGTTTTCTATAAAGAACAGCTGGGGTCTTGTGAAAAGGGGCTGCTAGGAACAACCAGCTTGGTGGTATCCAAATGATGGATGCTGCTGGTATTTTTAAGGTGTAATAACTTTGCATGAATACACAGATGAAGGTACCAGTCCTATAACTGTCCAGGGTCTAGGAAGGCAGCAGACAATCAGTGTCTGGTAGACAGGCTGAGGTTGGTTGGCCCTGGAGACAGGATTGATGTCTAAAAAGGAGTAACAATAGACAGAACAGGACTCAGGAACAGACAAGATGCACAGGAACCAGACAGGGATTCATAAACTCCATTGACTTTTCGCTTTATTGAAAAATCAAACCAAAACCACTGAAAATTTTACAACATTTTGAGGTTTTACCAAAATACTTTGGGGTTTGATCTTAACTTAAATTGTCCCATGAGCCTGACCCATTTGGGAAGAGCAGGCTATGGAGCAGATTTATCACAGGTAGAGGCGAATTTTTGAATAAAAAAATTCAAATTTCAGGCTATTCTTGTGTTCCTCAACTAGGGAATAGTCCAAATTCAATTTGAATTTGCAAAAAAATTGAATTTCTAAATCTATCTATGTACTGTCTCTTTTTTAATTCAAATTCAACTATTCACCATCTAAAACCTGCAGAATTGCTTTTTTTAATGTATGGGGGACCTCCTAGAACCTATTTGGAGTCAATTGGTGGACTTTGAAAATGTGAAGGGTTTTTTTGGGAAAAACTTTGAATCGAATTTGATCGAATGCGCTGAATTTGGACCTATCTGATTGAAAATGGACCTTTTCAACCAAAAAAAATTTGAATTAATTTTGGTTGGTCTTTTTGAATTTGAATTTCGAAGTTTTTTCAATTAAATTTCAGGCCCAAATAATGAACACATGACAAAAATAGATGATCTACTGTACATGAAGAAAATTGCTTTGTAAAGAAAGGAACTTAGTTTGGGTTTACATGTTTCTACTGAACAGTAGAGAGACAAAAGTAAAATATACTTACCCTGGTGGTCTAGTGGGGGGACGGCAGGGACGCCCGCCGCGTCCTGCTCCTCCCGGCGATGGCTTCCTCTAGTCACGCGCGGCGCACTTCCGCGTTTATTTAAAAGCGTAGGCGTGCCGACGTCAGCGCACAATGGCGCCAAATTCAAAGGGACTTTTGGCTGCAATTCAAGGCCTGTGTAGGTTTTGCTCCTGGTGCCTAGTATTAGTGCTTAAGAGCTTCTATTCTGTTGATTCCTGTGTTTGACCCTGCCTGGCTGTTTTGACTACTCTGATCTCTGTAACCTGACCTGTGCCTGATTCCTGATTACTGATTCTGCCTCA
Organism: Xenopus borealis; assembly: GCA_024363595.1. Lineage (NCBI taxonomy): Eukaryota > Metazoa > Chordata > Amphibia > Anura > Pipidae > Xenopus > Xenopus borealis. The sequence continues at coordinate 113,140,758 of CM044447.1, read as the reverse complement.
TCCCTCAGCATTTAAAGACACTAACTACAGTCGTGCCCCATTGCTGGCCAGAACTCCTGCCCTGAACCTCTTGTTTAAGTCCAGGTGGCATCTGAGTAGCTGAGGGCTCCTCCCAAAGCCAAAGGCGGTCACACTACTGGTGAAGCACAAGCTGAGACCAGGGTGCTTGGCATCTGTTCTGGTTTGGGTGCCGACCGTGACATTATCACGGGCCCAAGATGGACGTCGAAGGTCACACTGAAGCTGCTCCTCCCACCACCACTGAAGTTCTGCTCACCACCGTTCTACAGCGCTTGGAGGAACAACAACAGCAGCAAGATTTCTTGGTGTGAACTATGCACAGCCTATCATGCAGATTGGATGCTTGTGAACAGAAGTCGAGTCCGGGGGTCCAGTCTTCTGTTGCGGTGATGGGTAATATTCACAAACACAAAATGCCTTTCCCCGATAAGTTTAGTGGGGACAGAACAAAATTTTACGTCTTTCAGGAGGCATGTAAATTATATATAAGTTTTTATTCCCATTCTTTTGCTACCGGGGAGGAAAAAGCGAGGTTCGTTATGACCCTGTTGCAGGGCGACCCACAAATATGGGCGCTACGATTATCCCCCTCTGACCCTGCCCGTTTTTTCCCTTGAGACCTTCTTTAATTGAATGGCGATACTCTCGATGACCCGGATCGTGCTTCTTCAGCCGATGCCGCGATTCGTAGATTACG
>CM044447.1:113121876-113136043 GCA_024363595.1 Xenopus borealis | reverse complement strand
TGTCATTAGGGCACATGTGTGTCCACAAGTGCAGTGAACAAAGTCAGCACAGTCACCATGTTTTTTATTACAATGCACTGTTTTTCACATAATTCCAGCATTATTGGGATCGGAAAAGTATGATTCTCTTGACGAAATTGCATTGTGCCTACTACAACTGTGCCTGATTTGCCACAACTACTGTATGCACGCACCTCATTACAAATTGGAAATAGTTGTGCCAAATATTTTCAGAGTCTGTGTGGTGTAATTTCCGGTGTTCATTGGCCCTATTCTTTTAGTGCTACTGAACTGCAGTGATTGACTCAGGTCTTTAGGATGCACACAAGCTCTATAAACTTCGTTAAGTTCATTAGAGGTTATTGCATTTATGGGAAACTATAGCTCCATGCTAGGCAAAGAGAATCTCCACCATTTCTATTCGAATGACTCTGCCTTCATCTTCAGGCCAATCTGTGAAGCATTGTGCTTCCAGTGACAGCCTCTTGGGGTGCAATTAGAAAGTTTCCTCAACTTTGCTCAGATTGTAGCCTACTGAACAGTGGCAGCTTGCTTCGTTGAAATGTAGAAAATGTTTCATAACAACTAGTGTATATGCTTCTTCCATGCTGATATGTCATCTACTTTTATTGTGACAATTGTCCATGAAAAATATCTTCAACCTTCAAGAATTTGGAGAAGTGTTCACCATCAGCGGAACTTTGCGGATTTAATACATTAAAAGCTCAAATTAATCAACATAAAATGGGCACAATTGCTGAATATTGTCTATGTCTGATTGGTGTAATTTCTTCCATTTCGTTTGTGAGTGCTATGCACCATATTTTTGTCCAAGGTTCAATTCAGACTAAAGCTGTTTTTAATGTAGCATGTATGTTAATAAAAATGAACTTTATTTTAAGACACTGATGCTCATTTATAAAGATTGCAAATGCAGAATATATAGTGGATTTCTCCACGAAGCCATAACAGGCATAAATTGCTCATCACTAGTATTGGGTGCAGTTCCGAAATTTGGGAGTATTGAATTTGTGATTGTCTAATTCTCTCAATTTTATTACAAGACTACAGGATCCATTGACAACGTTGAGTATCCATTTCTAGGGCTATTGCTGTGTCAGCACTTGGGATACTGTCAACATGTTATACCAACAATTTGCTTTATTTTTACACTCTGTGACTATTAACTGCATAGAGCTGATGAATTATCTATTGAGTGATATCCATCTTTAATTATAACAAAAATAGAATCCCACAATAACAAGTGACACTATTATCGCTGCGTCTCGAATAACAAATAGGAGAATTGAGCCCAGGAGCCATGTTTTAATTGCACAGAGGAAGCTAAAGGCAGCCAGGAGGAGATGTTTTGAGGTCTCACCAACAGAATTGTATGACAGTTTTTCCCCCCTTGGTTTGACAGCTTCTTGACACACTGTTATTTCTGGCCCTTCACCTCTCTAAGACTTCAAATCAAGTTTCCCGGTCTTGTAGCAAGAAGGGCGTCTTAAGATCAATACTGGGTTTTATCTGCAAAGTGTACTTGTCAGAAATTTGTTGCTTTGGATTAAGGGAGGGCAGGAACACTCTTCAGCCTTGCAGCCTCACCAAGAAAATTAAACTTAATTCAAAACCCAGATTCTGTTGAATAATAGGGGGGAAAAGCAAATATCATTAAATCTGCTTGCTGGCTGGTCTGCATAATTCATCTGAAAAGCATGAAATATGAATGCTGTTAAGAAAGGGTTGTCAGAAAGGGAAAAAAGTGCAAAGAGTTGTTCCTACTATACATTTCTAACAGGACTGTGGTTGAATTTGCAAACGCCAAAAGCCAGCAGATTGGACATATCCTCCTCCTCCGTCAGGTCTAATTTAGCCCAAGAGGTGATTGCTGGGTCACTTTCTGCAGCACGAAGCTCCTGGCTTGAAATACTGCATTGTTATTTCTTCAACCAAATATATTATAAAGTGTATACTGTGTGAGTGTTGACAATTATCAATAATATATACTTGCATTAGTTAAAACAATGATCATTGAAATGCTTTAAGAGAAGATGGGCCTCATTTATCACACTTCCAGATAGAGCAAAGCAAAAAATATTAATTTATTTTAATTCTGCATTCCTAATATGAGCAAAATATAAAACATTTGAACCCTGTACAGGTATGGGACCTGTTATCCAGAATGCTAAGGACCTGGGGTATTTTGGATAAGGGATCTTTCTGTAATTTCGATCTCCATACTTTAAGTGGGTTAAAAAATAAAAAAAATGTATTAGTTTTTTTTTTACTATAAAATCCAAATTTTTAATGGAAAAAACTGTTTGGAAATAACAGTTTTTCACTGTTTGACTTACTTGATGTGGTATGTATATGCTGTTTTATACTGTTGGCATGTCGTGCCCTATTGTATACAATCTATTGACTTTTTTGTGACCTGTAAAGATATGAATTAAATATATTCAAATTGAATACCACGTTGATGTGCAGGCCCATTTCTGAATAATAGTCAAAGAAACATTGCCAATTTTCTAGCTTGCACCAGTGTGCAGTGTATGTAATAAAACTTATGTTTACTCCAAAAGATGATACTATCTTTAAGCATGCCTTAAAAGTGTGCAATTAAAATGTGCAATGCAATAACAGTCCAATAAAGCCTATTGCATTTATTGCAAACGTTTATTCTTATGTGTACAATCTTTTATTCTTTGCAAGTTTTTATTATATTTCCCCCTAAGGACACCTCCGAGCATGCCTTAAAATGCTCAATTAAAATTTGCAATGCAATAATAAACTTTATATTATATTATATTATATTGCAAAATATGAAATTGTAATAGTTTTGCAAAGAAAGTACCGTCTTACATAAAAATGTTATTAACTCAAGGGATGAAAACTTCATTTTGCTTTATAAAACCTTGGTAAGGCGTCACCATCAGTATGCAGTGCAGTTTTGGGCTCCAGTCCTTAAAGGAACAGTTCAGGGTAAAAATAAAAACTGGGTAAATAGATAGGCTGTGCAAAATAAAAAATGTTTCTAATATAGTTAGTTAGCCAAAAATGTAATGTATAAATGCTGGAGTGAGTGGATGTCTCACATAACAGAATCCTGCTTTTCAGCTCTCTAAATCTATGTAAGTTAGCGACTTGAGGGGGGCCACATGGGACATAACTGTTCAGTGAGTTTGCAATTGATCCTCAGCATTCAGCTCAGATTAAAAAGCAACAGTTATGACCCATGTGGCCCTCCCTCAATTCACTGATTGGTTACTGCCTGGTAACCAGGGTAACCAGTCAGCGTAAACAAAAGAGCTGAAAAGCAAGAAGTAGTGTTCTGTTAGGTTAGGTTAGACTTGCAGTCACTTCAGCATTTATACATTACATTTTTGCCTAACTAACTATATTGAAAATTGTTTTATTTTACACAGCCTATCTATTTACCCAGTTTTTACTTTTATACTGAACAATTCCTTTAAGAAGGATATTATGAGCTGGAGAGAGTGCAGAGACATTTAACTAGACTGTTTAAGGGGATGGAGGATTTAAACTATGAGGGTAGCCTGTCACAGTTGGGGTTGTTTTCACTACAGAAAATTACTTGTAAAGGGACATGATTACTTTTTACATTAGAAGCCATTATAGACAGATAGTAGGGGGTCTTTTTCCCAATGAAAGGATCAAAGAACTTAAGGACACCTTTTTAGACTAGAGGAATAGACCTTTCATTTGAAGCAGTGTAGGGGGTTCTTCACAGTGAGGTTGTGGAATTTACTGCTGGATGTTGTGAGGGCTGATTCAATAAATGCCTTTAAGAGGGGGCATGTATGATTTCTTGTACAAGCATAATATCACTGGCTATTGTGATACATAAATCTACAGTTAGTATAGATATTGGTGTATATAGTTTATATACGTGAGAGCATAGATGGCTCTGTATAAACATTTATTTGTATGTGCACTGAGAATTTGGAATGTTTAAACTAGATGGACTTTCGTCTTTTTTAACCCAACTTAACTCTATGACTATATAAATAACCAATTTTATCAGAAGTCAACTACAATGTGTTTGGCCCTTGGCCCCTAATTTTAAGCTTACTTGGTCTCAGTCTTGGTTTGACAACAATAAGCTAGAGCCATAAATCCAACTCTGCCTTTCTCTGTGATCTCTTTTTTTAAATTCTTTAACAGCTCTATACTAGCGGAAGTCAGCCACTCTAAACATCAGTTTACCCTATATCTAAAAACTTGCTTTGGCGTTGGTGGATCCATAGGAGAAAGCTCAAGTTGGGTTTGTGTTTGTTGTAATAGACCATTTCCCTTCTTGTACTAAAGAACTGGAAACGTAGAGATCACCGCTGCTACAATGTTTAAACTGGAAGTCTTCAGTCACTCAATTATTCTTGAATGTTCTTTGTTTCCAGCAGGAAAGGAATCCGACTGTCAAGCCTTTCAGGGAGCTGGATAGACATCAATTAATCAACGGGTGTCACCAAGAGAAGCACATGGTTTTCTGCTGTGATCCTTTCCCGACACCTTATGAATGCAATTTACTTTCATTTCTTTTTTTTCCCTCCTCTCCTTTAAAGGTACTTCAATTATGACATATACATTTGTTATTGCTCGCTGCCAGTGTTTGAACTTTGATTAATGTGGGACTGACCTCAATTTCATACGCATCACTCACATCAAGCCACGGCGCACGTTTCTCCAACACCAGCAGATGTTAATCTACAGCAGGTTGCTGATGGTTTCAGCTCTTTCAATTAAGTGGTTTTTTTTTTAACATTGCAGGTCTCTATAAAAATATATCACATAAAACAGTCCACAATATGTAAAACACTACGTAATATAAATAATACCTTTTCTTTAAAATATACTTTTCATGTAGTTTGTGCCACTGGAGAATCTTAAGTAGCACTCACCAGATAAGCTGCACAGCCAAAATGAGCTTTAATGTTGGAAGAAAAGCAGGTACGGGACTTTTTATGCAGAATGCTAGAGACATAGGGGCAGATTCACTAAAGCACGAAGTGTCTAACGCTAGCTAGTGGTATCAGGCTTTTCACCAGTGTGATGTCATTTCGCAACTTTGCAAATTCACTAACACGGGCTCTGGCGAATTTACGCTAGTGAAGTAGATAGACTTGCGCAACTTCGCACCCTTACGCCAGGCGAAGTTGCGCACTGACGAAGGATCGTAACAATACAATAGATAGGAGGTTGAAAAAAAAAAAAGTAAAAAAAAAACGCCGGCGTATTTTAGCATAGAAGGGTGATAGAGTCTGAAAAAGATCGATAATTTTTTGGGGAGTTACCCTTCTTCCCCCCTACATTTCCTAACATATGGCAACACAACTATACAGGGGGCACATGTAGGGCAATAGGACAACTTTATTTAATTTATTAAAGGTTTCCTGGGCTTGTGTAGTGGAATGTAGTGGCTGTAACATATACTTCTATTATAAATTAAAGTTCCCGCCGTATGCAAATTAGGCTTCGCTAGCGTAACAGTGCTCTGCCTAGCGAAGTAACACTAGTGCAACAACGCTACTGTTCACAACCTGAGCGTAAATTCGCACTTTAGTGGATTTGCGTTGCGCTGGGGAAAATTCGCCTGGCAAAGTGCGGCGAATGCTAGCGAAGCCTACGCTGGTGAATTTTCGGGTCTTAGTGAATCTGCCCCCTGGAGTTGTCCTGATAACATATCTTTCTGTACTTTGAGGGGCCGATTTATCATTGGTTGAATTTCGAATTGAAAAAAATTCGAAATTCGACCATGGGAATAGTAGGTGAAGTAAAATCCTTCGAATTGGAATATCGAATTCAAAGGATTTTACTGCAATTCGATCGAACGATCGAATAGGAAAAAACGATTAATCGTTCAAATCGATCAAGTCAATCTAATTTTATTTATTCAATCAAAAATAAATGTTTACCAATTCGGTAGCTTTGATCTGGCGAACTAGGTGGTCGAATAAAAATTTAAAAGGGAAGTACTTCTACCATCAAATAGTCGAATATTCGAATAAAATTTTATTCGAATATTCAAACTATTTGAATTTGATGGTCGAATTTGCCTAATTTGCTTATTCGAAGATTCAAATCTTTTTGAAATTCGATCGAACTTCGAATTATTCATGTGAATTTAGTAAATCTGCCCCTGAATCTTCATTCCTACTACTAAAAAAAATTATTTAAACATTAAATAAACACTGGCGAATAATTAATAAACGCTGGCGAATAAATTCGCGAATCACCAGCGAAATTTCGCTTGGCGAAAATTCGCTGAAAATGAGTCGCGCGTCGTTTTTGATGCGACGCGACGAAAACGACGCGCGCCAAAAACGACGCGACGCGCGCCGAAAACGACGCGACGCGTCAAAGTTGACGCGATGCGCGACAGACGCGCGACAAAATTGACGCGACGCGCGACAAAATCGTCCCGCGACTCGTTTCGCGAATTTTTCACCGTTTCGCAAATTTCTCTAGCAATTCGACAAAAATTAGGCGAAGCGAATCTCGGGAGATTCGCCCATCACTAAACATATCCCATACCTGTACTACTTTTAAAGCCTGATACCACATTCACTGATGAAACATGCAGTCCAAAGTAAGACCAGTCATTCATTACTAGAAGCTCTACTACGGTTTATTATTAACATGTATTATTAACATGTATTTCTATATCACCAACATATTTTGATGTATTTCTATATCACCAACATATTTTGTAGCGCTGTATCACAATTTCCCAATACACTTATCAGACTGTAACAAAAATATTTGTAGTACGTGTTCAAACCTCTGCTGCTCATCCTAGTAAACCCCATGCACAAAAAGTAGTGGATGGAGGGAAAAAAAACAAAAAGCATGTAAGATTATAAAATACTACACATTAGTAGTTGCTTTGAAAACAAAGTCCAAAAATTCTCACATCACTAGCTCCATTAGGACAGGTATGGTTCGAAGGGAATAGGGGCAGCCAAAAATGAGAGTCACTCGAAAAGATTCCAAGCCCACTTTATTCAGTGCATTCATCAACGAAGACTCATCACCAGATTTCATTATGCCTGCACATCTGCTAACTCATGGGGCATTGGAGACTTGGGTGTTTACTTTCAAAATGTTGCTTGAATGTTTTTGGATCCGGGATTTGTGTCCTTCCAACAGGGCAGGTGAATACTATTGGTTGGAACCAAGCCTATACTGGCAATCTGTGGATTCTGAGGGGCTGCTGTAAAATACCTTAGACAGCCACTATTTATCGGTATGATGGGGGGCTATTTAGGCCTCTGTGTACCTATTTCACTGCCAGTCTGGGCCTGGTTGGTACACATGGTGTAAGTTGTCTGCTATATATTTCAAGATGCTGCTCAAGGCCTTTGCAATTGGCCAGTGCAAAGCCAGGAAGAATTTTGGGGAAGAAGTAGAAACAGTGAAAAAAATCTGTTATCTGCAAAATGGTAAAAAAGATAATTTTAAGCTAGTTATAGTGTTGTCATGAATAGCCCTAAAGGGGAGGCAACCGTTCCCTTAAGTCTATTGTGCCCCTTTGTTCTCAGATATAAGTATTCCAACAAAGGGGCACACAATAATAGAGGACATGTTTGTATACCCTTTAGATTATTGAGGGCTATCATAGACATAGCTATGCACTTGTATGGGAATACAATAATGTAGTGATTTGCAGTGACACAACTGTTGCTACATTCTTGGTGTTTGCTTTGTCAATGGCAAGTACTGTCTCTAGGATAGTGTTATACAGTATCTGTGACTTTAATACAAATTAAGTTAGACTCACCCAAGTTTAAAAGTTAGAAAAAAAAAAGATTTTGAAGAAATAAATGTCCTTCAGCTGGGCCAAACTGGGCTGCCATTAACCACTTGCCAGTCATAGGGGCAAACTACCTAAAGGGCTAATAGTAGCTAGGGATGGCGCGAACTGTTCGCCGGCGAACTCGTTCGCGCGAACATCGGAAGTTTGCGAACGTCGCGCGACGTTCGCCAATTTGGGTTCGCCTTAGTTGGCGCTTTTTTTTTGCCATTTCTCCCCCAGACCAGCAGATACATGGCAGCCAATAAGTAAGCTCTCCCTCCTGGACCACCCCCACACCCCCTGGACCACTTCCCTATAAAAACCGAAGCCCTGCAGCGTTTTTTCATTCTGCCTGTGTGTGCTTGGAAGAGATAGTGTAGGGAGAGAGCTGTTAGTGATTTCAGGGACAGTGGATAGTAAGTTTGCTGGCTAGTAATCTACTGTACTTCAAACAACTGCCATCTAGCTGTGTGAGCTTGTTCACATTCTGTCTAAATATCCATAATATTACCCTCTCCAGAAAAAGCACCTGAGTGACTTTTTTCAAGCAGCCATAATATATTTTACGTAATCCGTATCCACCGCTGTAGTAGTGTATACGTTGACCTTGTAGGCATTATTTGCGCTGTAGGCATTTTTTGCCCAGTGTGTTCTTCAAACAACTGCCATCTAGCTGTGTGAGCTTGTTCACATTCTGTCTAAATATCAATAATATTACAGTCTCCACAACCACCACGTGAGTGACTTTTTTCCCTTTACAGCACAAAACGCAGCGCTGTGTCAACAATGGATTTTTCAGATACATTTTTGCCCTTGATCCCCCTCTGGCATGCCACTGTCCAGGTTGTTGCACCCTTTAAACAACTTTAAAATCATTTTTCTGGCCAGAAATGTCTTTTTTAGCTGTTAAAGTTCGCCTTCCCATTGAAGTCTATGGGGTTCACTTTTTTTCCGCGGTTCGCGCCATCCCTAATAGTAGCCAGTGACCGATTCACCACACTCCACTCTACTAGTGATGGGTGAATTTACATGTGTAAAAAAATGCGACGTGCGCCGAAAATAATAACATTAGCAGTTGGGTCATAGGTGAATGCTGATGACTTTTCGCTAGCAATACTTATTTAGTGCAAGCATTTCATGTTCGTTTGTGCCTAGCAAAACTTAGTTAGTAGTCTTACGCTTAGATCAATTTGAATAGGAGAGGTGCATAAAAGTCGTAAACACATGTTTTTTTGAGATGTTAGTGAGAATGTTTGGCCCCTTTTTTTTTTTTACAAATGTCCAAGAAAGTTTAATAAAGACTTAAAAGCTCTTCTAACACCCTATACATGAGCCCACCCTAAAATATATGTGGCAGGCCCCTCTAATGTGTTAAAAAAATATTTACACAAAAATCTTTAACCAAAGAAAAGTCGTAAGAATGTTTACACTTTTTGTGACTTTCCACCGTACAGGATATGATGTAACTGACATAAGATTGAAGAAGATGAAGCTTTGTTTCAGCAGTTCACCTGGTCTAAGGTGGTGAAGAAAACTGGCGAATGTTCAGTAAAATCCTCACTTTAGCCTTCACCTTAATTTTGCAGAGCACCAACTATTCTCCAGAGTGAAGAGTCACCTGGCGATAGAGTTTTAATGAACCCTAGCATTAGTCTCTAGCGAATTGACATCTGTGTCTGTGAATTGGCGATTTGAACTGGATTTTTGGCAAATCTTTACCAACGACAGACACTGCCCCATAGACTGTAAATCTTCCAGATTTTCTGCTACGATACGGACTTGAATCCAACCACCCAGAGAACAGCATCAGAGAGCAAAAAATAATAAGGGAAAAAACCAAGTTTAAGGCACAAGGCATCGTCCACCAAGCTACACCATTTGGAACAAGAATTTTTGGTTAGCTGTATCCCAGACTTTTCAATATACCTTATAGATACATGCCACTATTTCTGAACGGTAAATTCTCTCTCCAACTATCACTTTTACTGTTTAATATGTGGAAGAACATGTGTTTTGTGTACATGAAGGTGTCTGTGGTTCTTTACAGCATGCCATCTATATCGAATATCTCCTATATCAACATCAACACATTGCTTTAATATTGTCTGCCTTTGTTTATCTCAGCTCGACATAACACAGCCATCTCTGCAGAGGGAAAATAATGTTTTCATGCTATTACATTTATATTATCGGACACAAAGAGAGATGAAAATGTGTTGCCGAAGGTCATTGGAAGCCGGCACGTGAAACAAGGTTCTTCCGATTCAAAGTCAATGTATTTTTCACCAGACATTTTTTACCCCTTGGCTTCCACAGCGATTACCATGATGTTATTATAATATTACTACAATGTTATAATTCTTGTCAGCAAGGAGGTGTCTCAGACAGAACGAGAACATCGCCTGAGTTGATTTGATTGGTGAGGGCCTACAGGGACAGTGCGGAGAATTCTGGGACCTGACAGATGCCTGTAATACTAAAGTTGTCACACAGCAAGATAATCCAGCATCTAATAACTCTAATGCAATTCTACATTTCCTCTGAGTAAATACAGTATCACCTTCCCTCCCTGCTGTCCTGATCCAGCCTCTAGCAACGAACCTGTTCGGCCATACTACGCTTAACCTCTCTAATGCCATGCTTATTGGCAGAGATATGTTGAGATTAGACCTCTGTTTTCTGGGATATGGCTACACAATTGCTTGGGGAATTGTGCAGAAAGGCAGCAAATTTTAACAGCGATGATCCCTTTTGGCCTATGAAGATATAATTGAAAATTTTTTAGAATTCCCTAACAGGCTCTGTGGGACATTCACTAAGATCCGAAAACTTGCCAGCGCAGGCTTCGCGAGAGTTCGCCGCACTTCACCAGGCGAATTTTCACCTGCGCTGCGCAAATTCACTAAAGTGCGAATCTACGCTCTGGTCGGCGAACGGCAACGTATTTACGCTAGTGTTACTTCGCTAGGCATAGTGCAATTAAGCTAGCGAAGCCTAATATGCATACGGCGCGAATTACAAAATATAATAGAAGTGTATGTTACAGCCACTACACAAGCCCAGGAAACCTTTAATCAAAAAAAATAAAGTTGTCCTATTGCCCTACATATGGTAAAACCCGCCACAGCGTTTTTTGGGACTCTCTCAATTTTTTTTTAAACCTCCTATCTATTGTATTGAACTTCGCCTGGTCTGAGCAGGCAAAGTGAAGTCTAGCGTAAGTGCTAACGTTCATCAAAAAGTTGATCTTAGAGAATTTGCGTAATTACGATCCTTCGCCAGTGCGCAACTTTCACTGGCTTAAGGGGCAAAGTTGCTCAAGTCTATCTACTTCGCTAGCGTAAATTCGCCAGAGCCGGTGTTAGTAAATTTGCGAAGTTACGATTTGACGTCACGCTGGCGAATGTGCACTAGCGTTAGACGCTTCGCGTTTTAGTGAATTTGCCCCTCTGTGCATTATAAGACGTACATGTCAGTTTCAGTTGTTTTGGTTTCATATTTGCCAAACCTCTAGACCCATTTTAAGCTCTTCAGTTTGCCCAACCATAGCTTGCTTAAACAGGAATCCCTCTACCTAATGATACTATGCAGGTATATGATCAATTTTCCAGAATGCTCAGTCCTCAGTACGAGGGGTTTTCCCAGTTAATGAATACTTCCATTATATGGATCACCTGACCTCAAGCTTCCTACACATCCTTTTTCTGGATAAGAGTTTTTTTCTTAAATTTGAATGAGCATACCTTAAAGGAGAACTAAACCCTAAAAATGAATATGTCTAAAAACACCATATTTTGTATACTAAACTTATTGCACCAGCCTAAGGTTTCAGCTTCTCAATAGCAATGATCCAGGACTTCAAACTTGTCACAGGGAAGTCACCATCTTGGAAATTGTTCTGTTGAGAAGCTAAGCTTAGGGGTCATTGCAAATTATTATGGCCTGTCATATAAGCTCATGCTACAGGGCCGATTATTAAATTCTGATGATAATTGCATTGATTTCTGTGCGGCCATGTAGTAATTATCTGTATTAGTACAATTCAGCCTTTCATTTATTTATTAATTTTATGTGTACTGTATATTTTGAGTCGCTCCCTAAGCTCAGTAAAGGTGGCCATATACACGTGTATGGCCACTTTAACTGTCAGCAGACGATGAGGAGTTATTGGGGCATCTTCAGAGACACATATCTTTGCTGCTAAAGGGCTATGGTTGCCTTGGGCTGGTACAGAAGCACATGACATACGCTTTAGTTCTCCTTTAAGACTACTAAAATATTAAATAAATCCAATCACTTTTAAAAATCACAAGCATTTGTTTAAAATTAAGTCAATTGGAGATGATTTTGAGTGTTCTGGATAATTGGGTTCCAAATAACAGATCCAACACCTGTATATACAAGAGAATTTCCAAATGAAAATTATCCCCATTAGCAGGGCCAGAATTAATGTTATGCATAAGAGGCACATGCCTAGGGCGAAATAGTTGGGGGAGTTGGGCATGTACCTCTTTTGTCTGCCTACCTATATTTCAGGCCCTGAGTGAGAGGTAAGTTGCTCCATGGCTCTGGCCACACAATCTTAAAACAGGAGCAGGCGGGGGTTAAAAAGCTTGCCACTCCCCTGCTCATCACTTGCCCTGCCCCTGGAGCTACTGCCACCTTTGAATGTTTCCCTGCATCAATGTAGGCACTTGCACAAAATTTGTAACAAGAGGCAGGACTGTACGGTACTTCAAGGAGCATTTTGTTGTTCAATGACTGCAGACAACTTGAGTGATTGCAACTGGACAGCGTTGGTTAAGAGTTCAAAACTCCCGTCAATGTGTTTAATGCTTCCAGCCTTGACATGCTAGAAGAACAAATATCCAGGTATGCACAAATGAGAAATTCTAAATCTAGGATTCTCTATCATTCAATCAGCAACGTAGCTGATGTCGCCATGATGTTGCTAGACTACAGCTCCCAACATATTTCAAAGGTTGGTATAGTGCTGGAGTATTTATGTCCACTTTAAAGGAGAATGAATGCTCCAATTGATGGGGGTTCCAAATGTTTTCAAACTCTCAAGGAATATAATGACCTACATATTAGCAGAAAACTGCACCGGCCTGGACCACTGATGATTGAGTGATTCTCTTCCTTCTTTATTCTTGCAGGTATGCATGCCCAGACTTTAATAATAAAATTAAAAAAAAGCCTGCTTTTGTCACTCTACTACCCATGTGGTAGCCATTGGATTTTAAAGAAAGAAGAAGAATGGAAGACAATCATTCTCAATTGTCAAGAGAACAGGAATACTGACCTGGGGTATCAGGTAGGTCACCCCCTGCCAATTGGAGCTTTTGTTCTCTTTTTAATTTACTAGTATGTTGATTTGTGATATCAGCAGCAAACAAATAATGAATATTATCCAACCACAGTTGGTTTTGTCTCTGAACAGAAAAGGGGGACAAACATGTATATGAAGCCAAAGAGAAGCCATATGTTTCACAGTATGCGGTGCCCACTCACTCCATGTAGGTTCATTCACCTTTCTTTGCATCACGGCTGTCTCATTTTTATAGAATTACTCACTGTCAGAGGGAAATCATGAATCTGTGTATAACACATTACATGTAAGTCAACCTTCCTCTATATTTTCAATGGGGTCATTCAATTTTCGAGAGTTTCCCACTCCGGACCCTGTGAAATATGTGGCAGTCTTTCAGCATGACTTTACATTATGTGTTTTTTAATTCCCTCACTGCATTAACCTTTCCAACCTTCTCAGTCACCCTTACCCGATTGGTGAAATAGTCATTTATCACATTTCCCGTTATCATCCTAATCTATCTTTGCTAAAACTTGCTTCCCTCCTCTGCTGTGCAAGTCCCTGGGTGAATCAGCCTCTGTTAAATTCCTGGGAATATCAGAGGCCGCTGCAAAGAAGTACTGTGATTGGCGCTTGGTTATATCATTTTTTTATGATAGGTACTTAGGAGAACACTTATACTTAAAAAATTGCTTCTTCTTATCTTACACAAGAGATATTATTCAGTGCCTATTCATATTACTCCCACATTTCCAAGGATGGAAGGACTTGCAAGGATAATCTGTACAGAACACATTCTACAGCTTTTTGTTGGACATTGCAATCCCATGTTTTCTTACAATTTCAATGAGGGCCGAAATGTTGGATGCACAAAGTGATGGATCAATAAAAGTTTATTGGATATCAAGCTTTTGGAGTGCGGGTCCTTCTATAAGCTATGTACAATTACATATGACCGAGCAATCACCCACAAACGAACTTTGGAGCAAGAGTGCAGGTACTTTATGGACAATTGTATGTATAGATTTTATTTTTAA